>CM057147.1:15472368-15704105 GCA_029964075.1 Patiria pectinifera | reverse complement strand
GATGCCACTATTTTTTTTTTGTGCAGTAAGTCCCATAGGGAGGCCTGTCAGCGCCAACCTTCATGGCTCTCATGTATCCCGGTCTAAAAGTACCTTAACATGAACGGTTCTGGACAAACGTGACACTGTTGGGAAGCGGATGAATGGGCCAATCAGCATGCAAAATTTCAAGGAGCCAAACTTCAAACTTTTGGAGAAAACTGCAGCTGTAGTAGCTGATGCCACTAGTTTCGTTTTTGTGCAGTAAGTCCCATAGGGAGGCCTGTCAGCGCCAACCGACATGGCTCTCATATATCTCGGTCTAAAGGTACCTTAACATAAACGGTTCTGGACAAACTTTACACTGTTAGAAAGCGGATGAATAGGCCAACCAGCATGCAATATTTCAAGGCGCCAGACGTGAAATGTTTGGAGAAAACTGCAGATGTAGTAGCTGATGCCACTAGTTTCGTTTTTGTGCTTTAAGTCCCATAGGGAGGCCTTTCAGCGCCAACCGACATGGCTCTCATATATCTCGGTCTAAAAGTACCTTAACATAGACAGTTCTGGACAAACTTGACACCGTTGGAAAGCGGATGAATGGGCCAACCCGCATGCAAAATTTCAAGGGGGGGAAATTTTAAACTTTTGGAGAAAACTGCAGATGTAGCAGCTTATGCCACTAGTTTCGTTTTTGTGCAGTAAGTCCCATAGGGAGGCCTGTCAGCGCCAACCTTCATGGCTCTCATGTATCCCGGTCTAAAGGTACCTTAACATGAACAGTTCTGGACAAACGTGACACCGTTGGGAAGCGGATGAATGGGCCAACCAGCATGCAAAATTTTAAGGAGCCAAACTTCAAACTTTTGGAGAAAACTGCAGATGTAGTAGCTAAAGCCACTAGTTTCGTTTTTGTGCAGTAAGTCTTATAGGGAGGCCTGTCTGCGCCAACCGACATGGCTCTCATATATCTCGGTCTAAAAGTATCTTTACATAGACAGTTCTGGACAAACGTGACACCGTTGGAAAGCGGATGAATGGGCCAACCCGCATGCAAAATTTCAAGGAGCCAAATTTTAAACTTTTGGAGAAAACTGCAGATGTAGTAGCTTATGCCACTAGTTTCGTTTTTGTGCAGTAAGTCCCATAGGGAGGCCTGTCAGCGCCAACCTTCATGGCTCTCATGTATCCCGGTCTAAAAGTACCTTAACATGAACGGTTCTGGACAAACGTGACACCGTTGGGAAGCGGATGAATGGGCCAATCAGCATGCACAATTTCAAGGAGCCAAACTTCAAACTTTTGGAGAAAACTGCAGATGTAGTAGCTGATGCCACTAGTTTCGTTTTTGTGCAGTAAGTCCCATAGGGAGGCCTGTCAGCGCCAACCTTCATGGCTCTCATGTATCCCGGTCTAAAGGTACCTTAACATAAACGGTTCTGGACAAACTTGACACCGTTGGGAAGCAGTTGAATGGGCCAGCCAGCATGCAAAATTTCAAAGCGCCAGACCTGAAACGTTTGGAGAAAACTGCAGATGTAGTAGCTGATGCCACTAGTTTCGTTTTTGTGCAGTAAGTCCCATAGGGAGGCCTGTCAGCGGCAACCTTCATGGCTCTCATGTATCCCGGTCTAAAGGTACCTTATCATAAACGGTTCTGGACAAACTTGACACCGTTGGGAAGCAGTTGAATGGGCCAGCCAGCATGCAAAACTTCAAAGCGCCAGACTTGAAACGTTTGGAGAAAACTGCAGATGTAGTAGCTGATGCCACTAGTTTCGTTTTTGTGCAGTAAGTCCCATAGGGAGGCCTGTCAGCGCCAACCTTCATGGCTCTCATGTATCCCGGTCTAAAGGTACCTTAACATAAACGGTTCTGGACAAACTTGACACCGTTGAGAAGCGGATGAATGGGCCAACCAGCATGCAAAATTTCTAGGCGCCATACTCTCTACTTTTGGAGAAAACTGCAGATGTAGTAGCTGATGCCACTATTTTTTTTTTGTGCAGTAAGTCCCATAGGGAGGCCTGTCAGCGCCAACCTTCATGGCTCTCATGTATCCCGGTCTAAAAGTACCTTAACATGAACGGTTCTGGACAAACGTGACACCGTTGGGAAGCGGATGAATGGGCCAATCAGCATGCACAATTTCAAGGAGCCAAATTCAAACTTTTGGAGAAAACTGCAGATGTAGTAGCTGATGCCACTAGTTTCGTTTTTGTGCAGTAAGTCCCACAGGGAGGCCTGTCAGCGCCAACCGACATGGCTCTCATATATCTCGGTCTAAAAGTACCTTAACATGGACAGTTTTGGAAAAACTTTACACCATTGGAAAGCGGATGAATGAGCCAACTCGCATGCAAACTTTCAAGGCGCCATACCTCAAACTTTTGGAGAAAACTGTAGATGTAGTAGCTGATGCCACTAGTTTCGTTTTTGTGCAGTAAGTCCCATGGGGAGGCCAGTCAGCGCCAACCGACATGGCTCTCATATATCTCGGTCTAAAGGTACCTTAACATGAACGATTCTGGACAAACTTGACACCGTTGGGAAGCAGTTGAATGGGCCAGCCAGCATGCAAAATTTCAAAGCGCCAGACCTGAAACGTTTGGAGAAAACTGCAGATGTAGTAGCTGATGCCACTAGTTTCGTTTTTGTGCAGTAAGTCCCATAGGGAGGCCTGTCAGCGCCAACCCTCATGGCTCTCATGTATCCCGGTCTAAAGGTACCTTAACATGAACGGTTCTGGACAAACGTGACACCGTTGGGAAGCGGATGAATGGGCCAACCAGCATGCAAAATTTCAAGGAGCCAAACTTCAAACTTTTGGAGAAAACTGCAGATGTAGTAGCTGATGCCACTAGTTTCGTTTTTGTGCATTAACTCCCATAGGGAGGCCTGTCAGCGCCAGCCGACATGGCTCTCATATATCTCGTTCTAAAAGTACCTTAACATGGACGGTTTTGGACAAACTTGACACATTTGGAAAGCGGATGAATGGGCCAACCAGCATGCAAAATTTCAAGGCGCCATCCTCTAAACTTTTGGAGAAAACTGCAGATGTAGTAGCTGATGCCACTAGTTTTGTTTTTGTGCAGTAAGTCCCATAGGGAGGACTGTCAGCGCCAACCGACATGGCTCTCATGTATCTCGGTCTAAAGGTACCTTATCATAAACGGTTCTTAACAAACTTTACACCGTTGGCAAGCGGATGAATGGGCCAACCAGCATCCAAAATTTCAAGGCGCCAGACGTGAAACGTTTGGGGAAAACTGCAGATGTAATAGCTGATGCCGCTAGTTTTGTTTTTGTGCAGTAAGTCCCATAGGGAGGCCTGTCAGCGCCAACCGACATGGCTCTCATGTATCTCGGTCTAAAGGTACCTTATCATAAACGGTTCTTAACAAACTTTACACCGTTGGCAAGCGGATGAATGGGCCAATCAGCATCCAAAATTTCATGGCGCCAGACGTGAAACGTTTGGAGAAAACTGCAGATGTAGTAGCTGATGCCACTAGTTTCGTTTTTGTGCAGTAAGTCCCATAGGGAGGCCTGTCAGCGCCAACCTTCTTGGCTCTCATGTATCCCGGTCTAAAAGTACCTTAACATGGACAGTTCTGGACAAACGTGACACCGTTGGGAAGCGGATGAATGGGCCAACCAGCATGCAAAGTTTCAAGGAGCCACACTTCAAACTTTTGGAGAAAACTGCAGATGTAGTAGCTGATGCCACTAGTTTCGTTTTTGTGCAGTAAGTCCCATAGGGAGGCCTGTCAGCGCCAACCTTCATGGCTCTCATGTATCCCGGTCTAAAGGTACCTTAACATGAACGGTTCTGGACAAACGTGACACCGTTGGGAAGGGGATGAATGGGCCAACCAGCATGCAAAATTTCAAGGAGCCAAACTTCAGACTTTTGGAGAAAACTGCAGATGTAGTAGCTGATGCCACTAGTTTCGTTTTTGTGCTTTAAGTCTCATAGGGAGGCCTGTCAGCGCCAACCGACATGGCTCTCATATATCTCGGTCTAAAAGAACCTTAACATGGATGGTTCTGGACAAACTTGACACCGTTGGGAAGTGGATGAATGGGCCAACCAGCGTGCAACATTTTAAGGCGTCAGACCTGAAACTTTTGGAGAAAACTGCAGATGTAGTAGCTGATGCCACTAGTTTCGTTTTTGTGCAATAAATCCCATAGCAAGGCCTGTCAGCACCCAGCCGCATGGCTCTCATGTATCGCAGTCTAAACATACCTTAACATAAATGGTTCTTGACAAACTATAGATTGCTCTAAAGCAGATGATTAGGCCAACAAGCTGGCGGTTCGACAAGGCTTTAGACTTGAAACTTTTGGAGAAAACGTCAAATGTAGTACATGATGCCACTAGTTAAAGAAAATGCAAGATATAGAACTTGAAGCTGTTTGTGCAGTAGATCTAATAGTAATGCCTGTCAAAAAGTACCAATCAAAAAGTAACTTAACATGAGAAATTCTGTTGGGAAGCAGACGAATGGGCCAACCAGTATGCAACATTTCAAGGCGCCAGACCTGAAACTTTGGAGAAAACTGCGGATGTAGTACATGATGCCACTAGTTTCGTTTTTGTGCAGTAAATTCCATAGCAAGGCCCGTTAGCGCCAACCTGCATGGTTCCCATGTATCGCAGTTTAAAGATATCTTAACATAGATAGTTCTGGACAAACTATAGATTGCTTGAAAGCAGATGATTAGGCCAAGTAGCTGGCGATTCGGCAAGGCTCTAGACTCGAAACTGTTTGGAGAAAACGTCAGATGTAGTACATGATGCCACTAGTTTCGTTTTTGTGCAGTAAATTCCATAGCAAGGCCTGTTAGCTCCAACCTCCATGGCTCCCATGTATCGCAGTCTAAAGATATCTTAACATAGATGGTTCTGAACAAACTATATATTTTTGGAAAGCTGAAGAATAGGCCAACAAGCTGGCAAATCGGCAAGGTTCTAGACTTTAAACTTTTGGAGAAAACGTCAAATGTAGTACATGATGCCACTAGTTAAAGAAAATGCAAGATATAGAACTTGAAGCCTGTTTGTGCAGTAGATCTAATAGTAATGCCTGTCAAAAAGTACCAATCAAAAAGTAACTTAACATGAGAAATTCTACACAGTCTATTTATTGTTTGAAAGCTTAGAAGTAGGTCAAAAAGCAGGCAGACGGGCAAGTCTTGAGGCCCAAGACTTTTGGAGAAAATTTAATATATAGAACAAGATGTCTCTATGTGCAGTAAAAGCTTGCCAGCGATGCTTGCTTGCTATATCGCAGTCAACATGTATTTAACATGAGAAATTCTACACAGACTATACATTGTTCGAAAGCTTATAAGTAGGCCAACAAGCTAGCAGACGGGCAAGTCTTGAGGCCCAAGAGTTCTGATGAAAATGCCAGATTTAGAACATGAAGCCTCTTTGTGCAGTAGATCTAATAGTAATGCCTGTCATCTACATGTAGACCTGAAGGAACTCTATTGATAGCTGCTGAATGTCCACAGTTTGTATGCCTAAGAACGGTAGAGAAGAGAGTCATAATGACAGCTACGCCGAGTCTAGGTTTCGCGGTAATTCTCCAACTGTATCCGGGTGCAGACCAGTAAATCGGTCCGAAATTGACTGCGCCGGCCAAATCACGATTTGCATGCCCTAAAAATCTTCGGTATTTGAGTATGCTGTGGGCCATGAACTTGAGGGTTTGTAAAAAAATATGGGTGGAAGCCGTGCACAGGACTGGGAGCTTGCAGTTCTGTGTAATTTTGATGTAATTTGGACCCTAAAAGCGCTCTATTTTGCAATGGAGTGTAGGCATCGTTTTTCAATATGGCGATGGGCTTCAGGACTATTTTCAGGGGTGATCATCTTCAGATGGAAATTTCTCCTAAAAGTCATCAGTTGACCCCCCAAAAATTGAAAAGAAAATGAAAGATGATGAAATAAACTTTAATTTGATGTGGGTCTCGAACACCTTGGAGAGTTGTGAGTATTTTTCCCGAATTTTTGAAGTGGGAGCATTTACCATTGGGGTCTATGGAAGTTTATTTACTGGTCTGCTACCTATAATTTCAAAATGGCGCCTTCCATCGTTTGTTGTCAAATGTTTGCGGAGTGTTTTTTTTTTCAGGGGGGCGGAACCTGAGAGGGGGGGGGCAGCGTTTCAAAAGGGGTCAGCAATGGCGGTTCCGCAACAAATGCGCCCAAAATCTGAATAGGGCCGATGGACCGTCGTCCGATCACAGCAATTTCGAGCGAACAGGGGGGGGGGGGGTAATTTGGGGTCGGAAGGAGCAAAAACTCAATTAACGCCCGTAGGAGGGCGCCCTACAGCAAGGTAGCCGCAAACAGAGGGCTTGTTTTCAGGCCAGAAATCGCAGTCAGAGATTTTTTTTTCTCGCAATTTTTTGATGAAATATGAGTCATCCATCCTTCCTCGTGCCGTACAAGTGGTTTGGTTAAATTTTACAAAACCTCGCTTCTTTATAGGGTGCAGACCAGTAAATCGGTCCGAAATTGCCTGCGCCGGCCAAATCACGATTTGCACGCCCTCAAAATCTTCGGTATTTGAGCATGCTGGGCCATGAACTTGAGGGTTTGTAAAAAAAATATGGGTGGAAGCCGTGCACAGGACTGGGAGCTTGCAGTTCTGTATAATTTTGATGTAATTTGGACCCTAAAAGCGCTCTATTTTGCAATGGAGTGTAGGCATCGTTTTTCAATATGGCGATGGGCTTCAGGACTATTTTCAGGGGTGATCATCTTCAGATGGAAATTTCTCCTAAAGGTCATCAGTTGACCCCCCAAAAATTGAAAAGAAAATGAAAGATGATGAAATAAGCTTTAATTTGATGTGGGTCTCGAATACCTTGGAGAGTTGTGAGTATTTTTCCCGAATTTTTGAAGTGGGAGCATTTACCATTGGGGTCTATAGAAGTTTATTTACTGGTCTGCTACCATCCATGCATTCTCAACTAACAGCTTTAGCATGTTACGGGAAGGCAGTCTGCTGCCACCAAGCTATGAATTGCCCTCAGCTCTAATGACATTGACTAGAGTCTCCCTTCGAAACTATAGTTTGCGAAACATTTCGACGGCATACGCTCGTCTATACTGTTATAACACTGCCAATGAAGGTACTCTCTTTTCAAGGGGGGGGGGGGCTGATAAAAAGAGGCAGCTGGCAAAATGAAATGTACTCAAAGAAGTAGGTATATTAGGTGTCTATTGAACGTATACTCGTAACTACCGGAACGATGCATTATGATAAACGGTGCATATAGTGATGGGAAAACGTCATGTAGTCAACTATGCGGAATATAGGGCAAATTCTACTTTACAACGCGAACACATGTAGGAGGCTCAGGTAATATTACAGTTATGACAGTTACACACAGAAGTGACAAACAGTACAATTACTACATTTACGTGTAGGTATATTTGCACGGGAAAATGTAGCTCATAATGGAAAGCTCAATAAAGTTGCATTAACAAATTTATGGGGAATGTTTGACAAAGGTCAAGGGGAAAAATCAATTATGCACCACATTATTACCCAAAATACTAACCGTCGTTTAAGGTTTATTCGACAACTAAAAAAAGAACATAATAATTTCATATAGAAACAACAACTAAAGTACAATCTTGCAATGTCATCTCCGATTATGTATTCCATTGATGGCTCCATATTTGCTGTTGTACAATGATGGCTGTTAACACTCAATCGTAGGCCTACGTACAATCATGGAGGACACCGCAGAAGTGAACATTTGTGCGCAGGGAAATATTATTTGGTATTGCACTGTTTGTTAGCCAGCACGTACATGGTCGTCAGTACCGACCTTAAGGAATAGACGAACTTCAAATTATCATTCAAGCCGTTGCTTTATTAAAGTTACTTAAGGACACTGAAGACGCTTTCTGAATACTTGCGCGCCATTATAATGTCACAGAGTTCTTGCCAGGCCACTGAAATTTCTTTATTGAAGGCTTACGCTGACCGAGGGAATGGCCTGTTTTGCTGGCTGATTGTCAGGGCTCCCAGTCTCGCTGGATCGGTGGAACAACCCACCTGTCAGGGGAATGGGCTTTGGCAATTTGATTGAGCGTCGAGACATCTTGAAAGCCTCCACAAACGCGCGTCTGTAATGAGAATTGAAGACCGTGTACACCAAAGGATTGATAGCGGCATTGATGTACAGAAGGATTTTGCCGGCTGCCAGCAAAGGCGGCCGGACGTGATCAGGAATGAAAAGGGTACCGAGCGTATGCTCAAAGAACAGAATCAGAGACACGGTCTCAAAACAGGACAACGCTAAAAAGAAAACGGTACCATTAGCAACCAACATGACGGCAACCTGATTCCGGGTGCGAATAGCAGACCTACGTTTTTGTACGACATGGCGTTTGTGCAGACGCAACACGATTCTCGTGTAGAAATACACGTTTAAGAGAAACACGACTGTAAATGGCAGAGTTTGGGTTAGGTACAGCATTTGGTACGCCCAATCATCAACCGGCTCGCAAATGTAGACTACTGTTGGGAGGTTCTGATATTTAGGATGATTAGTGATGTCTTCTGGCCACTTCACGCAGTACTCTTGGTACTTGACGAATCCTGGTAGCATCAGAGCAGCGAAGATAAGTGCCGATATCCAACAGGTTACGACCAACCTTACGGTCCGATCACGCCCGCCCATCACCCGCCGGCGTAGCGGGTGACAAACTGCGATGTACCGCTCCAATGACGTGACGCTGATCAATGCCAACCCCGCAAAGTGTGTCGTGTACAAAGTAAGGTTGTACAGGAAGCAGTCAGGTACAGCAGAGTGAGCAGTACGGACTTGGTAATTCAGGTACTTGGCGAGGTAGTTTATCAGCAAGGCAAGAAGGAAGAGGATGTCGGAGAATGCTAGATTGACCAAGTAGATATTGGTGTCAGTTCGCATGCTTGGTACACGGGCAACGACGAACATGAAGGCGCCATTGCACAACAATCCTACAGTGAAGATCACTGGGAGAGCGATTGTGATCAGTACCACTTCCAGATCGCCGAAGAAGAACTCCTGGGCTGTGTAGATGGTCAGGTTTCGGTGGATGCCATCTACGGAGCACTGAGGCATTTCACTCCCCATGGTTTGATCAAGTTATGACAAAGATTTCAATCCAATCAATAATTAGACAGCAATGAGTTTCTGTTTCCAATCAAGACAATTCTGTCAGCCGTACAGAATACTCCCTTGACAGAACCCACTAGCAGTTCCTTCTAGCAGATAGAGGTACCAATTAATGGAATCTTGTCTATACAAGGAGTTAGCCTATACGTATAGGCCTATTCACGTTTATAAAGACGGACCTGATCCGGCACAGTTGATAGAAGCACCTCCCTTGATGTGTATATCATTAATATCACGTTGACTTGAAGCCGGGCAACAAAACTATGGTTACATCTCTAGATTGTGAAATCCGCCTTAAAGGCAAAAATGGACATAGGTCAATTCACTTTTATAACTCATCCATTACCAATCCAATAAGCTATTACTAGAAATTTGAAGTGCAGGTATATCATCAAAATGCAAACTTGCATCTGTTTGTAGTGTTAATGATCCGTTGGAACAGACTTCAGGCGTGCCCTTTCTTGCCCAATACCAATAAACCATTTTTACGGGCCACACTGAAGTGACCCTTGATCAGATAAGGACGTATACTGAGCAAAATAAGGGATACGAAACTGAAATGAGTACACAGTGACGTGTGCATGGCCTATTTCACGTATATTTTATTATCTAAACAAACAAATAGCCTACTGTCGTTATGAGTTAAGGGGAAACTGCATCTCAATCCGCAGTCATTGAAAGATCTGTACCAAAAGTGTACTAAACGCTATAGATAAAAAGTTTCTATCTTAGTCCGGGATAACTGCCCCAACAGCTCAATTACACGAATAAGGTTGGTAATCCAATCTTCATCGTTTAAAAAAGTGCCCCTTTCTTTCGGAAGTTGAAACCCGAATGTCAAAAAGATAATGTCGGAATTATGTGGACTGTGTCCCAAACCAGGACACATGTATAATCACTGCAAGTCACAAATTAAGTGGCCCGAAAAAGTGCGGGGTTATGGAACTTAGTAAGTTATAGCAAAGATCAAAATGCAGCATCATACAGGTAATTGTTGTACCAACGGTACGAACTTACCCAAATGCTATAACACTAGTTGGATGAATTTAGTCTTCTATTATTTTGAAACCAGCCAGAAATCATTGGGCGTTGCCTAAATTATGCAAAAATATATAGTGTTGTTAATACTTACTTGAAACAAAAAGTCATGAGTCCTACACCCTGGTGTAATTGTTTGCAATATTTGCGTGTCATATCTCGATCCGTAAAACATATCTTAGTAATAGCAAGCGTGTTAACTTTGAATTGAATATTGACGTTGGCAAATATTCCTTTAAATGTTTCCTTTCCATTTGCATACTTAATCGCGACACGAATCAACCTGTTCGCCACCTCGTAATAGCGAGGTTTCAGGGTAACACACGTACTTCTTGTCTGCGGCAGCCCATAGCACGTATAGGCATATGTTAACTCTGCCATATATCATTGATATCAATCTTAAAGTGGAAAGTGAGCGATACCCGTTCGGCTTTTTAGGTTTTGTCTTAAATATTTATTTAGAGAGCACCACGAGACTGGTCCTTGGCCGTATGGGTTTTACAAATGGACGGTCCATTCTCGGATATTGCGATACCGGCCAGCGCGTCAAGACGGTTTCTTGCAATAGCATTTTCTGTTTATTATGCCTACCATGTCTTGTACCGTATTTCCATCAATCCATATCTGTCACATGTCAAGTGTATGCCTTATGGAACCGACTACTGAAACACCGCTCGTGAAACAGTGCGCGTCAAATAATATGCCGCACGCCCCGAATCTGCAGAGTATTTCACGTCCAGCAAAAACAAATGAATGGTCTTTCATTTCTTTTAGAGTAAAGTCGTTACTTTTATCTCCCCCCCCCCGACTAATTGGCTCAATAAACCAAAGCAATCGATGTGATGTGGCACATGTGTATTTTACACCCGGAGCACGAATGGTTCCCTCTGCTTATTCGCCATTCGACACCGCTGTTATTGTTTTCCATCGAGTGAATATTCACTCCATTCGAGTGACAATCACTCCCACCAACTGAAACTATATGGACCAGATGTTTTAGAGTGAAATTAATTCAATGGAGTTGTCACTCCAGTTTCCACTTGATTTTTCTCCCTTTTTATTCATTTTTTAAAGTGTATTTCAATTTAAACCTAGAGTGATTTTCACTCGAAGTCGTCTGGTCGCTAGATTCACTCTTCGGAATATTATGTGTGGACATGGGTTCATATTTAAAACGCCGTGTCCCACATCACAACAGATGTTGAGCCCCAGTTGCATATTAACAACCTCTTCGTCTCACAAGAGGTTTATAGTAACATATCCAGACATTGTCGCATCCTTGTCTCCGGCGTCTAATCGGGACTGACAGTAGACGTAAACGTCGCCTCTCTCTCTTTATCCATTTCGTACACAGCCTGTCTTCGCTTCTTGTTTCCTGATTTACGCGCAATCTTGGCAATCTTTGGCAGACTGTAGCTATATATTTAACCTGTTTTAAGACTGAGCAAACTAGCGTGGGCTCAACGTCTAACCAGCCCCGGTAACTAGAACAGTGATGTTTACACCGATTGTTCAACCAAAAGGCTCACCGTGCCATGCCACAAGCTTGTCGCTATCAAGCGAATGCGGCCGCAGCTGAATCCGTATCTTCTTATAAATGTACCGAAGTACATGATCTTGCATGCAGGCTGATAGCCTTGTGATAGAGAATTTTTACCTATCCAGTACGACTCAAAAACATGGAAACATCAATCACTTTGATGTTAATTTTTTTCGTATATCTGAGCAGGTGGTCTCGATGATAAAACTTCTCCACGTTTTGATTTGCCTCTTGTTTACTCAGGAGTATTACGGTGGCCCCGGAAGGACATCGCGGTCCAGAATTTGTGTAAAGACATAACGAATGAGCCTCTGTACTGATGACGCTTTCTGACGGGAGCCTGGTGGGGACGGATGTTTCGTAGCCCCATAGAAAAGCGCACACCTAAACAAATTGTACGTCTTCAGAACAGAGGCTTATTGATAATATAGTCACGAAAGTTTGCTTAGTGGCTGGGTAGGATTTAATTTTTCTATTTCGCAAACGTTTTCGCAATGTTTTCCAATCATCGAGGCGTCTTAAAGTAATTTGAGTTGACCTTGGAGAACTTTCCCGACAATTGTGATACTTTAGGGCCTCTTCGAGAATGGACTCTTGTTAGTGGCTAAGACGACCCCTACTAATTGCATGTAATTGTGTATAGTTCTACGGATGTAAGATACATGCTTTGCTGTGTGTGCAAAATGGCCAATCGAGGGAACATTTCAAATAAAAGCTTATGTTATAGTGCCTATTAACACACTCGACAATGCATTAAGCCATATTAGGGACAAATAAAAACTCTCATGTTGCTTAATATTAAAGTCCATAGGAGCGTGTGTCTCTGGCATTAGTTTGGACAGAGCCTTGACATCTCTTACAGGGGATTTAGTGTCCGAGAACGGACAGCGCATCGTCGCGTTGGCCGAACGACCTATAAACGTAGGGGTCAATATCAATATATAAAAATACACACGCGTGACATGTACAGGTACTGAAGAAGTAGACCAATCAGGCTTTATACAGGGAAGGCGCCATCGTCAAGGCGCATAGCAACCAAAAAGATTTCAAAAGCTTTGAGGCCTGTTCTCATAATAGCTCCGGTCCACTCTATTATATGCCATGGCTTTTCCTTTTTCCAAAACAAAACTGCAGCGCTCTAATTTGCCCTCATTAAACACACGCATGTAGTCCATTACCTGCTACCCCGCTGATTAATTGCATACCGATGCCGACGCACAGTTCTATTAATTAACCAGTCTCAAAGTTCAACCCTATACCAACGAACCCAAGAAAACTGTGTGTGCATGTCAACATGTAAGTAGTAATTGAGTGAACGTATTTGTTCGTTCGTCCTCACCGCCCCGTTCAAGGACCTCTAATTAAAGCTGAGCCCTCATCTTGGTGATCCAGGATCAAAAACTTCCCAACCTCGTTCCCACGGTGTCGAGCGATACGCTCCCCTGCTCTCTCACCCTGGTATTGGATCATTTGCATGTTCAAAAATCTTGAACACGTATGTGCAAATTAGGAACAGTCTGGTGCCTGACTGCTTTAAATCAGCGTTCGTTTGTTTTGGTATCGCTATTTGAGATCCAAAAACACGATTTTTTTTTCAAAATTAAAATGTTACTTATCTTACTGGCACATCTCTCCAATCACGGGTTGCCACACTATGGAAGGGGATTAGTTCTTTTAATCATTGAAATGAATACAAAAACATTATTTGATTGTTGAAAATACACAATACATGTATGTAAAAACGGTACAAAACAATTCCTAAACATGCCTTTTTTATGTAACAAGGTGTTATGATGACTTTTTGGAAAAATATTTTGCCAACCACGGTTTCCATTTATGCGCTTGCGGTAGCCCATACAAAATGGTGCTCAATGATTACAAACAAAAGGTGTATAGTAGTAGGGGACTATATGTGGCCTACGACTGTTTAGAAAAAAAATGCTGGCCTATTCTCGAATTTTAATATAGAGCCCGGATTGCATGTCACTACAAGCTTGCAACCTCATCCATGTGACAGCGATATTTTCAAGTGCCGGCAAATGTTCCAAGTGAGGCCGCAAAATCCTGAAGTTGAAAAACAGCCACAAATTGATTGACAATTGCAGGATGTACAATTAGCGGCAAGCGACTAAAGCCCTCCCACGAGTCAAAAGTGCCTTGTTGCTGGGGCAACTGACGGGTACAAGAACTCTCTTAGAGATTGATATTTCCCCGAATAATGCGTGACGCATTATGGAGGTCTCCTAATAGCTCTTTGTGTTGGCTGTTTCAATTTTGGAGTGCTTCTTGAAATATTGGTTTTTTCTCCTCGCCTTTTGCGCGCGACACGGTGGCTCTCTAAGTGGCGACGGGCGCGCTTACAGATTCCCGCGCCCCGCCAAAACAGATCGAGTATAAATTAGCCGCCGGGACCTAGATGAAAATCACTTGAAAAGGGGAACTGTGTATGGAAAGCTGTCATTTCCACGTTGCTAGGTCGAGGGCCACAAGTTATGGAGTGATTCACTTGTGCCTAGACCAACCTCCCACAAAATGTTTGATTTGATCTGTGGCCTCTCCAGCAGAAGGTCCTGGTACATTGTATATTATGTAAAGTGACATGCCTACGAACACGCGATCATCGAGAACTGACGGTCACTGATTAACCACACGCCATATACCGGTACACCGCATTTTTCCTTCTGCCTCTTTCTGTTAGATGCGCATCACCACAGTCGCACAAAGCCATATTGGCTAGTTGTGAAAACTCCTTGATTCGAATAGGTGGTTAACTGTATATTTCTGGCAGAGGTCTACCTCTGTTTTTTGTGTATCTTTGTCGTTTTGCTATGATACATCATATGTAAGGCCAGTTTACCGGTAACGCACAAACTTTGTGTTATGAGCATTTCTGCATAAATGAACTGAAGTCCATCTTCAAAGTTGGGCTTGCCATCAACGAAAACTTTCGTTGTACATTTCATAACTTGAGTATCACTTCATAGGAGTCATGGGGTCTGATACCAGTACACCACAGTGTGACTCCGAGTATACATACGTCCTCACGCCCACAAACGCCAGCGATTTCATGTACACGGACGTGCAGAAGATCACGGCATCTTACATCCTTCCGTGCATACTGTTCATAGGACTGCTCGGAAACAGCGCTTTCCTCTTCGTAGTCGCACGGGTACGTAGCATGCGGACTGTGACTAACTTCTACCTGGCCAACTTGGCTGTTGCCGATATGGTGTTTCTGACAATAGTTGTGACAAGTCGGGTTTACCCCTTGGCGGTGTACGGCGTACCAAATGAAGTGCTAGGCGCCGGTGGTTGTGTCGCAGACACCCTCTTCCGCTACATATTCCACTTTGCAGGGCTTCTACTCATCACCTTCATGTCCCTGGAACGATACATTGCCGTGTGTCACCCGCTGCGACACCGGATCATCAGCGGCCGAAGCTGCACCGCCAAACTGGTCCTGGCTTGCTGGCTGACATCCTCGGCGCTGGCGGCACTCCTGATCCCCAGCTCCATGGTCTTCAAACTCTACTGCGTCCAGTGGCCTGAGGAGAACCCACTGCCTTACCAAAACTTCCCCGAAGTCATAGGGGCATGCTGGGGGCTCGACCAACCCTGGGTGAACCCGCTCTTGCACCTAACACAGACGATACCATTCTTTGTGGCCTTCTTTGGCAATGCCTACTTCTACGCCCGGATTGTCTTCAAACTCCATAAAAGAGACTCATCCAGCGACAGACAGCGTATCATTCGAACCCGTAACCACGTTGCACTGATGCTTGTGGCCAACGGAACGGTATTTTTCCTGACTGTCACCGCCTTTGAGGTGACATCACTGATACTCTTCGTTCAGAAGTTTATTGATGATTTCGTCATCATACCGTTCGACATTAGGATAAACCTATTTGAAGCAAACCGGGTCCTCCTCTACCTAAACTCCGCCGTGAACCCCATCGTGTACACCCTTACCAACGCCCGGTACAGGCGTGCTTTCAGGCGGGCGTTCCGAACTGCCTCGTGGGGTAACGGACGCGGGGGAAACTCGACGATATTCAGCGCGTTCCCCGATTATTACTCCCAGTATCACATCAACCCGGGCGGACTCACGCCCCTCCCTCGCCTCCAATCGCCGGCAAAGAGCCCAATGGTGGCGCGGCCGGCAACCTACTCCAACGCCTGTTTCGAACATGATGAATCCGAGTCACAGAACCTTGATGAAGATGCCAAAGACAGAGACCAACAATCATCCCAAGAAGAACAAACTCAACATGTGACTAGCCATGCATCACCAGACGAGTGTGAGCTTGAACGTTTGACGTTAACAGACAAAACAACAGAGGAGCAACCGGTCACAGGACAAGCTTACCAGGTAGAAAAGCAAGACTAGTGTACCACCAAAAGGAAAAAAGGATCCGGAAAGACAAAAAAGATGATAAAGACACAATGTGGACTACATCTACGTATACTATATTGAGATAAAGTAGGTTACACGATTAGTATACACGTAATAATAATAAGAAGAAGACGAAAAAGTAGAAAAATAACCGGAGTCTTATATAGCGCACGTATCCACCAACAATTAGGTACTCAGGGCGCTGGAGATTACGTCTATTATTACTAAGGTAAATAAAGTTTATGAGAAATATGAGACCCATTATATAGCACCTTATGATGGTTTACAAGATGCTGCGGCGCATACTGCAGCCACTGCCGGAAACACCGGGACAAACCCCTTCTCTTAGCGATAAGTAGCCTTTAGTCAAGTCCCACGCGCTTACCCGGACACGTAACGCATCCCGGATGCTGGCACGTAAAAAGACTATAGCACAAGCGGCGAAGCCGCGAGGGCCTTTACTATCTCGTGGAACAAATCACTTATTCATTTATTCACGTAATATAAATCAAGCAATATAACGGTGGTTTGCGGTTACCAGCAACAGCATGTGCTGTCTGGCGCCAGACGACGGCTGATTTACGTTAGTAATTCTGCATTTTCATTGGTCAATTCACAATGGGTAATGCATTATGCATGTATACCAAATCGGTAGACAAAATAAGAAAAAACATAAGCGCTCTCCACGAGATGGTAAAGGCCCTCGCGGCTTCGCCGCTCGTGCTAGTCTTTTTACGTGCCAGCATCCGGGGTGCGTTACGTGTCCGGATGGACCGTCCGGGTATAGGCGCGTGGGACTTGACTAAAGGCTAAGCGATAAGCGTTACTGGGCTCTTTAACGTGTATTACACAACACACGGGACCTGCGGCTTTACGGCCCATCCGAAGGACGAAGCAACGATGGTAAAGTACCTTGCTCAAGAGCACAAGCACCATGTTCCCACGGTCAGGATTCGAACCCATGGGAAAAAAGACACCCGGAGTAGAATAATACATGAAAACTCGGGCAAAGAAATCAAATAACTGTCTCAAAAAATGGTTGATAACAAAGGTTCTTATCATTGTTCTTTCCATACAATGCTGACTACACGGGAAAGAGAATGGGACACCACTAAGACGAAATCGTTCACCTGGAAAAATCCCCTAATTTTGTGCATGTTAAAACCTTTTTATAGTGGGAAACTATCGGCGTGGTTTACGATTTTGATACCCTCTTAATTTCTGATAGCCCTGTTAATAATGTCACCGTTAGAATGTCCTTTTCGCTCCATGCACACTTCCTGAGAATGTTTCGGGGAGGAAGTCTTGAACGTTAACGATTTCAAGAGCAACTAATCTTTACAATTAAATACGGAAAAGTTTTAGGCTCGCTTAATTTGAAATTGACATTTCTTAACGTTTTTGTTTCTGTTTTAATTGAGACAGGGAATCCCTTAAAAAATCATGTATTTTTTTTTTATTTTACTGAATCATAAAATCTATGATAATTTAAAGTGTCCTTGTAACTTTGAATTTAAAATGTCGTTGTTTTTGGAAGAAAATAATAATGAAATGTTGCTTTATTTTACTACATCGCATCGAACCAAAATGAATTATGTTTTTTCTTACCACATGATCGGGCAGGTACTTAACGTTAATGTTCTACTGAAAATGTTTCCAAAAGTGTTTACCAATAATACATTACGCTGCAAGTTAACTGGATGTTTTTGAAACCTATTCGTCACCGTTCGCGTTAGCGTCCATTCATGTAAAATTGAGATCGATCGAGGGCCATAATGGATTGCTCCTACTGGTGATTGTGGTCTTTTTATTCGGCTTTAAGACCACATTTGACGAAGACATGTATACGTGACACGCCACTATGCAAGATAAATTATTGAAAAAAAGTGCAGTTGTTCAACATCACTCACGCAAACAAGTGTTTTATTGAAGGGTTATGTATAGCTTTGCACTGCACTCTCCTGGATTGGAGATTTTGTCCTTCACGACTCAACGACGCCTTTATTGTGTGTCTGCGCAGATTAAACAAACTTGTAATCACTCACAAGAACAAGCGACCCAAGTAAACAAGTAACAATTAAAAATAAAGCTTTACATGTTAATAATCTACTATAATAATGAATCAATTTACTAGACATTTGTGGTATTATGTACCAGTTCTGAAGTGTAATTGATCATATTTATGCGTCAGATTATATCTAGTACGGAAGTTATTTGATGACATTGCAATTTTGAAATGTAAATATCTTGTTAGAAATAAAACCTGTTGTAGTTGCGTGTACATGTTTAATGTGTCTCGTTTGTTAACTCGTTTCTTCTTTTCTTGACTTTTGTGTCTCTGCTCGTTTCTTAGAATTCGTCACCTAATTTCGATTTTTTTACTTCACTTCAAATAGCTCATTCGCACCATAAACGGTTATTATTTCGTTCAAATATTGAATAGGGGTATTTACTTTACTAACAAAAGAATGGCAGATTTTTGAAACTGGTGCAAGCGCTCATGCAAAAAAATATATCAAATTGTGATTATCCATATCGTATCTAAGATCTTGCCTTTTGGATCTAATCCAGATTTAGATTGGCGTCTTAGCTTTGTTACTCAATTCGTAATTCCCCGACATATGTTTTTCCGCTCCGTTCTCACTTGACACAATACATGCATGAAATCACAATTTTGAAAAAAAAAAAGGATTATACACTTAACCAAAAAAAAAAAGTCCCCCCTTCCAATACTTTTGTGTCTAACTCAAAAACTACTGAGCACCTCTCGCCCAAAACAGTGATAATGTGCACGAATTTATGCAATTTATGACAAATGATACCGAAAACAGTTGCACTTTTATATACGTGCAAGTTGTGGTTCGCACTCACCTTGCACGTATACAACACTGCACCTTTTTTGGTACCATTTGTAATAAATTGCATAATTGTGTACACATTATCACTGTTTTGGGCCAAACAAAGAGTATGGCTGGATTGCTAAGGAATTTCTGTACTGATCAGTCGTAATTTGAGCAAGATGTGCCCATCAGTAGTTTTTGAGTTAGACAAAAAAATATTAAGGGGTACTTTCTTTCTTTTTTAGTTTAGTGTATTTAATTAGCGTACACCGAGAAACCAAACTCTATTACAAACCCCGGTCCATAACTATAATTAACACAAAATCGGGCCTCGCTATTCAGAAAGCAAAGTCAAATTAATCAGTGTTTATTCGGGACAATTTGAAGAGCCGGTGTGGCCTTAAAGCGACGTTCCCTAGGCGCTAGCAAACACCATAGGCTACACCGGTACATTAATTAATTGCACCGATGTTTGCACCTAAGTCCAGAACGAGAGAGCGCACGACCCTCTTGTTTTCGTTTTAACGTAACCTGATATTCATTCCAACGCAGGTATTCCGTTGCCGCGTGCCATCTAATTTGATAAACGCTACCGCTAACCAAACTTAAACCACAGCAAATATTATACCGGACCTTGGTTCAGAGAAAAAATATTCAAATAGTCTCCGTCAGCAAAGTTTGACCAGTGAGACAACGCAAGAATCCTTGCAAGTGACGACATGACAAGAAGCCCTCGTGATGGATTTGAACTGGTATGAAAAGCGCGGTCGATAAAAATCTGTGATTGGTTTTATTGTCGGAATTCATGCACAGACATGCGCCCTCGAACGAGTACCAATTCGTCACGGAAACAAACTGAGCATGAGACACCGGTCAAAAAGTTAATTATTTATATTTGCCATCTGTCGAATCCCGCCTATTGGCGACCTATATTCAGCTTCCTAGCTTCATAATGGCAATAATTGACAATGCTCGGTAATTTTTCTTCCAACTGCAACACTTCGTCTTAGCAAAGCAACGAAGTGAGTTCATCAGCATCTCACGACACACGTAACCGTCTCTCAATTGACTCTTGATACATCTTGAAGATGGGGACAGAGGCAATTACAGAAGAAGACTGCACATATAACAATACAATCAACATCTCTTCTCGCGAAGAAGGATATTCAACCAATCTGTTGTACAATAACTTCCAAGAAACCACCACCAAGATTGTTCTACCAATCCTCCTTGCATTTGGGTTGATTGGCAACATCGGCTTTCTGTTCACCGTGCTCCGCGTCCGTAGCATGCGGACGGCCACCAATTTCTACCTGTCCAACCTGGCAGTGGCTGACTTGATGTTCCTGCTGATTGCTATTGGTGCTAGATTACGAACGTATGTCGTATACGGCCTCCACAACGAGGTACCATTGCTGGGCCAGGCCGGTTGCATATTGAACACATTCTGGAAGTACGCTTTCAACTTTGCCGGCCTGATTCTGATCACGTTCATATCGTTTGAGAGATTCATTGCCGTGTGTCACCCTTTACGCCACCGGTTAATAAGCGGTCGCAGTCGGTCCGTCAAACTGATTGTAGTCTGCTGGATCGTGGCCTTGCTCCTTGCTCTTCTGGTCATCCCTGCAAATTTCAACTTCAATAAGTACTGCATCTCATGGAACACGGCTGATCCAGGACTTCACGACAAGTTCCCAGGTATCATCGGAAGATGTGAGAGCCCCGGCGATTGGGCCTTGCAGATGTTCCACCTGGTTCAGACTGTACCATTCTTTGTAGCATTCTTTGGTAACTCCTTCCTCTACACTCGAATCCTATTGAAACTCCACCAGCGGGATACGCACGATCGGCAACGCACAATTCGCACTCGTAACCAGGTCGCTGTCATGCTGGTAGCCAACGGAACGGTGTTTCTCCTTACGATGACATCCTTCGAGGTGACTTCATTATTGGTCTTCATTGATAGCTTCTTTGTCTCCTATCTCATCCCGCCCGAAATCAAAAATACTCTGTTCGAGATCAACCGCATACTCGTCTACGTCAACTCCGTCGTGAACCCCCTGGTTTACACCCTGACCAACGCCCGTTACCGACGGGCTTTTAAGACGGCTTTCAAGCTGAGGTCTTGCAAGAGCAGCGGACGCCAGCGGAGTTCGACCGTCACCAGTGTGCTGACCCATGATCTTTACCAAATTAACGATAACCAGACACGTGCGAGTCCGGAGAACAACGTGACACCGACACGGGGACAGTACCTCAACATCTGCTTCGAAAATGACGATCAAGACGCGATGGCCAATGAGTCTGTGCGTAATGCAACGACCGTGTTTACTTGAGCATTATCCTGCATGTCCTTAAAAAAAATCGGGAAAACTTCTAAATTCTAATGGTAAATAAAGCTCTTAGACACAACCGGAGGTTTTTAAATTCTACGTCAAAACTGTTTTGGTTGCAATGATAATTCGAAAACGGTTGTATGCCTTTTGTATCTCGACCTATAGCACAGTCGATTCCTTTACAAACGCGGTCGCAAGTAAATCAGGAGCCAAATTCATTGAGCTGCTAAGCACAAACATTTGCTAAGCATGAACACTTTTCCTTGATAAAAACATGATTACCAACCAAAGTTTCATGTGTTGTATATTGCTAGTAACTGGTGTTTATTTGCTGTACGCTTAACATAAAAATCGCATGGAAGTTTTGCTGGTAACCTATTTTTCTTGGAAAGACATTACTATGCTAATCATTTTTGTTGTTGGTGCTTAGATCGTGTGTGATGGACTCATGCATAAATACAACACAGTTACAAATAAGGGCATGCCGAGGAAATGCCAACAGAATCGTAAAAAGGTAGTGATGTTTATAGATGCTGTTAGACCTTTTCGTTCAGGTAGTAGATGCTGCTAGGCTAATTCGATTTTTTAAAATTAATAATTATAAATAGCTCATTACCGCCGACAAACCGTGAAATATATACTAAAGGAGTACATTTTCTGTCAAGAACTTTGAGAAATTTATTTATGTTTTTTAGTTGAGAAGTTTAATGTGTGTACATTCCTTTGTTATGGAAGTTATCTTTAAACGTGCACGATGTACAGTTATTATGGGAACATCTGAATACCAAGAAATTGGTTTGTAAAAAAAAAAATTAAAAGAGTTATTCGTAGTAAATAGCTATTGCCTTTACACAATTTTCGCCTCTCAGCAAATATTTTAAGAGATTTGGTAAACACAAGAAAACATTTGAAAACGCATGCATGTTTCAACCAAATATTAAAGAGAGTATTTGGTGAACAATGATTTCTTCTGCCTGATCGTAAAATAGGAAATATTTAGGACAAGGTACTAATAATGATGACGCTGCTATTTTGTCAAAACATAAAATTAGTATAATATTTTGGGTTCAAAAGAAAAGTTGTTTCGGTGAAAATGTCTTTTTAAAGGAATTTTTTGAGAAATTAATTACACACAAGAAATGTTTTGAAAACGTATGCACGTTTGAATCAAGAAACAAGTGTGTATTTGGTAGCCAATGGAAATGATTTCTTCTGCCTGATCGAAAAATAGGAAATTTTAAAACAAGGAGGTACTAATGACGACGCTGCCATTTGTCAAAACACAAAAGTATAATTGTTTGGGTAAAAGTAATGTTTCTTTGGTAAAAAAAAAACACTTTTAAAGGATTTTTTAAGAGATTAAATAAACACAAGAAACTATTTTGAAAACGCATGCACGTTTGAATCATATATGCAAGAGTAAATTTGGTAACCGATGATGATTCCTTCTACCTAATCGCAAAAAAAGAGGAGAAATTCAGGACAAAGGTACCAATGATAACGCCGCAATTTGTCAAAATACAATATGAGTATACAATTTTGGTCAAAACTAAATATGCTCTTTTTCCCCCGAAAACTGTTCCTGCCTAGTAATTCTGCCTCGCGCGCTCCGTTCTATTGTTTACGGGAGTTGTTGAGGACAGTAATTAAATTTGACACCGCCCAATCAAATGGCATTCAAATCTTCCCCGTGCCTCATAACCCATAAACACTTGTGCCAAGTAGTCAACACGAGCACTGGCAACACCAGAATCTAAAAAGAATGATAGGCTATGTTGAAATCCTGTCATTTCAATTTTAGTCATTTCCTTCCCCAATCCGATTTAATGGTTGTTATCGTTAATGTGTAACCACAATGTCAACCCGACTCGTCTATAGAACCAAACACTGTCCGTGTTATTATGAGTTCCTTTCAAGTTGATGGTGACTGATCGCCACAATCATTCACGGCAGACATCATGTGCAGTTCAAACTGTCGTTTATCATAAAGCAGTTCAAAGGGAAATGTTTGTCAGATTGATTTCAACCGGTGTAGCGTGAATATCCGACTCCATGAAATGTGGACTCATTGGTAGTACTGCGCACGCGTGAGTACGATACTATGCTATTTTTAGGATCGTTTCGGGAGAGTGACCTGTCACGTGCAAGGGATCAACCAGTAATAGGGAAATAGGGGTCAGATTTTCATAGGAGTCGGATTTTCATGTGACACCGTCACATTTGGCGGGTTAAGTTTGTAAATTATTTTAATGTGGGGAAACAAAATATGTTCCTGTCAATCTCTTTATATCAGCCCCAACCAACTGTTACTTTGAAACAGACTTGTATACGAGTAAAAAAACATCGAGTCCCAGTCCGAGTCACCTCTCCCGAGTCCAAGTCCTGAGTCATGCAGGTCGAGTCCGAGTCCGAGTAAAGAGTCACGAGTACTGAGGTCGAGTCCGAGACCGAGTCACGAGTCACCTTTAATATATTTTGGAAACACATTTTGAGGTACTGCAAAAACCTCACAGTGTAAATGTAAAAAAAAATTAATATTACTATCAAGCTTGCAGTTACGCAAAATCAAGTGTGGACGCTGGGGTACATATTTCGATACATTGATTATTTTCCCAAATCAATATATTGGAAACAAGCCAGCCGCATACAGGCGCTGTATAATTATGTACAGCACTTAGATGTTTTTTTTTCAGCACCGCACATTTCGCTTGCTCAGGAGAGGATCGTCTTCAAAATAATAACATGTATATTGATGGTAAAAAAAATAAAAGAGTTTTGGTATTTTGGTCGAGTCTCGAGTCACGCAGGTCGAGTCCGAGTCACGAGTCATACAAGTCTGCTTTGTAATCTATCTTGAATCAAACGACATGTTCGGAACTTTGGAATATAATTTTAAAGGAATGATATACATGCATAAGAAGAAACTAAAGACAAGATAAAAAATAATCGTGTCTATGGTATCTCACCAACAGTGACAAGTACTTTCCCCTTCTTCGAGCGAATTAAGAAATTTGCAAAAGCTGTGTGTTTTTGTTCCCAGGCAACAGTTGGATAAATAATCCATCAACCGGATCGGCACGTTTTATTTCGAGCAAGAAGCTTAGTTCAGCTGCCTGGTAATTGTCCGATTGTGTGATACCGAGTTTATTAGACAACACAGGCTCGCGGTTTTAAAAAACAAGGACCGTGTTGAAGGGAAAAGCCGGTAAGACGGAAAAGCCGATTCCAAACGTCCACCTGGCCTGGATATTAAACGCCAAAGGAGTGGTTTTATTTAGCACAGACCCCAGCTATAGTTAGTGTAGCGCACAGTAGCAATTCAATGCAATATGTCAACCCCAAAACAAACCGCCAAATCCTTCGTGCAAATGCATCAACATGACACACAGGTTACTTTTGTGAAACTTACCTCACGCTTTGATGCTTGCAATGCAGTTATGATGCACTGAATTCTTGTGTAATAGGTAACTTTTGGTCCAGATTTTTTTTCATCGACACCATTATCGACAACTGTCATCTGTACTATACGAGTCCATTCTGTGACGTGAATGAAATCCAAGATGGCTGACTTTTCGGCTATATAGTTTCTGCCGGGTTGGTCTGTACACTTTTGAAATTAGGCCGATTATTGTGCCAATTTTTCGAACAGAAAATTTCACCTTGGAACAGTAACAAGTTTTTATTTGCATTTGTATTTAGTTTATATTTTGGACTCCTGAACTACGATGAACATGAAATCAGCTGACTTTTTATGCAGTCTGCCTGTGGTATGGTATGAATATTCATGAAGATGGTTATACATTACGAAATCATTACCCGGCTCACAAGTCGTACCTGACTTTAAACTCCAATCCTAGATTCATGAGAAGTCTGTTATTTAATAACCAAATGAAAACCCTAAAAGCAAACAACGTACCAATGGGCATCATTCAACGTATCTATAGTGGAACTGAAATGAAACTGTCACTAATTAGACCAATCCATTAAAGGCCCGCCCACTGCGCACACGTGCGAAAAAAAAACAAGTGCGTCTCCAACGCATACCCTGCATCCCCTTGCACAACCTCGTCCCCAGGGTGTCGAGAAGTGCGCGCCCACCACTACTTACTTTTGGAAACGAGGTTGGAAATAAAGTAAGCATGCGGGACGAGGTTGCCCTTGCATGGATCAGCACGACTGTGATTGGACAAAACTTTACGGGGGCGTGTCACTTCAGTAGACTGGTTCCCAAACCAAAAGATTCTATTCCCAACTTCGTCCCCAGTGCTTACTTTATTTCCAACACGGTTTCCAATAGTAAACCCTGGATAGGAAACTTTCTTCCTGTATCCTGATTGGATACCGCAATTGGTATGGATTTTTATTGTGTACTTGGTGCTATTATTCACAACGTGCAGTACGTGTTTTTGCAATCATTCGTCCTTACCTTCTCGAAAATACTAATTTCCTTTCTAATTTGCTCATATTAATATGAAATATGATACTGCATTTTGTCTCGATAAGATCTTAACAGTTTGATTTCAAAAATCGTGTTTTCGTAACTCACGCCGTGCTCGCGCTGCTACGAATTGACTATGTTTTTACCCCAGACACCGCATACAAAAACAAACGCTAATGTGTAACGCATATCCAGGCACCAGACTGTTCCTCATTTGCATACGTGTGCAAAAATCTTGCACATGCAAATGATCCAATACCAGGGTGAGAGAGCAGGTAGTGGTGGGCGCGTACTGCTCGACACCCTGGGGACGAGGTTGGACTATTCCTGATGAAATATAGATGTCTGGACGTTGGTCGGGGAAAATTGTCAGGACAGGGAACCAGATTAGTCAATTCAGGGGGCCTTGGACGTGCTGGTTTACGATTAAAATTATTGATGTCATAATTATCGACGATTAAGTTACGTTTATAGTAGGTGTATGTATTAGAAATAGGGGAAACGGATATATATATCGATAAGTCAATCAGATAATACAGCCAATTAGACTTTACAGCCAACTGGTATTGATTAAGCAATGCCGAGGAGATGGGCCTGGGAGCTCAACATTAAAGGATTTCTGAAGACTGTTGGAAGAGAAAAAAACACAAACAAATGACCAGTTTAAGGTGTGTAACATGAACAAAATAATAGATGTTTATTACACCTATGCCTGAAAAATTCTGTTTGCTGCTCTTACATCTACAAATTTGTAACGGACATTTTGAAGGTATAGGTATTGTTTATCAAATGTGCACAATGCACAAAATAATAAACAGTGTGGAAGCAAGCGTAGGCACCTTTAAAAAAAACAATTAATTTTACAACTCGCATGTTAATTTTACAACTCGCATGGTATGTCTCCAACTTGCACCAGCGGTGGAACCAAGGAAGGGGGTTCTCCCCCATTATCCTCACTACCATTTAAACAAATATGTGGTCAAGTCAATCACAAGTCAAATACCAAGTCATTAACAGGCTTGCAAATGGGACATTAGAAAAAACGAGGAAACTCCAAACCACACAAGACTCTGTACAGTATTTTTCAATTTGTAACGGCTTTCATAAGAAGTGAAAAACAAGGAAATCAGCGGATCTGAGGAACAGTTGCAAGCCTGTAAAAATGTCCTTGTACAGTTCAACGCAAAACTTTTTGAGATGCTTCTTGGCAGAAAACACACCGTTTTTTTCAATGTACAGTCGAGTCTCGAAAACAAACTCGTTCGGAACTAGCCAAATCGTTTGTTATATCAGAATTTTGTATTAAGAGGAACATCAGTCCCATTCATTGTGCACATAAATGCACAGTCGGGACTAAGGCTTTTTGTTTGTTATAACCAGAATTTTGTATTAACAGAGTTTGTACTAACGAGATTCAACTGTAATTTTAATAGACCTTGTGCGTAACGGCCATCTTAGAGGGCAATATCCTTGATTTGCTGGGATATGCATGAGTGAAGCCTTTGTGCATTCATTTAACTAAATTAAAAAAGCAAAAGATGTCCTCGAAGATGGCTGCTACGCTAAAGGTCTATTGGTTCATGTTTAAGCAATAAATCTCAGTGTTTGCTGCACCAAACGTCTCAAAGTCTACCATTGAATAACTGTCATTTGACAATGGGTGCCTTGTGATGAATTGATTACCAAAAAGAAATGTATTTTCAGTGATGTAGTGCCTTGATGCTGGGCCTTGGCCTTAAGGCTGCCTTAAGGCTGGATTTTAGGGCCTTGGCCTTGGCCTCGAGACTTGAGGGCAAAAGCCTTGGCCTTGGCCTTGGCCTTGAGGGTTCAGGGCCTTGCAATTTTGAGTCAAGGCTCTTCAAGGCCCATAGATTTTTGCATTTTCCAGATAAATCTGTTCGAAATTTTGCTGTTACCATTTTAATCGTATTACCATGGAGGAGGGAAGCACCCTATAGATTTGTGTGTTGGGCACACTTCCACTTTTGTAGCATCACATTTTGTTACCATTGTAGTAGATTTGCTGCAAAAATATTCCGTACACTTGTGGGGCTAATGAGATGATCACTTTAATTGCATATGACTATGGAATAGATCTGATTGGTTGTATATGTCTCCCTGATAAGTGCTAAAGATTTGCATGTATCTGTTTTAGATAATGCTGATATTTCTGACCATGTTGGGCCAGCAAATAAAAATTTCCCAAATCAGTTTCTTGGATCCCCCTTTTGTTACACTTGGGAGAATTGTGTGTCAATATAGAAGTAAATCATTATTTTGTTTAGTTAAACCATATTGAAGACCTGAACTTATACTTTAATAGATACAGTGCAGTCATAAAACGGTGTAGGCCTATGCGAGCATGTTGATTGCAATTAAAGAAATGTTGTTCTTCGTAACGAGCAATTCGTGATGATAAGGGTGGATCCAGGGGGCCAAAAGGGACCATCCCCCCCCCCCAAAGAAACCATTTTTTTTAATGTGACGTCGTAATAAAGGCAGGCAATGAGTACACCACCATCTTTTCCTCAAAAAACATCGGTTAAAATGGTCAGAAATTGCCTCAAATCGCACCACAGAGCATCTCGAATCCAAAATTTTTTCGGGGCCCTTAAGCGGGCCCCGAAGCCCAAGCCGTAATTTTTTGACCCACTTTTTTGGGGAGGACCAAAATTTCTTTCCCCCTCCCCCAAATTGTGTTCTGGATCCGCCCTTGCGTGATGATGTGTCACTCATGTGACTATAATTAGTTCTATATCAGTGGTCATTTCATAAAACAGGGCCTTGGCCTTGGCCTTGGCCTTGAGGGTTAAGCCTTGGCCTTGGCCTCGAGTCTTGAGGGTCAAAGCCTTGGCCTTGGCCTTGGCCTTGAGGGTCAAAGCCTTGGCCTTGGCCTTGAGGGTCAAAGCCTTTGCTCCAACACTGGATATCTGAAAAAAGGAAATTTGTTGCAATTCGGACGTAGGGTTTTCTACTTTTATATAAGTGCATTGAAATCAATACAACATTAAATTACTTGCAAGACTTCTGATGATTAACATGCATGCAATATTCAGTAATAGTTTTTAATTATTCAGATGGGTTTGTTTTAATTGCCTGGCTTCTACAACCTTAACTGACAACAAAGAAAACTATATATCTCTAAATTCACAAAGAAAAAAATTAAGTGCAGTGTTCACAACTGTGTGAAACATACAAATGCCAATATGGAACCAATGTTCCCCATTGTACTTATTTGTATTTTGTTGTTTTCATTTATGTATCACAGATTGATCAATTGAAAAAAAAACCCATTATTTTGCAACCTCTTTAAAACATATCTTTTGAAGACTTTCTTTGACATTACTTTACAAGAAATGTCCAATATATAAACTATAAACCCTGACATACTGAATTACTACATTTATCCCAAAATAGAGTGTAAAATCCACTTCACAGCATACAATGCAAAAATACACACATATAGCTTTTCCTGTTTCCAAAGTTGTGGGGGTCCACACATGTTGCAGGACAAGATATTTGGGACCTCAAAAGTCCCCCTCAATTCAGTCAAACATTTTATAAACAGAAAACTTCAACGGTAAGAAAGGGAGAGTTTGGGGAGACCACACAGCATTAAAGCATAGCAGGTATGTTTCTTAGTATTACAGCTATCCCAGCAAAATAGTAACATAATGTGTCCAATAACAGCTCAAAGAAATTTGACATCACCAATGCAGTAGAAGTAGTGGTAGGTACAAGTGAAAACAGTTGCCCGACACTCATGCAAAGATACACTCTCTTGTTTTACTATACTCCCTAGGATGATGCTTTGTGTTTTCCTTTGTCCCTGTAATATAACACACTCCAATAGACTAAGCACACAAACCTACCACAGAGGACGAGTTTGAACAAAAGACCCAACTGCCGAGGACTGAAAGGGTCTGTTGTTCTCCCTTTGTGTCTGTCCTCGGGGGTTATGTAGAACAAGTACACTTTTTATGGCTTTGTTCGCATTCAGAATAATATTAGTTGCGCGTACATTGCAACAGATGCACCTGAACCATTACACGCATGCTGTGTGTCCAGTCCACTTGGCTCTCGAAAGCAGTCACAAAGCGCCACCTAACTTTTGTGCCCGGAGTCTATACAGGTTGGTAGTTTCGCATATTAGACGGGCCCTGGGGAACTATTAGGGTCAAACCCTGTCCTTATTCTTTGGCGACTCGACTAGCCCTGGAATATCTGACAGGTTGAACGGCGACGTGAGCCCCAGCTCCAGCTGTACGGCGATCATGTCATCCATATTCATGTCCCGAACTTCCAGCCAATCAGAGAGCAGAGATGCAGATAGGGGGCCTGAATCCAGCTTGCTGCAACATTGGAAAAATGTTTTCATGTTATAAATATTCATTATGCCACACCTGAAGCTAATTTCTCAGCACTGCTAAAAGGAAGAGCATATCATTTGTCATTTGTTCATTTTTTTTTCCCGTTTGGAGCAACAAATGTGCTTAAACTCTAAAGAAGTGTGCTTAACAAATTACCAGATGAAAGTTTAGCTCAGTGAATGCTGTATATTCCGAGAAAACAACATTCTAGGATCTCGATTTCAATTCAAAAATTGCCGCGTCATGTTTTGAATAGCGCCCGAAATCAGCGTCTGGGACACGTTCTCATTCAGCCGATTCCAGCTACGCGCGCTTGTACGTCGTGTCAACGCTTGCACTTACCCATTCAAGGCTTCGCCAAATGAAAAAAGAACTACTAATGGAAATTTCCTAAATGCATCTTTAGAAATGACCTTCTTTTATTGTTTTCTTCAAAATGACAGCAAGCCAGATAGAATAATTCAAAAGGGAGTTTAGTGCCATTACAATCTTTAAATCAAGAATGTTACTTTTTGGATAGCTGCAAATGATATACTCTATTTTAATGGTGAGCAGATTGATGCACAAACTATAACAGACAAAATTAATGATGCTGACCTCAAGTGCATTTTAGGGCCTTGATGCCATACACTTGCTTATATATTGATGTAAAATTGTTTCACAGCTTCTTAAAGAAAATTCTACCTCTGAAGTTAGCGCATGATGTATTAAGCTTACTGCTCACAGCTTTTTTAAATTGAACACAGGGCTCTGTTTGCAGTAAATCACATGCTTAGCAGTACAACAAACTGCCAAACAGATCTGCTGAAAGAATGAGTGCCCAACTGTACCTTCAGCACTGTAAGTGTATATTTTTTTTAAATTTAAGGCGAGTGAAGGCATTTCAGTGCCATACCTGTTATTTATCAAAAGCTATGGTTTCTTTAGACCACGCTTTCTGTTTGAAACAGTTTCATCATCACAAATACATGCTTGCCTGTGACATTATCACAGAAACAACGATAGCTCACTATAATTCTTTTCCATTGCCTATTTAGGGAAGGGGGGGGGGGGTGTTTCCCACATCACACAATCCTGAACCAGTGCAGGTATTCGACATCCCACACTGGCTCTCAAGAAATACTCAGTGCTTTGTGCAGGGTGAGTAAAAAAAAACAGACCCAAATGCCGGGAAGATTGTTTTAGTGAATTTTTACATGTAGCACTTTAAAAATGTAGGATACGAAAGCCCACTTCATAAGAATTCTTTTAGTAGAAGAATCATTCAAATCACTCATGTCCTTTTCAAGTTAATACGGCATTTTAAACACAAACACCGTTTTAAAGTTTTGTCAAGGGATCACGAAACAGTTAAGTGTTCTTTTAGCAAAACGAAAACAAATCAAATACGGATGTGTGTGACTTGTTTTCATTTTGCCATTAAAAAAGAATGCACACCTTTATTGTGATCCGTGGACAGAACTTTAAAACGGCGATTGTGTTTAAAATTCCGTGCCTTGAAAAGTACTTAAGTGATTTGAATGGTTCTTGTACTAAAAGAAAGCTTATGAATTTGGCTTTCATATCCTAGATTTTGAAAGTGCTACATGCAGAACTTCACTACAACAATAGTCCCGACATTTGGGTTTCGCTTTTTTTGACTCACCCTGTACAATTTCTGCAAGTAGTCCAGGAGAGAATTCTTACCATGCAGCCGGTGGTGATCCCAAGGAACCCTCCAGCCAATCTTCCAAGTCCATACTGAGTCCATACCCAGCTCCGTCACCCTTGGGTGTCACCTGCAGTATCGGCGGTAAGCTGTCTTCCATGGCCGACTTGGACAGCTGTCGGATGACCTGGGCTAGCTCGGGTGGGGTAGGTGAGGGGCGGGAGTGGGTGGGGAGGCCATCTTGGCGCACAGGACTTTGCTTGCTGAGGCTCAGGTACTGGGAGCTGTGCTTGTAGGGGTAGCTTTGGGGGTTACCTGTGAAAACAGAAACCAATTCAGGGGATGTTTAATTACATTTGATGGGGTAGGTTTGGGGGTTACTGAAGACATTTCCTGAAACTTCTAGTACAAGAGAGTTTAAACATTTGTAACAAAAGAACATTTGTTTTTCCATCTATTCTTGTATTTTCCATTCAAACAGCACTTTTGGGTGATCAAAATGGAAGTGCATTGTACATGTACACTGTAAAGAGTTATTATAACATAAATTTTGTAAGTATTGTAAACAAACTTTTTTGGTGGTAAGTGAACAGTTGTTCAAACACACACATGTAAGGTCTTAAAGTACATTACCTGTTGGGCTTGTGTAGGGCGTAAACCTTGCTTTCATTGAGTCTTCGTAGGCTGGTGGTGACTGCTGGATGTTATGTGGAGGTGAGGGCGTCTCGCGATCTGAGTAGTGACGCGACCGGTACTGCTGGAACCCAGAACTGCCATCACTCTTGCCTGGTTGGAAACCTACAGACGATGACGTGGCAGTTGGGTATCTACCCAACAACTGGGCGGTGGCAGTGTCCGTGGTAGAGGCAGGAGGTTGATTAGCTGAACTTGTCGCGGTTGACATTTGCTGCTCTCCAGTCTGCCTTGAAGTGATGACACTGGAACTTTTCTGGTCACTTTGGGCATAGAAACTATGATTTGGGTTGGTGTTCATGGGCTGGCTGGATGGCTGACTGAAGTAAAGCTGTGCATTGTTCGTTCCAAAATTGTTCAGTGAGGACGGGGACGTCTTTGTTGCACTGCTGTAAGAGTTTTTCTGAGCTTTGGAAGCCACTGAGAAGGGGAACATGTTTGTGGAAGCAGTGCTATCTAAACTTGATATCTGCTGCTGCGTTGGCACACTAATTGTCTCAACCACTCCACTGGTGGCAATTTTCTCACCAACTTTTTGTCCGCCTTGGGCAGTGTTTGTGATGGAGGAAATAGATTCTCCTAATTCAGTCACTGAGGAACGACTAGACGATCGATGAGTGTTCTGTGAAGATTCGGCAACAGCTGCAGATACTCCAACATCTGACCCGACACGTTTGTGAAAAAGAAGGGATTCCTCCTTGATGACTTTGCTGTGTTCTGACCCCAGTGCAGAACTATCATCGCCAGCTTTGTCCGATTCGGTTGGTTCCTCTTGATCCTTTTTCTTCAACATTTTGTTCCATCTCTCCAGCATACTTCTGTCTTCATCCGTCAGCATTTGGTGTTTGTCATCCTCTTGTGCCTCTTTTGTGTTTTTCTTGCTCTTTCCTTTGCCCTTCTTCTGTCGTTCAATGGACCGACGGAGCTTCTGACGTCGTTTCTGTTCCCGTTCTCGTTGGCGGGCCACGGCGGTGACGGGAATTTTTCCACCACCTTTCTCAGCCTCAGATTCTGTGAAAACATAAAACCAAAAAAAAAAAAATCATACTTCTAAAGTTCTTTGTGAATGCTTTCTGAACACCAGATGTGACGGCATCCTCCATTATTGCTTGATCTGCTCAGTATTACTGAAGAACACAAACACATCAAATTCCACGACACCAAAAATTGACTTAAAAAAAAACAATGAAAAAACATGACCCGACACTTCAGGCTAAAACAATCGTCTCCTGAAGACTAATTTCTCAATCTCTTTCAAACTGTACATGTGACTGCAGATGTCATGAGCCACTTGACGATTAGAAGCAGGCTCATGAAGTCCTGCAAACTAAGTGTTTAACTAAACTCAGGAGTAAATACCCCAATTAGAAACAAAGAATCCTACCTTTTCTCATTTTATTCTTCAATACCGACTGCCGTAGGGCTGCTTTGATCAGCTCCTTGGTGTCCTCAGAAATTGTCTTCTGACCTGTGCCCTCCACAACAACAGAGGGCAGAGGCTGCTTGGAACTGTTCAAACTGTCTTTCACCTGGGAACTTATTGTAACAGAATTTGTCTCTGCTCCTTGCCGTCGTGCACTCTTCATATCTATGTCCTGTGATTCTGACGCAGAGGGTCCGATACTAGACCCATTGAGTGGTTCTTTCTGTTCGCCGTGGGCACTTTTCATTTCTACATCTTCTGAGATGGTGCTACTCGATGAGGCAGTGAGGGTTTTGAGTGTAGACATACCCTGGACTAGTCCATCCGTGTTACCTATTGCACTATTCTGGGCTGACCTGGTTGCACTTTTCATGTGCACATCGTTTGAGACACTAAGTGTTGACACGGCCATGACACTCAAAGTTACTTCTGCCTCCGAGACCATTTTGTTGGACTTTGCTTCTGGAGTAAGGAACTTCTTCTCGTCTGCAGGGATAGAGGGGACTTTAAAGATGCCCTCCTTTGGAGGGCACTTCACGTCAGAGCTTTGGCTGGTGTCTGGAGGATTGGCAACTGGCAAGGTATTGGCAGGCAAAACTGATGCAGCAGCCAGCTGCATTATTGCACTTTTGGTTTCTTGAAAGGCAGCTGAAGTGGCAGTGGCTGCTGTGGACGGTTTGACGACGGAGACAGAACCTGGAAACTTCTTCCCAGTGAAGAGTTTGGTTCTCTGGTACTTCAAAATCATCTTTCCAACATTTTGCCTGATCTGCTGCTTGGTGAGCTCATCCTGCTCAAAGGAGAAATCAAACGTCGGAAAGCATTCTGGCTCATCATCTGGATCATGATACTTGGCCAAGAAGGGATGCGAGAGAGCGTCCTTGACCGAGATTCTATCTGAGGGGTTGAAGACCAGCATCTTTGAGAGCAAGTCCTTCCCGTCTTCATCCAGGTTGGGGTACTTGTCTCTCAGGTTTGTGGACTGCTTCCCGCCAAAGTTGCGGTGGAAAAAGTTAAAGATCTGGTCACTGTTTGTTGAGCGGAGTAGACTGTCCGGTGGCATCCCCAGGACCTCGATGATGAGAGTCAACTGATGCATGGGATTCTTGCCTGGAAATATCTGCTTGCGGCCCAACATCTCTGCAAAGATGCAGCCAACCGACCACATATCCACGGCGTAAGAGTAGTCGTCATTAGAAAACAGCAACTCCGGGGCGCGGTACCAGCGTGTGGCAACGTAGACGGTCATAAACATCTTGCGTTTGGAGTCGGCGTTTCCAGACAGCCCCCTGGCCATTCCAAAATCGCCGATCTTGAGTTCACAGTTCTCGTTCACCAGGAGGTTGCTGGGCTTGAGGTCCCGGTGAACCACGTTGGCCGAGTGGATGTACTTCAGCCCCCGGAGGATCTGATACAGGAAGTAGCGGATGTGCTCCATGCTGACCGACTGCTGGGAGTGGATGATGTGGTGGAGATCACTCTCCATCAAATCCAGCACCACATAGACATCCCGGAAGTCATTCAGAGGTTCCTTGGGCATGAGGATCTCTCGGATCCCAATCACGTTCTCGTGCCGGAAGTGCCGCATGATCTTGAGCTCGCGGTAGGTTCGTTTGGCCGTGGTCAGCTCCTCAAAGGCATTTGGGATCTTCTTGATGGCCACTTTTTCTGAGGTTTTCTTGTGCGTTGCAGAGCACACAACTCCATACGCACCTAGGGGGAGGGAAACATTTCACAAGATGAGTGCCATGTAAAACAAGAAAGTCTTTGTTGGTGCAAAATTACTTTACTGCAATGTTAGTGAACCCCACTATCTTAAAACAAAACGATTTTTGTGTAACAATTCACATGAAGTTTTAATTACACACAACTTTAATAATTTGGCACGAAAACATAGTTTTGTGCCTTCTTGCGCATTTTTCATGGAAGTTTTTTCAAACAATTCAACTTTTACAGTTTGCACTGAGCTCTGCATTGGAAAAGAAAATACAAGTACATGACTAAAACATAGTGTTTTTCAAACATTTGCACCAACTTTGTTGCTTTTAGCAAGAATGATACAGACAAGCAAATTTTGAACACTAAAAATGTGTTCCAAAAATATACCTCAAATATTTTTAAGATCGTTCTGTGATCCACACAAGTCCCTCTTAATGTCCATGTTCTTCAAACGTGACCCACCTGTTCCAATGTTCTGGATTGCACGGTACTCCGAATTGTCCAGGTCAAAGCTCACGTCCAGACATTTGGTCTTGAAGGCCCTCAGGTTTCTTGCTGCTGCATGCTGCATGACTGCTCTAGATAGTCTTAGACTGACCTAAGACTTGTCTGAGAAAAAAAAAGGATAAAACCAGCGTTACTTTTCAATTGCACTTGTAACTCAATCTTGATTGAAAAAACAACGTTCTGTAAACATGTAATGTATCCATCCAACAGGGGCAAATTTCAAGAAGCTGCTAAAAACATGTACATATGTTGTACATGTAGCTTCCTGAAAAATTGGAAAAAATGCTGCTACCTGACGCCACTTCAGCGGTTGTGAACAAAGTCTACGAAGAGTCAAGAAAGTTTTCTAAGTATTTCCTAACAAAATTGGAAATGTTTCTCAGTCCCAGATTCATGTCTTATCATCATTTTTGCAATGACTGACCTTCGTTGAGATGATATTCACATATATATGAAGAGAAAAGTGGCATCGGGTTGCAACATTTTTTTCCCGATAAATTTAAAAAGACAGAAAAATCTACCCAGCAGATTAGGCAGCAGAAACATGTTATACCAGCCAAATATCACATGTACAAACAGCCAAATATCACTGTTTATTAAGACTTGTTGTTGTCAGCTGTTTTTTTGCTAAGTTTGTAAATGTGATAAGCATTTATTCTCTGCTTCTGAAGGAGTGGCATGAAACTGGGCCCAGGAGTTAAGCTTCGGAAGTCCAATTCACGTGGACACCACGTTAACAATTCATAACACTGGTCATGACATTGTCAGATTAGAAGACAGGAAACAGGAAATTAGTAATCACCTGATAATTCCGTGTGTGTTGTCACTATCTACTTCAAGAACTGTAAAAAAATCGTACAGTTCTCTGGAAGTAGTCACTTTCTATGGTTTGGATGAGGTTTACTTTTTTCAGTGTTTTTCTAAGCTATCGAATAGGATCATTAGGCATCTAAACATTAAAAAAAGATGGTTAAACAAGCCATTTTGGAACGATATGTAATCACCCTATGAAGTAAACGAAAGAGAGGCCTGTTTTTTTTCTTTCTAGTACATAGCAGTGAAAGTGCATTGAGGAAAAACCGGAATCCTCAACCATGGACATTGTGGAGCAATCAAACTCAAGGACAGGGAGTGTACAGGATTACATGACCATGATGATAACTGAACATGGGAATTTAGTCACACAAAGCCAAAGGCAGAGTTTATTTATTTATTTACTTAGGCCTAGAGCCTATTTCTTATTCATCCTGGGTGATCCATTCAGCATTTGTTCAGTGAGAAAATGGATGATGATCCCAGCTCACACAAAATTATTAAACATGTTAAACATGTTAAAACACAATTAAAATATTAGTAAGAGAACAATGTAAGAATGTATGAGTTAGTAAACATTCTGTACATAAATATCATTCATTCAATATATGGACGTACGTGCAACGCTTTGACCATGTTGACAGCGTTATTTAGCGGACATGCATGGCGCGCGCGGAGAACACAATTCACAAAACGTTGTGCCCACCGTTATTTATCGGATTAATGTGGATCTCAATGTTAATAAATTCGACCAATATATGTGACAAAAAGAACATCACTCACTGCTGATATACAGATGTTTTCCAGGATAAACTAGTCGGAGTGTTTACAATCATGGAGCAAGGAATACGGGAACGTGAATATCCTCCATTTTTATACTGGCTACTTGCTGTTGCTAAAAATAGAACGTCTGGTGTATGTCGTAATGCGCTATGCGTGGTTATGAATTATTCATATTGACCTACCCATAATGCATTTTTGTGTGTACAATAAATCCACGACATGACTGAACTGGAACAGGTAAATTGCCATTAATAAAAAATGATCTTATCTCAAGAAAGTTACGCAACGATGCCTATTTTGTCAAACTGAACTTATGTTAAGGCTAATAAGTCATATCATGTGTGTCCTACCTTCAATTTAAGATTACCATTCATTGGCAAAAACGACGGGAAACATGTTCATGATGTTAGTGTTAGTTACTAAACCACTTCTTGCCCACTCAAATTTAGTCATGCTCATTTCGCACAAAAACAATGTCAAATTGTCATTGGCATTGCACAATACAGTACTGCGCGTGCGGAAGTGTAGTACTATAAAAAAAAAAGTATCATTGACTTTAGTTACTGCATTGTGGGATAATCATATAAACCACAAAGGGTGGTGCTTTGTTGTAATCATAAAGTTGAACAAAGAAATTGACTGGAGTGGGATTTACAGGAAAGTGTATATGCTAGCCTGGGACAACAGTATGTAGCCTACTAAACATGCAAAAAAAAAGTATGATTGAAATTAGTGGACGTAATCTTTTACACTAGGAAATGTTTCTCAAACCCAAAGTCATTCTTACCTTTTATCATTCATAATTTCAAATCAAGCTATTATTTCACTTTTTAATTTTTTTTTTTTGGTAGTGTATATTTTGCCGGAGGTAACGCCGGCAAACTAACGTTTACTAAAGGTTTGCCGGCGGCAATCCATATCAACAGAGGGCGCTGTACTCTTTAAGATAGGGCTGAATTATAACATGTATTAAATTCCCACCAAAGTTGTGTAGCACAGTTGGTGCAGTGGTTAAGCAATAGCTCTAGTGAGTGGGAAGTCCCGAGTTCGAATCCTGACCTCCGCCACAATTTTAAGGGTTTTTTTCCCATCCCCAAATAAATAAGAATATTCTTCTTTTATTATTTTAATATGTCTCAAACATTTTATTGCAGAGTATTACTTTTTCTTTTTCAGATTTGTGGCTCTGGAGGATTTTTTTTAAAGGGAAATAAAGTCCAAAATTATAAAATGGTCTGATTCCCATCTTGTTAATACAAAAATACAACGATAATATTGGCATGGAGCCAGACTAAAATTTGTCACCGGAAAATGTTTAAGTACAAAAAAACAGTAACTGCGCATGTTCAGTGCATATCCGGCAAACTAACGTTTACTGAAGGTTTGCCGTCTCCGGCAAAATATCCACTGCTTTTTTTTTCATGTCTTACCGTGGAAATGAATGACTATTTTATTTTGTAATTACATGTAAACGTAATGTAGACGCCATACATGTAGTTAACATATAGATTTGGGCCAGGATACGGCATTCTACCCCTAATCAATTCTTGGGGAAATTGGATTTTGGTTGGCATTTTTCAAAATGAGCTAATTCAAAAGTTGGGGCCAAGTAACCAATAAATAAACCAGTTTCTTGTCCCCGCCTGCTCATTTTTTCTGCCCGCCTTCTTTTTTTCCTATTCTTTTTTTCATTCATACATTTGCAATATTTGTAAATATATTGTCGATTTATTGTCTTCTTCATTTGTTTCTAACAAAAAAAAGAAAAGGAAAAAAGTGCGCCCGCCTCCTTCATTTTTTCATAAGCCAGACGAGAAACTTAAAAACTTTTTTTTACTTGGCCTTAAAGAATTAGTTGAAGTAACTATGACGCAAGTGGACATTTTTATAAAGTATTTTGATGCATTGAACTAAGCTGTATGAGGTGTCCTGGCAAAGTTGAATGATATGGTGTCTGATTGTTTTGGTTTTGTTTTTTTTCTATTTTTTTTATAGAATTTTGGGACTCGCCCTTCCGAAGAGTGAAGTAATTAGCTCTAACTATGCACCTTCGAGGCTGACACCAAAAAATCTCTGGAGCTTGAATAGGGCAGCCTTTTGGCCAGACCCGTAAGATGATTAGTGGCATCCCGCCACATCAGTGGGGGAGCTTACCATGGACTCAGAATCTCAGAGCCTGACCAGCAGCCCTGGCATTTCCTCGGAGTTTTACGAGCCTGACCCGTCGAGGAGCGACAACAACAACAACAACAGAGGGACGAGCCCTGGGGTGGGCCCTGAAGATCTGTATTCATCGCCTTCATCTTCAAGCAGCGATCGAGACACACAATTTTCCCCTGAGAACTATCAAGATGAGGAGTTCTATGGAAAGTTGAAGGTTAGAATTGTTTCCAATTTCTTTTTCAAAATGGGGGAGGATTGTGAAGTTCATAAGTCTGATATGTATGCCAATATATTATCTAGTTTGTTTTGGAAGGAGTGTTATTCTTCACATTTTACTCTCCTAGTACCTTCGCCGGGAGTTTTCTATTTTTTTAAAATTAATTTGAGCGACTTTTACCAAGTTGTTACGCTCCCATCCAAACTCTCAAAATTTGTCAATTCCAGATCTGATTCTTTTCCAAAGTTGTTTGAAAATTAGGCCCTTAACTTCCTAGGCCTTTTTGCTAGGATGTAGCCTCAATCCTGCAAAATCCTCCAATTGGCCTCATGGAAAAATAGCATATAGCCTCAATCCTGCAAATTCCTCAGCTATTTCTTGAATATGGTCCATGGAGGGGTGACCACTGCCTGAATCCTGCAAAATCCTCCGGCTGTCAATAGGCTGAGGCAGAGGCAGTGACATCCTGGAGCAGTGCGGAGGATGTCAAGTATAATCAAGGGCTGAATTTATGCATGGCTGAGCATAAACAACACAAGGTCCGGCCCAAGACCTTGACACAGTTTGTACTCCAAAATCAGCAACCCACTTTTGCCATGTAACCTCAATCCTGCAAATTCCTCCAATTTGCAAAAAGGATTTTGGAGGATTCAGGGCGGTTAGGGTTAAAACAAATACTTTTAAACACATCTTATCTCACTTACCCCAGTTTTTGTCTTGAACTGTTGCTAAAAGCAAAGATCCTTGTCCAGCTTATCTGGTTTTCTAAAAGAGGGACCTGAGTTGCTTTCAGTGGGCAATTTGGCATCAAGTACTATGTAAAGAAGTAATTGCTTGACCCGTCTGTGGAATTTGCCGCAGGTCAAAGTTCGCAGGGACGGCAAGAAACTCACCGAGAAGAAAAGGCGGCAGGACCTGCAGCAGCAGTACGGCAATCTCAGACTGTTGGTGCCAGGGTTACAAGATGTGGAGGGTCGCACGCCATTCTCAAGGAATGTTATACTCAAAAACGGTAAGTGCAGAAAACTTTAGTGGGAAATTGAAACAAATTTCAATTTGATACTGGTAAAATAACTACTTAAATTGCATTTAATTAAGAGCTTGAAAAACATTTTAAATCGTGAAATAAACCAAATTGGGTATCTGACTAGGTTCCATGGCTTCTGACTAGTGCACCTTGAGAAAAAAAATTTAAATAAGTTTTAGACCGCCAACATATACATGTAGGGATAGTTAGCTCGAATGGTAAAGCATTATTACAGTGTTTCTAAGGTCAAAGGTTCACCAAGTATTGAATTCTAAATCAGACGAAAATATACATTTTCAAAATATTTTTGTTTAGAAACAAAATTGTGGTGTTTTTTTTTGTTATGCAGCACTGCATTACATTGAACAGCTGAAGGTCTCTGTGAGTTCTTCCCTCCACCTGGCAAATGAACTGCGACTTGAACAAGAATACAACCACCAGCTGGAAAGGGAATGGCAAATGTGGCAAAAAAAAGTAGAGGATTTGAGGTGAGTATCATGCATGTTCATACCAACATTAAAAACCCTCCTTTTAAAAGTTAAGAAAATTTAGGCCTTTCTAAAAAACTTAAAAATGTGTGTTTGTATTGTTAAAGATTATAACAAAACAAGCACAAAGTGAAAGAAAGGGCTTGTTTTGTTTTACAAGCACTATTTCATAATCTGTGCAAAAGCAGACCAAATTTCGTAGCGTCAACAATTTTGGCTTGATTCATTAGGATAACAGCGACTTTCACAATTAAACTACAGTTGTTGACATCATGAAATTCGCTTTGCATTCATTTTCACTAGAAGTATGTCTCAACCGTACCTTATGAATCAACTTTACTCAAACATTTGTCGAGTATCAAGTGGGCACTTTCTCCAAAACGATTTTCACCTGGAAAACATTTAACTTTTTAAATTAGTATCTCTCCCTACTGATCAAATTGAGACCAATTTATCATTAAAAACTAACAAAATCTTGATGTGTTCATGTTTGTACAGGAAAAAGAAACAACGAAAATCACAGACAGACAAACCAGCTCCTCAACAGTTGCATCCAGATATGCTAAACGACATGACATCACAACATGGTCAGTCCAAATGGCCACCTCAGCACCAATCAAACAACTTGCAGACAATCACATGACATGCAGCTATTGCATAATTCATCAACCACTATGCAAAATGTCTTCAGAACTATGTAGTTAACAAAACAGTTTCAGAGTTATATATGTGACCGGCTCCACAAAAAAAAGGGTATTAAGTCGCGCTGTGCATTATCGTGTAATGGCCCGCTCAATGTAGAGAGGGTGAAAATCTTGTAAAAATGTGATTTTCATTTTTTGTCATGAATGACATCTTTAATACCTACAGTTTCAGGGTTCACTCACAGAAATGTTGATTTTGATAAATAAAGTAGGGAAAAAACTGCCATTTTATGTGCATCGTTCTGTTGTTCTACAACAGAGCCAGCTATTTCAAAGCCTGTGTTCTCAGTTGTACAATTCAAACTCCAAGGAAGTAATTATTATACAAATAAGTCATATCTCCAGAACGGGAGGGGCTATGGAGCTCTATTATATACCAAATGAAAGCTTACGTTGCGGGCTTTCCAACCATGTATATAACTCAATTTCACTTTTTTTCACGACGTAATACCCTTTTTTGTGGAGCCGGTCACAAATTACTACATTGGTGGTATGCCTATCCCATTGGACTTTTTCTTCAGCGGCCACGCGGAAAGTTATCGTGACTGGCTTTGGTGTAATTCTACCGTGCGTTCCCACCTGGACTTATATTCCCCGACGGAACGGTTCATTCGCTGTTCGAGACCGGCAGAATGTCACACATTGCGGGCGCTGTGCACAGTCACCTTTGACCTATGCGGGATATGACGTGCCTGTGACGTATTTTTCGCGCGCTGAATTTAGTCGGCTACGTCATTTCTCCTGTGCCTTCATCAGCATTTTCACGTTCATCTAGCCCAATTAAACTCCTCACAAAATCTATCAAATCTGCCATGTTTCTAACTAGTAAAATAGCGAAACTGCAGCAGCTGGACGAGATTGAAAAAAGCGCTGCAGCTGAGCGTAGTGCATGCTACACACGCTGTGTACGGTACGATGATAATATCACACCGCCATCAGTGCAAACGGGACAGGGAACCATACTACCATTTTCGCGCGAATTCTGTGTATACAGGAAGTGTTGTTGTTTGCATAGCGTTTTACAGCGTGGACACGGTAGGTTTACAGCGCGGAGCGTTCCCATTGGACTTTTTAGCCGCCCTGTTAAGTTACCGTGGCTGCGCGGAAGTCTTCCGCGTCCTCTTTCGGCCTGTTAGTTTTACATCACGGTCGCGGTAAGTTGACAGGGACGTCAGTTTACCGTGTGTCCCCATTGGATTTAATTTTGTCATTCTACAGAAAAGTCCCGGTACTTTAACCAAAAAAAGTCCAATGGGAACACGGCTTTAGAGACATCTACTTTGTTTTTCTCTCCATCCTTATTAAAACTGAAAGATTTGGATGCTTGGAACTTGGGTTTTTCTATGCAAGTGAGAATTATTCAATGTACTTACAATGCAAAGCGGACACTTTTTGTGAAATAGATTTAGTGTCCTTAAGGTGGCAAGGTGGGTTTAAATACTGTTGATATATGAAGTGCACTTAATTGAATTTTTGTGTTAAAATTAATGTGCCTTATCTGTCGTTAATTGTTTGATGAACATTCTGGCAGTGGTTGGTTTGAAAAAATTATTGTGTAAAAACTAAAGCAATTGGTATTCATTTGGAAATGGAATATTAAATTTTCAGGGATGTATTTACATTTGTACAGTCTAGCACACCTGTTTAAAAAAGGGATGTTTTTACAAATGAAGAATAAAAATTAGATGGATGTTCTGGTCAGAATCGAGCGCATCTGGTCAAGTTGGTCAACAAGTCCAACTACATAATACACATTTCCCTTCACAGTACTGTTTTGTGTGTTGCACTTGGTTTTCCCATTCCTGTGATCGCAGTACAATGACATTTTTTTGGGCAACAAGTCTCGGTAAAATTATGGAGCATTTTCTCAGGAAACAATATTTTTTGTATTTAATTTGCATAGTATGGCAGTTTTCGACTTTCCAAATTAGTTTGTACTTTTGATTTGTTCTAAATAATTGGTCATACATATGAGTCTCGAAGGATTTATTTTTCGTGATTTGGATCTTAGAAAAGGTTCAAAGTTGTCAAAAATGATTTGCTTGTTAAAAAAATTGTTAAGACTCTTTCCATTTTACCATAAACTGCAGGATATATAGCAATATCTGATTCTGTACTTAAAGTTGTTCTAAACTAAATTGGCCGCATTGAAGTTTGTTTTTCGACATGCTGGTCTTTTATTGTTCAAACAAAGTCCCACATAAAGAAACCTTGATTTGTTGCTCTTTCCGTTGATTTTGGTTCGACATTTAATCAGAAAAACTTACTGTTAAACAGTTTAAGTTATGATATGCTTCACCATGTTGTTTTTGTTATTGTAATCTATATTTGCATTCTACTTCTGTACATTTTGGGTTGTAGCATCATTGTGTATATACTTTGTGACGTGTGATGCTTTTTCTAAAATCTCTCTGAAATATAGTTAACTTTGTCTTTCAAATTACTGCCTTTCAAATCGAAATATGTGGTTTAAATACACAAAGAAATATTTTCATATGAACAAAATATGTGGACACCAAGTACTTGAACCAGCATTTTTATTTAAAATAAGTACAGGTATTCAAACGTTCATCAAAACTGAACAATTCTAAATTCCTTCCATGTGAACAGGTGTTTTTGTTGATCACTGCTAACACAATTCTTATATGCAACTCAGTTGGTTTATATTTGAAATCCAAATATTGGCGTGTTGATCACATTTTATGTGTGGTATCTCATAATAGAGGTGGTTGATGTATATTTAAATGGGTTTGATTTGCAAAATGTGATAATTGTAGTCAACTGTTTAAACTGTTTTTTAATGTCTTTCACAGGAACAGATATTTGTATAATTTGTGCCTTTTGATAACAAGTGCCTTGCATCGTACATGATTTTAACAAATTGTGTTGTTTTGGTTTTTGTACTGAGATCTTTTCTTAAAAAAAGTGCTTTGTATGTATGCAAAGATAAGTTTTCATTAAAATAACAAAGATTAGTCTTATTAAGTCCGATGGTGTGCTTTCAATTTTTATTTGCATAGACCCTGAACGTGGGCATTTGAGGCTCAACATACAAAGCATTTGCACTTTGGTGCCGTCACTTTTGAGGTTTCAAGCTGTTACATTATGTCTTTCACAGGAACAGATATTTGTATAATTTGTGCCTTTTGATAACAAGTGCCTTGCATCGTACATGATTTTAACAAATTGTGTTGTTTTGGTTTTTGTACTGAGATCTTTTCTTAAAATAAGTGCTTTGTATGTATGCAAAGATAAGTTTTCATTAAAATAACAAAGATTAGTCTTATTAAGTCCGATGGTGTGCTTTCAATTTTTATTTGCATAGACCCTGAACGTGGGCATTTGAGGCTCAACATACAAAGCATTTGCACTTTGGTGCCGTCACTTTTGAGGTTTCAAGCTGTTACATTATGCGCCTATCAAATGTCCCCCCCGCATTGCCCCAGGTCTGATGTCGGGATTGGGTCACGTTTTTCATGCCCCATGGTGGGGATTTTGGTCACTCAAATTACATTGTTAACATTGGCGTGCTACATGGAAATGCATTTACTAGTGCGCCCCACGTTTTGTAGGGATTAAAGGCTTCTGAATGATTCTAAAGCTAGGGATGAAGCCGACGCTGGAGACGAATCAAGATTTCGAAAACACCCAAAACATTTCTTGGCATCAGGTCACTTGAGGTCGCTGTTTTATAAACACGTGTAATAATTTTCTTATGTCATTTTGCCGGGCGGGCCGGACGGTGCCGATCAATCGATCGATGGCATGGTGCAGTACGGTCGATGTATCTTGTCAATAGAAAGAACTAGACATATACCGGTAGGTTTAGATAAAATCTGCTGACAATCAGAGTGATTAAATCACCATACGGTACACAGGTGTTAATTGCTGCAGCGTGATAACGATGGGAAATCCCAGCACATCAACAGCAAGTAAAGTGCAGATGCCGATGTCCCATATGCTGGCGAGATGGGGGCTTTGCCTGGTCGGCACGGTGCTTTCAATCTACGCGCTGTACGTGGAAACCAGCAAGGAGTCCAACCCGGACTACACGGCTATGTGTGATATTGGGAAGAGCATCAGCTGCTCCAAAGTCTTCACGTCAAAGTGAGTAACTAACAATAAGAGCTTGGCCTCGGAGTGAAGCTACTACATTGTACTAGCTTCAATCATTCACTTCATCACTAAAAATTGCAGCCCGAAACAGTGATAAAGTAGTACATGTACTTAAACTGTTTCAGGCTGCAATGAATTTGCGTAGCTTTAAGCTTAGTTACCGTAACCGGTTTTGACATTGTTTTATGATTTATTCCGAAACTCGGTTTTACTTTTAGGACAAAATATATTTTCTGAAAACTGAATATTCCTGTTATTTGTTTAAATGCCATTTAGCATGTTGGGAAAAAAAATGTTGCATCCTGAGGCCACTTCCGTGATTGTGTACAAAGTGTATGGATGGTCAAGAAATAAGTATTTCCTAACAAAATTAGAAATATTTCTCAGTCCCAGATTCATATCTTATCATCATTTTTGCAATGAATGACCTTCATTGAGATGATATATGAAAAAAAAAGTGGCGTCAGGTTGCAACATTTTTTCCTAGTGAAGGCCTAAACTGTAACAGTTAAACTTGAATTATTGAAATTCTGATTTTGATGGAATTCAGTCACTCATTTAATTTATACGGGTTTTAGTTCGAAGGGATGCCTTGAAAAGGTTAATTTCTAACACCATCCAACATAACCACAGAATACTGCAATAGGAGCCTATTTTGGAATGTCCTTAAATTTAAAACAGGATTTGAATTGATTTCATTTTTTTTTTTAACTCTACAGATATGGACGTGGATTTGGCATCGTTGGCTCTATACTTGGGGAACGACATATACTAAACCAACCCAACAGTATATTTGGCATTCTCTTCTATATTCTTCAAGTTGTAATCGGTAAGTCATTGTATTGAGCATGCTTTTGTAATCAGAGTTAACCTCCTCCCCCTCGTGCCCCCCCTTGCCCCTCCCCCAAAAAAAGAGTGTGACCGGGAGAATTTTTCCAACTGAACTCAATTTAAAGATATTTGCAAACATTAAAACAAAACTACATACAAGTACCAAATTATTATGAAATACCTTACCTAACTGTAAGGCCAAGTAAAACAAAAAACATGTTTAGCATCCAGGTTTTTGAAAACAAAGGAGGCGGGTTTTGTTTTGTTTTGGGGTTTTTTCAAGATAGCCGAAAACCATTGGTTTTTACACTGATAAAAGATGAAACAGACATGCTGGACAAGAGAATTAAACATATTTTATTTACAGTGTTTTTAATAGTTTTCCAGCACGGTTTTACAAATTTAAAAAAACAACCCACTGCTGCGCTGGCATTCTTGTCCATGTCGAGGCTGGTTTGGAGATTGCAGGATCGACTGCATAGGCATGATGTGGGAAATGACCAATAGAGTCTAGAATTAGAAGTTCCAACTTGCAAGTACATGTATTTGATTTTACGATGGATCGGTCGACATTTTTGCTTTTTTAAGGAAAAAAAAAGGAGGCAGCCTTAAGCTTATTTGGCCTAAATAAATAATACTAGTCACAAGCATGCTATGAAATCATGGCACCTGGTGTGATGTCATATTCATCTGGCATACAGTCAGATGAACAACATTTGTTTTCTTGGTTTTTCCAGCATCTACATGTACATGTATGAACAAAAAAACTTGAAACAGGCCAGTGTAACAATATCTGCTATAAAATACTAACCCCCATATCCTTCCCTTTCGGAAACTTAAGTTACAGCAAAAGCAAATGTTGTCAAATATTAAATAAAGGTCTGATAAAATGTTGCATATTTTACTCACTAAACACAACTACCAGCGTTATTAACATTTGAAAATTATTATAAAGGTTAGTTCATTTTCCTATTTTACTCACTAAACACAACTACCAGCCTTATTAACATTGTAAAATTATTATAATGGTTAGTTCATTGCCTGTTTTACAGACTATTTGCCTTTGAAAAAGCAATTAAAATTCTGCGATAGATCCTGGTACACGTACACTTTTGTCAACAGATAAGGGGCCACGTGTGGCAATGAATGGAGAATTCTAATTAACTTAGACCCAGCTATTTTGTGTGTTGGAAGGGTTTCAAATTGCATGAATTTCATATGGTCTGTGTAAAATATTACACTCGGATGAAGAATGTATTAATAAGATGAATATTGTGTGGCAAAATTAATATCCTGCTGTCAATCAGCAAAAATAATATTTCTGTTTTTTTAAGCATAATATTAATAATTCAATTTTGCACTAGGGAGTGGACTTGAAAATAATACAAGGAAAAATACAGGGTGAGTCAAAACCCAACCCCCCCAAAAACTATATTTAATATTTTAAAAAATATGTAGCACCAAAAATAATAATGACTGGAAAGCCAATTTCATAAGCTACTTTTAGATGTAAAAATTACTGAAATTGCTCAATCCATTCAAAGAATATCACCTTCTTAACACAATGACCCGAAAACCTGTCTCATAAAAAAAAAGCAATTTATTGTTTGGAACAACAAAGAAAACGACACAGAATGTTTTTTTCAACAACTGTCACCGACTGTATACACAATATCGTAATTAATAACCCTGGTTAGGCAAACAATTTGATTTATAAAATCTACTTTCTTTAAAAAACGGGCCATCAAAAGGACTTTGTTGAATATTTTTAACGTTTAAACTGAGATTTTATCACTGGTGATGTTTGAAGACAATTGTGACGACGATTCTTGAAATCGCATATTTTGGACGAGACAGGTTTTAAGGTCATTATGTTTAAATGGTGATATTTTTTGAACAGATTGACCAGGTTCAGTTATTTTGTTTTTATCTAAAAGTAGCCATTGAAATTGGCTTTCCAGTCATTATTTTTTTTGGTGCTACATATTTTTTTTTAATATGAAATATAATTTTTTGGGTTGGGGTTCTGCTTTTTTTTTTACTCACTCTGTATGTTTCCCATTTATTTGAATCAGTACATTTGTGTACATCCTGAAAATGTCACACACAAAAAGTGCTGTATTCCAGTAGTCAGACAGATCTAGATATTAAACAACCAGTTTTACAATGATAAAACTCATTACCACACATATATGCTGGTAGTCTACAGTGTGTATTTGTCACGTGTAATTAGATAAGGCTTTCTCTACAAAATACATGTACCAGTGTATTTTCATGAAAGCAATTTTCACGGTGATTGACTTTGAGACTCAAATTAGGTCCAGTTTTGCACTAATGAAACTCATTAATACTGCCGTTGGTTTTGTGACGTGGCACTGTGTAATTAATACACGTGTTAGTGCATTATAGGCCTATATTTTGAAGTGCTTTTAGTTCTTTTACATTTTGGGGGTGAGGGCAATTCTTTCCCTTTTTTTGGGGGGGGGGGTTTAGGATAGTTGAGCTGGATCAATTAAGATAAACAGAAGATGCTAGTAGCCCAAATCATCAAGATTTAAACCATTCCCAGCTGAGACAAATATTTAAATTAAACCCAACCTTGATTTAGTTCACAGTTCTAATTATATATTTTAACTTTCTACAATGTAATTTTTAAAAGAATATATTTTTTTTCTGCAAGAAATATGCATTACTCTGCAACAGTTCACTTCAGTACCAATGTTGCAATCAAGGTGTAGGCCCCTATCTTCTTCTTTTTTTTGGGGAAAGGGGGGAACTTTCAGCCTCCTGGCCCCAACCTTCAAATTAGAAAACTGACCTTCAGGACTTTTCGGGAGAATCCAGAACATTATTTTTGGCAGGGAAATTAATAAGACAGCGGTGCACAGACCAGTTGGCCAGCCATTGCAAATTTCATATGGAGGGGTGCTGGATAGTGGTGTACATGCATTTATTGGTACATGTAGTATGGGAGCTGGGCACGCAATTGAAGTAAAACACGCATACCCAACCCCAAAATGCAGATCCCGGATGTTGCTGTTCAGAACATGGTCATAAAGGAGCGCACGATAACACTACTACTACTGTACTATATTTGTGCGTCACTGCAGAAAGTGTGTGCAGCGCAGTCTTGAGGATTTGCAACCTCAAAATGCACATAAGCGCGAAATCTGTTTGGTTTTCCATACATGTATATGTACATGATGTAGCCTGGTTTTCATTTTGAAAATTCCCCACAAATGGCATTCAAAACGTTGATTAGTTGATTATGGGTACCAGATCCCATAATCTGGAACGGGTTCCTGCGGCAGGGGCCGGGTACCCGGTTTTGATGCACACCCCAAGTGCTGGGTCTCATTTGACACTATAAGTGACAGTGACTAACAAGTCATTCCATTTACCTTTTGGTTACCACACAGTGAATAACAATCATTCCATTTACCTTTTGGTTACCACCCAGTGAATAACAATCATTCCATTTACCTTTTGGTTACCACCCAGTGAATAACAATCATTCCATTTACCTTTTGGTTACCACCCAGTGAATAACAATCATTCCATTTACCTTTTGGTTACCACCCAGTGAATAACAATCATTCCATTTACCTTTTGGTTACCACCCAGGTCAGACTCACACCCTGTCAGCCACTAATTTCCTCATAATGACGTCCATCCTGTCCAACTTTGGCTCCGTCTACCTGGCCTACATCCTCGTCGTTGTCCTGGAGGATGCCTGCCTGGTCTGCATCTCCACCTACATCGTCAACGCCTTGTTGCTGGCCGTCAACATCCTCAAGTGGACGTACCTTAGGAGGACACTGACGAAGAAGGCGGAGTAGTTCATCTTTTTCAGTCAAAGAGGACAACATCACTTTCCCTTAATGAAGATGTTAACCCGTTATTGCCCCAAACCACCCGGCTGTTACTCCCTGTACCGTCACAAACCTGCCCTAGCTCTGTATGGCTTTATCCCTGAATATTTTGTAAAGACTGTCCTGTTCCATTCAAATGCCCTTTTTATCCCCCCTGGCTGTAAGCCGGAGGGGGATATTGCGATAGCGTATTCCTTCTGTGTGCATGTCTGTATGTATATGTGCGTTTGTTTATGGTGTTAATCGAGGACACACACGTACAACATCATCGATGAATTGAGGACAGGAACCAAATCGAGGATTCCTCGGTTAGAAAATGTGTACAAAACCAATGAGTGCTGTTGCAAACAAGTCACAAAGGAAAAGGGAAGACGAACAATAGAAAATCCTTGATTTACACCATAAACAAATGTCTGTCTGTCTGTGTGTGTGTAACGTTTTTGTTAGGTTAACTCTTGTCAGCACAATAACTTGAGAAATACTTTACTTAAGAACTTGAAATTTGAAATTTGGTTTGTGGGTTGTTCTTGGTAGTCTTAATTAAGAAGCCTAGTGCTTTTGGGGCCGACAGGTCAAAGATCAAGGTCGCTGTTGCTAAAACAATAGAAATCTTGTCAGTGTAATAACTTGAGAAATACTTTACTTTAGAATTTGAAATTTGGTTTGTGGGTTGCTCTTGATAGTCTTAAGAAGCCTATTGCTTTTTGGGCCAACATGTCAAAGGTCAAGGTCACTATTGCTAAAGCTTAGAATCTTCAATTTTGGTTTAGGACATCACTGACAAGTATCCGTACTATTACTGACTGTATAAAAACTGCCAGCTTGCCTGGGGGATCGTGCAAGTTTCACTTGCAGTATTTTTTAACCAGCGCTTATATTATGCCCCCCTCCCCCAATGTGTGTAAAGAGTGCCCTTCTTTTGTCAACAAGTGCCCTTTTTTTTTTTTAACTAGTGTCCCTGTTCGTGCCCTTTTTTGTTCTTTCAGCTGTTTTACGGGTGCCTTTATTTGAATTTCGCGCACATATTGTCCTGAAAAGCATCATGTACTGTGGGTTAGTTTGCATAATTGTCGGTTTTGAACAGCGCCCCCATCGACAGATGGTACCAGCCAAAGTGGCTGACATAAATAATATGTACTGCCTGTATTTTTTGCTTCTAATCCTTGATTTTCTTAAAGACTCCAATGGCCAGGGTCAGTCCTTGCTAATAAAACCTACCGCTTGTGCTTTATGAAGGTGCAATTACAATGTATTTTGTATTCAGTATTTTGTGTTGTGTTTGAACCATGAGGATTGCAACAAATAGGTTGCAGTGCTGGATTGAAACTATTAGAATCGCAACATTACCAGATTAAATAACTAAAATATATTGGAAAATACCGAACATTATTTTAATTTAAACAATATTCGAGTTTAATTTGATTTGCAAAATAGATGTTGTAACACTGTGAACTCGAGTAGCGTGATGTAGTTTTCAGTATAGTCTGTGTAGTGTAGAAACCATAAGCATTGCAATGTTATAAGGTCATGTTGCAGGCTAGAATGAAACTCTAAGCATTGCAACATTGACATTATTACATGTATATGATTTTAACGTTTTTGAAACTTTCATCATTTAGTCAATATATTATAAAATTTCAAAGATCTTCAAACCTTGAAGAATAGATAGTTACATCTGGGAATGGGAATCTAAACTTGATTTATACATTGTTAGGCCTCTATCTCGTCTTAAACCAGAACAGTAGGCAACTTTACAAATGTTAGTAGTCGCATGTGGGAACTGTTGCCGTTTGTACACTAATGCTGTTTGTTTGTGCTAGCAACCATGTCCAAACATAGGGGTGTCGAAACATAGGGGTGTCGGAACATAGAGCAGTCACCATTTTTAGTAATGTTCCAGACGAAGCATAATAGAAATGAATTTTACGATTGTAAATGTTGATGACATGAATGAAATGTTTGAAATGATAAATTATGTATGCTATTCATTCATAAATGAATTCCGAGATATTATAAATAAACGAAAATTTAATGATTCCCCAATTTGAAGTAACGTACAGTATGTTTCAATTTTATAGGCCGAGCTTTCTTTTTTTCCCCGGGGTATTCAGTGAGTTTTTAAACAGTAAAATACGATGTTAATCACCCCTTGCTTGTCCCTTGCCTGTTCCCTTTGCTATTTACCCCGAATTACTCTTTTTTCCCCGTTTTCCCTAAATTTGGGCTAAAGTATCTCATAACCTACTCCATCTTCCGTTCCAAGCAATCATCCCTATGCTTTACTTCTTTAACAGTTTGATTTATTCAGCACTCTTTGATGCAGGGGTTGACGTAAACGTACTTGCGGAAAATGCTATCATCGGAATCACTCATAAAAGTTTTCGAATTTGGCACCAGGCCGAGGTCGTTTGTGAAGTACATGTACATGTAGTCTGGTTAACGCCACGTTGACGCATGACGCGTCTGTTAAGAACACTGGCCAAAAACGCAATTTTACATGCATTCACTTCTGGAGGGGAACTAAATACGCAACTCAAAACACAATGACAACAAATATAGAAGGTCACTGAACAAGGATAAAACACGTGCATACTACCGAGGTGGTCTACATTTTTTTAACGGCAGACGTTTTAATGACGTGCGGTGGCAGACTCAAACTGTCCGATTTCTGGCTGAACCACGAAGATGCAAGCCTCTTCGCAAAATCTCAGGTTGGTTATGAAATAGTGACCATTGTAACAATTTCATCGACCTAGGACCAGCAGGGCCGAATCCCCCCCCCCCCTCCATGGAGTAAGTAACTGGAAGTATTCACTGCCAACTTTACAGTACGTTGGCCAGCACTTTTGATAATCATGCACTGAATATTGTAATCATTTTCATCGACCGATGGAGCAGCCATAAGTCACTTAATAAGTAATGGAGGTGGAGAAACTCGAATGCAGTTGACCAGTATATAACTGACGATGACAAATGTAATTTGTGTAATGTTGGAGAAACCAAACTGATCGATGAATGACACCCTTTTAGTGGTTTATGTGGCGGGGGAGTCGTGAAGTACTGAACAGAGATATTTCTCATGACATTCATCATGTAACTGCGTTAGTTCTGCTATACTCATGAGTCATCACAGAGAAAACTGAAAGTCAAATTGTTTACATGCAATTGACGCCTTTCGCTTGTGTCCAAGTAACAGGTAGACCTACATGTACATTTGTACACTCGCAATGACAACGCGGTCGTAAACTTCAAGGACAATATACACTCGCAATGACAACGCGGTCGTAAACTTCAAGGACAATACAGTGTACTATAGCGCCATTCGTTCAGTGCTTCGGGTGCAGACCAAATTGCCAAAGACCCAAATGATCAATGTCCTCACTTAAAAAAAATCATAACAAATACTCACAACTTCCTACGGTGTTGGAGACACGCATGAAACAAGCAAATTTCATAATCTTCCACTTTCTATTCATTCGTTTTAGGAGAGGGTTAAACGCTGAAATTTCACTCCAAAGAATGTGATGATCCCTATAAAAGTACCCCTGAGGTCCATCGCCATTTTAAAAAATGATCTTCCACTCCATTGGAACAGAGAGAATTTTAAGCTCTATTATCCAGTCACCAGCTCAAACTCCTTTGAGGAGCCGCCACACTTCGGTTTATAAATCCTCAACTGCATGCATGGGCCACAAAACTCACTATTGAGGGAATGCAAATCGTGATTTGGCCTAGCGCATGAAATTTGGAGTCCCTTTACCGGCCTGCCTCTTGGAGTGCAACCTTAATTCGCATGAGACCTCTAATTTCTTAGAGCTCGCATTGGATGTTTTTCTTGGTTACCCTGGTGTACCCGGCATTAACACTTCAACGTCCACAAGGCGTGTGCGCACGACTGTGTGTTAATTTATCACGGCAAGTGAACTAACCACAATGCTTTGCGGCGTCTTCGTTTCCTTTCAAAGATTTTTGTAAAGGAATTTTTACCAGCTCCCTTACAGTAGTCGAGTATCACCCAATTGTCCCACCATGCAACATTTGATATATCTAATCATGCCTTATGCCACTTGCACGCCAGCCAATCGGAGACGACGTGACGTCTTTTCATTCTGAAATCTGGACAAAGCTGTTGATTGGTCGATCATTCAAAGCGAGAGGACGTTGGCGCATCCCATAACATGTCGTTACAGGCCGCATGACGCAGCCTATTTTTGCTTACACAATTCACAACGTAAAAGCATATTAGATGTTGTGTCCAGGTTTTATTAGATGTCACAACGGGTATTACAGAAGACCCGATATAGAAGGCTGTTGTGTTCACAGTCTATTTGCATAGCGCCCTCTGGAGTAGAAAAGTGTGGGCTGCGCCATGTTGGAATTGTACGAATAAAGTGTCACCTCGAATCTGAATTGCTCTCTCTCAGTACTGATTTATAACCCATTTACACACCCAGAATATAACATTAATTGGCGACGAGGATGGGATAGATCATACTGAGATTTCTTACAAGCCATGGCATCGATTCCACCGCCTCCATTCTTCCTCGTAACTCCGGGAACTCCGCCCGTTCCTTGGACTCAGTGGCGAGGTATGTTTGAAACTTACACTGTTGCATCAGCTGCAAATACATATCCTGCCTTACGTAAACGTGCTTTGTTACTGCACTGCCTTGGCACTGAAGGTCAGCGTGTTTTCCATACGCTTCCACAAGAGAATGCAGGGGAAAATGAAGATGAATTTGATTCTGCTCTCCGGGTGCTTGACAGACATTTCAAACCCAAACTGAACGTGGTTGCTGAAAGATACAGATTTCGCAGACGTTCGCAGTTGCCAGGGGAATCCGTTGATGATTACATCCGAGAGCTACGTGCCTTAGCATCATCGTGTAACTTTGGTAACATGACAGATGAGCTGATCAGGGATCAATTTATTGAGCGCACATACTCTTCTCAGATTCGAGAGCGCCTACTGCTTGAACCAGATTTGACACTTACTGATGCAATTACAATTTCGCGTCAAGTCGAGTCGGCATTGCGTGAATCCAAGATCATCGGGGAGAATTCTAGCCATACTCCAGAGGCAGATGTACATGCAGTTACACACCGAAAACCCCGACAGCAAAATCGCAAACCACGCAAGCATCGCAACACTACAGAGCACCCTCCGCAACAATCGAGACCAGCACCGCTGCAGTCACAGATTTGCTACCGCTGTGGTGAACAATCACACAAAGCAAATAATCCAAACTGCAAAGCCAAGTACGCAACATGCTCTAAATGTGGGAAAATGGGGCATTACGCACGTGTTTGCCGGTCTGGACAGAGATTTCAATCTACACGCAATCCGGTTCAGGGAGTTTTCACCAGTGATAATCCCGTTGCACCTCATCCAGACTATCAAGACCCCAACGTCTTGACCATTCAGCACATTGCACATGCTGATAGTGTCAAATGCTCCGTGCTTCTTGGCCAATCCGTGCAACTCGCGATGACTGTTGATACAGGCGCTGCCGTGTCAATAATTCCTGCATCCACATTCGGAAAGTTCTTCGCACGTGAGGCATTGCAACCTTCAACAGCTAAACTCACTACTTACCTGCACGAACCGATTACAGTACTGGGTACATTCCACACCACTGTTCGTCTTGCGAGTAATCCTGAGCGTTGTGTTCCTGCGCACATTTTCGTTGTACAGTCTGGCATCGCTATCATGGGACTAGACTTGATCCGACGCCTGGATATTACAATCACAGGTGGTAAGGTCATGCTCGTGAATGGCAACGACTCGAAACCTCCATCGTCAACTCCTCCATCTCCGACTGCAACTACTCCATCCGACCAAACTTCAATGGACATGCGCAAACAATACCCCGAGCTCTTCAATGGGAAAGTTGGACTTGCAAAAAACTACGTACACAAAGTCAAAGTATGCCCATCCGTCCCTCCAATGCAGCAAAAACTCCGAAATTTGCCATTCTCGGTACGCGACGAAGTGGCAAATGAACTGAAACGTCTCGAAGACGCAGACATCATTGAGCGTATCGACGCCAGTGAATGGGTGTCACCACTGGTGGTCGCATACAAGAAATCCGGAAAGGTGAGACTTTGTGTGGATCTCCGCGAAGTCAACAAAGCGGTCATTGTTGATAAGTATCCACTTCCGAACATTCAAGAACTACTAGGGGAACTCCATGGAGCAAGTGTTTTCAGCTCCCTTGACATGAATTCCGCGTACCATCAACTTCTACTACATGAAGATTCGCGTGATCTCACAGCCTTCATTACACATGTTGGTTTGTTCCGCTTCAAGCGCGTCTGTTTTGGATTAGCATCTGCACCGTCGGCTTTCCAAAAACTCATGTCGTGTGCTCTAAGTGGTCTTGCTGGAGTACAATGTTACCTTGACGACATTGTCATCTTCGGTCGCGATCAAAAGGACCATGATGCCAATCTCTCCGCAGTGCTGAACCGCCTTACAGAACTAGGTGTCACGCTGAACTATGACAAATGCCACTTCAATTTGTCAAACCTCCGCTTCTTGGGCCATACCGTTTCGTCCCAAGGCCTTACTCCAGATCCAACACACGTAGAGGCTCTACTAAATGCTCCAAAACCTACCGATCCATCTACACTCCGATCCTTCATGGGACTTGCGTCATACTACGCCAGATTTGTGCCAAATTACGCAACCATGGTTGAACCACTCCGCGCACTCCTTCGCAAGGACACTCAGTTCATTTGGTCTGAGGCTGCTCAATCGTGCTTCGAGCTACTCAAACAGCACATTTCCAATGCTACTACACTTGCGCTGTTTGACCCCGATCTTCCTACCATCGTATCTACTGATGCTTCAGCTTACGGCATCGGTGCGGTACTCGCACAGATTAAGAACAATCACGAAGTTCCTATCGCGTTCGCTTCTCGCTCTCTTACAACTACAGAACGCAAATATTCAGTCAGCGAACGGGAAGCACTTGCATGCGTGTGGGCATGTGAGAAATGGTACAAGTACTTATGGGGCCGTCAGTTTACTCTTCGAACTGATCATCAAGCTCTAACTACATTGCTGTCCACACGTGGCACTGGCCACAAACCAATGCGGATCGCCAGGTGGGCTGCTCGTCTGCTGAATTTCAACTACACTGTCGAATTTCGTGCTGGTGCGCACAATAGAGTGGCTGACGCTCTATCTAGACTGCCACTGCCTACTACAGCGCACGCAACCGAACATACTGAGGATGAAATCATCGTCCAGTGGATTTCAGCACTCCTTGTTGATGCTTCCGCTATCACCAAAGCTGAACTCCAAAGTGCTACAAGGACAGATACAATCCTTAAGTCCGTGTCGGAATACATCACATCCGGTTGGCCTGCTAAACAGCACATTACAACTGAACTACAACCCTACTTCCACCTCCAGGATGAACTTTCAGTTGCTGATGACTGTATTATGCGAGGTGACCGTTTTGTCATACCTACTGCTCTTCAGTCTAGCCTGATAACCATTGCGCACCAAGGACATCAGGGAATTGTACGCACCAAGCAACGACTTCGTGACTGCTATTGGTGGCCAGGTATGGACAAACAGATAGAACACCAAGTTCGTCACTGCGCAGCTTGTCAAGTTAGTGATAAGACAGCATACATTCGCACTCCACCATTGCAACCAGTACCTCTTCCAGCTCATCCATGGCAAAAGATTGCCATTGACATTTGTGGTCCCTTTGAGCATGGTCCACAAAACTGCCGATTTGCAATCGTCTTGATGGACTACTACAGTAAGTGGCCGGAGGTCGCGTTGCCGCTGATGCCACTTCACATTCCGTCTGCTCCATGCTTGATTCTATTTTTGCGAGGGAAGGGTTGCCTAACGAGTTGGTTTCTGACAATGGGAGCCAGTTCGTCTCCACAGAGTTCGAGTCATATTTGATCCAGCGAGGAATTAAGCACATCCGCACTTCACTTTACCATCCGCAGGCAAATGGACTCGTCGAGCGATTTAATCGCGTTCTCAAACAAACTCTCCAAATCGCAACTCGCGAACACCGACCTTGGAAAACTGCAACGCTTGAGTTACTGACAGCATACAGATCCACCGCTCATGCAACTACAGGTAAATCGCCAGCAGAACTCTTGCACAGTCGCCGAATGACAACTACTCTGAACATTCGACCTACAGAGATCAGCCAAGAAGAACCAGCTGATATTCGTGATCGCGTTCGCAGTACTCAGACAAAGTACAAGCGGTACACAGACCAGAAGCGTGGTGCAGTACATCCGCGTTTCCAAACAGGAGACTATGTACGTGTTAAGAATCCTAGACATGTGCATAAGGGTTCCAATCGTTATGGACCTCCACAACGCATCACACAGTCCAAGGGTCCATCCACTTACCAGCTTGAAGATGGCCGAACATGGAATGCAACACACCTTACCATGACTCATAAACTGCCAAACCAAATGCCTACAACTCCAAGACAACCAGCTACACCCAAACCACAGAACCGTCCTAAGAGACAAATTAGACAGCCTACTTGGGTTAAAGATTACCACATGTAAATTGTGAAGTTCTGTTCATTCCGTGTGCCAGTTAAAACACACAAGTGTATGTGTTTAAGTAATTGAACTGTGATTTTCCTAATTTGATCTGTTGAACATTCCAAACATTCCAAGGTCTCTGATTCCTCATTGTTATATTTTGATTCTTTGCAAAGTGATCAAAGTATGGTTTCAAAATGTAAGCTAATTGCTCCTGTAATTTCTCATACAGTTTCCTCATTTTTGAGAGGGGAGAATGTTGTGTTCACAGTCTATTTGCGTAGCGCCCTCTGGAGTAGAAAAGTGTGGGCTGCGCCATGTTGGAATTGTACGAATAAAGTGTCACCTCGAATCTGAATTGCTCTCTCTCAGTACTGATTTATAACCCATTTACACACCCAGAATATAACAAAGGCGCCCGCTGAATGGTCAGAGTCTCGAGGTCAAGATGCATTCATGTTTTGCATAATTAATCTCCGAGTCTGCTCATTATCATAGACCCTTTCTGTGTAAGGGGCTATTCCATAGACTACCCTTATATTCCATAGACTACCCTTATTAGGGTAGTCAATGTAATATACCGTGGCGAAAGCCACGGTCTATAATTTTTGAACAGATTCTATGATTAAATTATGCAAGACTTTCTATAATCGGGTCTTCGGTCATTCACCCGTTGTGTGTTATAGACATGGATAAAAAAAAACAACTGTGTCGCGCGCTCTGTATCATGTTACACTATAAGCGGTTGTTGTTATATTACAAAACATTGCATTCGAATTGACCAATCAAACCATTAGTCTTGATTTGGGAATGAAATGACGTCACAATTTAGTAAAGTCGACTCCGATTGGTTGGCGCGCGGCTTGCATATATCTGCATGCTTAGACATATCAGACGTTATACAGGAGACTTGGCTCCGTGTATAACGGGTGTTCCCCTAAGGGCGGGTGGTAGAGGCGTTATTGTTATTACACACATCTTTCTCAAACTGAATGACCTAGCAGAAATGAAAGTAACAAAGACTTCTCCTCAGCTTGTAAACTATTTACGCGTACTTTTATTTAATTTTCCGATTCAGTGGCCCGTGCATCAGTCGATCTACCTAGCTTGGCCGGTCTTTCTCGCCTTGTATACCACTGGGTGGCTGGTGGCAGAATTTGTGGTCTATTGGAACGACGGAGCGTTCTTCATATTTCTCACTAACTGGACCTACATTGTGCTGACGCTCTACGCTGTCTGGTCATGCTTTGGCACATTCTTCTTCACATTTTCTGGTGGCAGAAAAAGTAGTAAGTCAGTCCAAAATTGAAAACAAAAATGACGGTTTTTAATCCTGATCTAGCGGGGCAGTTGATGCGAGACTCTTGAGAAGGGAGTTGTGCATTATGCAACGCCGTTGTCAGTAAAAGCAACCATTAAAAATCCCAAATCAAGCGCATGTCTTTTGCTTTTCCTCTCTATATATAGTTATTGCCTGTAATTGGTATTTGTTATGTTGTTTTATCTGGCGAGATTGATACTTGAAAAAATGGAAATTTTATAAAGTGTAAGTCTGCTCCCCGGAAAAGGCATATGTCGGTATTCAAAAAAGGTCTTGTCACAACTATATGCTATATTCAGTTAGACTATTTACAAGCCTTTTTCCCCTCTTCAACAATTGTAGGGTGCGATGAAAGCTCAGCCCCTGGTCCACCGCAGGCATTTGTTCCTCATCCCCCATATACCGATCCAACATCCTCGGACGAAAGGCGCCCCCTGCTGCATCAGCTACCTTCGTCTGAAGAGCCAGCACCCAGCCCTCGCCTGCCGATCTACTTCAAGCTGGTCTGGCTCACGTTCAACATCTGTCTGGCCACCGACCTCCTCATCACGGTGCTGTTTTGGTCCTTTCTGGCGCCTCCACATCAGTCGCCAGTGGTATGGGCGTTTAACATCAACATGCACATCCTCAATACAGTTTTTATATATACCGAGCTAGCCGTTACCGCCATCCCAGTTCGTCTTGTCCATTTTGTCTATGGCTTTATCTATGGCTTACTGTACGCTATCTTCACGTTGATTTATTACCTAGCTGGAGGCGTGAACCCAGAGACAAAAAGCACGGTAATCTATCCCAATCTCATAGACTGGTCCCATGCCGGTCAGACGGCTTTGGTTGTAAGCGTATCGGCAGTCGTGGAGGCTCTGGGTTTTATTTTCCCAGGCTACGCTGTGTATCGCCTGCGCGTTTATATTCACAGGCGCTACTTCCATACGCGTTCTGACGATAGGAGTGCTCTTACAACAGCCGACATTTAAGAAAAAAATGGAATCTTAATCAAACAAATCACACATGAACACATAAAATCCTGCAATGAAACCTGTGTTGGTATGTCTGTATTGTTCAGACCATTCGATAACTATACAAGGATTGCATAACAAATGTTAAATGTACATTTTCTCCTTTTCTTTGTTTTTCGTTGAGGCCTAATTTGCTGCCCAAGTTCTACACGGCAGGAAGTAAACATGGTTTTAATGATAACGCGGTTAAAATTATTGTGACAAGGTTTAAACGTACATTGAACATTTTCTTTGTAGGCCTTTAAATATATCATGTTTCATATTGTTTAATTATGTTGAGTTGTTGGGTTTTTTTCATGGGACTTTCAAAAAGGGGGATGTACCGCCCTCTCACGTTATATCTTGGCTATACTATAATTATGTTGTAATGTTGGTGTTGCTTTCCTTGATTTAATGTTAAATGTAATAAAGGATAAACTCAAATGAAAGAGCTTTCCGTAAATTATCCAGTGGCGTAACTACGGGGCCCGGGGGCAAGGGGGATGTGCCCTCCCCCCAGCGGAGGTCCGTGCCCCGGCCCCGTTTGAAATCTTGAATTGCACATACAATATATAGCTTGCTCCTAGTGTCCCCCCCTCTTGAAAAATTGGTGCACCCCCATTAGGTCAGCCCCCTAGCAGCTTAACCCTATAGTTACGTATGTACGCCGCTGAAAACATCTGCACCTTTTGATGATCATTGCAGACCTATTTCCTTGTGATCAGTGGTATAATTACAAAACAAGGCAGTACCTGCATGTAATTGCACAAACAAAGTTCGAGGTTTTATCTTTCCAAAGCAAACTTGATGACCACTTATTAGACGAGGCATCATGATTAACAATATTAGATACAGACTCATCCCATGGTATCAATATGAGTATCATTTGGACTTTGAGCGTTTCACTATGACTAGACATTATCTTTATTCAGGCATAAAAACTATAATCGAAACATTTATTCCAGTAGGCCTGAGTAGTTTGAGCAGTTTTATTGCGAAGTTCTAAATATTATTGTGATAAAGGTATCGCTGCGTGTGGTTCCGGGTTTCGCAATCAACACACGATACTTTGCCACAGCTAGCCGATAAGGAAATACTGAACAAGGAAACTCTTTGCACATACCAAAGTACAGCACTGCTAGAACTACAGAAGTCATAGACAATGCACCGTAGGTGTCTCTAGAGTAAGCAGGCTTACGCAATTTGTGGCTGGAATAAAAATGGCGTGCGGTGGGCGAGTCAAGCTGTCCGATTTCTGGCTGAACCACGGAGATGCAAACCTCTTCGCAAAATCCCAGGTAGGTTAATCGTATTTGGGCCGGTAATACACGTTAAACGAAGGAGTGAATATTGGATGTGACTCAGTTTTTGTCATGAGTGTCGGCGTTGTTTTCGCTTCCAGAGGGCCCATGCAATTAATGTTTTCATTGAGCAAATTTTTGGGTTAACAGTAAACCCCTAATAAAACTGAACAGTGTCTTCCAGAGTCGTCCTTAAATGACATGACAGAAACAGTGCCCTCAATTTGCGGAAAAGCATGAAATTTTTAAAATAATATTTAAAGAAGTGCACTTTACAATAAAATTAACCAAAACGGGATGTCAAATAGATTACATACATTTAAGGGGAGTAGAAGTTTGCACAAAATGTGTTCCTAAGAAAAATTCTCATGAATAATATTTTTTATTGATAAGAGAAAAAAAACTGTAGTATAAAACATTGGTTTTTGTTGGACGCGAATTAAGGGCCAGCCCGTGAGTCACTGACTGACCGACTGAGTTACTGAATAATATACATGCAGTCCTCGCCAGTTGGGCTTCCCGGTCCATCCACTACTATAGGCACGCCTATAGTAGTATTATTCTCCCTACCATTTTCTTGTGAAGTTGGCAACGCCTAGGAATTTAGGTAAAAGTCCCAGTGAGGAAAACTAAGGGCATTACTGTTAATAGCTGTCGATGTCCCAATTTTGAAGATATTTTGATTTAACATTTCGATGCAAATTTACAGTTAACGATAGTAAATAAAAACCCTTGATATGCCCCCCCCCCTTTTTTTAGCAAGGTTGACATTTTTAACGACAAGCTTATGGCAAAACAAAAATGACCAGTAGGCCTATATGAATAATAAGGGCATTTTTGTAGCGCTCCTATAAGTTTGGCAAAAGAAATTCCTATTATTAGGCCTGCATGACTCTTTCCTGGGTCAAAATTAGTTTCCGGACCAAAAGACAGGAACAAACTAGGCTACACTTCTCTGACTCATTGTCATATTCCAAGTCAAATCTGATGCGGATTTTTATGAAAGTGTGTCACGGTGACGATGATAGTAGAGGAGAACTAAAACCCTCCATCCTGGATTTTTCTCCCATCCCGTTTCTATGCAGTGGCCGATCCACAGGTTTATCTACCCAGCCTGGCGGGTCTTTCTGGCCTTGTACCTCCTTGGCTGGCTAATCTTCCGTCTGGCAATAGAAACGAACTTAGGGGGTTTCTTCGTCTTTCTTACCGACTGGACCTTTCTCGTGCTGACTCTTTATGCGGTGTCGTCCTGTATTGGCGTCATATACTTCACCTTTGCTGACAGAAGTAACCGATGTAAGTTGAAATGGGATGTCACCAGATCTCAGAAAATGCCTTAAAGGGGTATGCATGGGGGTTATTCAAAATTAAAGGGCATATACTGAACTCTTTATTTTGAATTGTTGATACATGCACTCAGTTTGATGTTGATACAAATTGTTATATGCATGGGTTTTTCCGGCTATTTTAAAACGTTTATCATTCGAGTTCATCGTTTCTAATATTCAAATTCGTCCACAAACTTGGATGTAGTGCAATTCCAATGCTTAATTTCGGAGTTTTTTTTTCAGTCAATTTCAAATTCAGTACAAGCAAATTCAAACAATGAGCGCACGTTTTCATCCCGAAGTACTCGATTTCGTCTCGTCTACGCCAAACCTTGTTATACAGAAATCAAGTTTGTCTAATTGATTTATATAAGACGGATTCGGTCCCTGAATGCTACCATTCGGCAACAGCTCCGACGAATATGATCTGTAATGAGGAATCTCGACCCGGTGACTAAATGACTACATTGGTTTTGTTACAAACGTGTGAAATTTTTTTTTGGACGAAATTTAATGTTAGAGTTGTTGAATTTGAATGAAAAAAAAATGTTTTAAAATAACCGGGGGAAAACCTATATCATTGTGTACTTTAAGCACAATTAAATGGGAATGATATTGCACTATAATGTAATTTGTTTTCCTTTTCCGTTTTAACTGAGGAAGTTTACTCCAAAGACACCGCATCACAGCCGGGAAATGTCACTGTTCAGGATCTCGGGTCTAACATGAATGTTACGTCCACCGAGCTGCCGACACCAAGACGGCCCCTGGAGGGTGCTGTTAGGCCCCCCTTGCCTCACTACTTCAAATTTGTCTGGGTCCTGTTTAACATCTGTCTGGCCGTCGATCCCATCATTACAGTGGTGTATTGGTCGTTCCTCGCACCGCAAGAAGAGTCTGGCCTCGGCTTGGCGCTAGACATCCACTTCCACGCCCTCAACACAGTCTTCATCTATGCTGATCTGCTTGTATCCGCCATTCCAGTTCGTGTTGTCCACTCCGTTTACCCTTTCCTGTATGGCACCGTGTACATCAGCTTCACTCTGATCTACTTCTGGTCCGGCGGCGTGAACCCGTACTCCGGGGAAACGGCTATATATCCCGGGGTGTTGGATTGGTCCCAGGCCGGCTGGACCGTTTTATCCTGCGTCGTGATATCCATCACGGTACCCCTGGTTCATCTGTTTGGTTACGGAGTCTACCGTCTGCGCGTTTACATTCACAAGCGATATTTCGGTCGCAGGCCCGAAGAAAACTGTAATCTTACCACAGCCGAGGAGACACCTGATACATTTTACAGCGAACATCAGCAAGATATATAGGTTTTACAACCTTCATCACATAAACAAAGAAGAGGAAATCGTTTAGTTTATGACACCTCTATTTGTTTTTATATTATAGTTCCATTCAAAAATGACTTTTGCGAAGTACTATCAATTCCGAAATGACTTTTGCAGCCTCAAGCATCTTCAGTTTAATCAGGAGTAACCGTTCCCTCGGGTTTTTTATCAATTTGATCAGTGCTTTGGAAGAAAATGCGACTTGTTTTAGCAGTCAGTGATGTGCGAGTCACAGAAGTTCAGACACATGCAATTCCCGGTCTGTTGAGGTTTTACCCCATAATTTCCCTCATAAAACAAAAACCTGCACTCTTTCTCCATGAATTAAGCCTGCTGATATTCAACATGGTAAACTTGAACTATTTAGGTGAGTCCGAACGAATAGAGTGCTTTTTCTGTTTATATCATCGCCAAATATTTAGGCAAGTCGATCCCGAAACACAAAAGGGACTTTTCATTCTAGTAAATACATGATTTGGGCCTTATGCACGGTTGAATTGAAACTTGAGCAAATATCTTCATTTTTGGAACTTGCGAAGAGAAATGAAAGAAAGTGCATTATAGATAATTCAAGTTTGCTTAAATGAATAATTTAAACTATGCAGTTAAACTTTCCCTGATGTTTTAAGCCAGATTAAAAAAAAAAAAGGTGAAATAAGGCTATACATAAATAGTCTGGCACATTCCCATTCGACTGTTAGCAATTTACGAAATGTACAATCAGGGAAGGCGTGCGTTGCAAGGGGATCGAGGGGCATCCCCCTGGATTTTATTTTGAAGTCTACGATGCTGCATTCTAAGTAGTTTGAGAATAAATTAAGGAACTTTGAGCATTCCTTTTACTATTTGTTTTTCCCATTGTAATAGTTCATAACATTAAAGTCATCGGCTGACTGTGCAAACCCCCCTGCCCAAACCCCTGTCCCCCCATAGATCCGCCACTGAATTTTCAGCAACCATGTAGATCGAAGGCTTAATGAGGTTATAACGGATCAAGTTTTATATTTATAAGTATTTTTCGGTAGCGGACTGGGGGAGTATGCATGGTCAAAGACCGATTACCAGCTCAAGAGATTGAAGGCCTTTTTTGAGGGGGGGGGGGACTATTTCAAAAAGCTTATTAGCTGCTTGTCCTTTTGACCATGTGCGGTTCCAAAGTGTATTTTTCTGGTTAGAATTCAGTTTACTTTTAGCGGATGATTCTTCGCGAATTCCATCGTGATGCTAAAACGGGGAGGGCCAACCCTAAAAGGGCCGGGTTATTTTGACCATCTCTTAGCCGGGGGGGGGGGGGGGGGGAATCCGCCCCTCCCCTTAAGATCTCGGCCATAGAGTGACGAATTTTTTTTGAATCTCGACACATACATAAAGCAACTCATCATGGACATACCCAAGAAATTTCATGACTATATAGGTAAAAGGGTTTTGGAATTATGGCTAACTGTACGATTGGTACTGTATTCATGACGTACATGTACATGGGAAAATTAAGTTTCGACGGCGCGAATTAAGCGCCTCAATGATTTTTGGTTGCGCGGCAAACGGGTCCAATTTTTATGTTTTTTTTGTGTCAAAGATGCGCAAGGCTCGAGGCTAAAAAGTCATAACAGCTGGGGTCGCAAAAAAGTTTTTTAAGGCTATCGCGGAAAAAAAGTTGAGGGATGGGGCCGCCCCCGGCCCTTTTAGGGTTAAGAATTGCTGTTTAATTAAAAGGGGGTCGCCCTTACAACAGGAATTAAGGGATGAACTTTTTAACCTGCATGCCACTGACTGAGCTGAGGCCGTCCAAGCAAACTCGCCATAGAATTAACAAGACGGTATTTTTTGGATCATCAACATCATTTCACTCGGCATGATAACAGACAAGATAAAAAAAAAACCTTTTAATGTGGGAATACTGTGAGTTGAAAAGCAGGCCGCGGGGAGCATTTCAGGAAGTGCCACTATTAAGTGTGGATCTCGTTTTAGCAATTCAAACGCCATCAATTAAGCAAATAAATTATTAAAAAAACCGAATTAATGTAAATAATTATATAAACTCTGCGTGTGTTTTGGGGTTTTCTTTAGTTTTATGGGTGTTAGCTGATTTGCCAATGCTAGCAATTGTACTAAGTGATCATACACATAATTTACAAATGTTCCCCGTCAAAGCTATATCGTTTTCCCAAATGAAATGGCATTTTTATGGTTTTTGTATCGAAAAGAATGAAAAGAGTACGTGCTTTTCATTTTGGACAAAGGAGGGCGCTATACATGTACTACATTTTTTGCTTGACACAAGAACTTAAGAAAATAAGAAGACATGCAAGCGGAACAGGAAACACAGCTCACTAACGTAAACAAACGTGATCCCTTGTGAGGAGAGCTCTATGGTATGACCGTACCGACGACCATCACTTAAAAACAATTAATTAGAATAGGGCCTAAAGATCGTGTAGCCCACGATGGCGACGTGTATTCAGCGACCGAAACTATCGGATTTTGGTTTTACAACAGATGAGAGCAGCGTGTTTTATCGTCCGCAAGTAAGTCGAGATTCATCATCATGAGACTGGCATGGCAGTTAGCTCTAGCTAGCTTGAGGAACTCCAGCTGACATGCTCATGATCAGGAATTCACATATAAATTCGCGATGAGCATGTCAGCTGGAGTTACTCAAGCCAAGTTAGCCTCATACATTGTCAATGATTGTAAATGTGGCCAATTACCATCGTAAATAAAGGTCACAATTGGCATGATTGGAACTAGCCCCATAAATGTGGCCTATTTACTGGACTGCCTCCGTAAACATAGGCCACACATCCACATGTACAAAAACGTGTCGACGGGGCCAAATTTTGATTTTCACATTTAGGCTTACTTTGTAGGTTTTTTTTGCTTTAGAAGCATTCTCACCCTCTATATAGGCTAATCAGAAAGTGCTGCCTTTTTCAGATGTCTAATTTTTGTGAAATTTCATGTTGAAATTTTGATACGCAAACATGTGCAAATTTATCTGGAAATTTCACGAAAAATGGACATCTGAAAAAGGCAGCACTTTCTGATTAGCCTATATAGAGGGTGAGAATGCTTCTAAAGCAAAAAAAAACCTACAAAGTAAGCCTAAATGTGAAAATCAAAATTTGGCTCCGTCGACACATTTTTGTACATGTGGATGTGTGGCCTATGTTTACGGAGGCAGTCCAGTAAATAGGCCACATTTTGGGGCTAGATTGGAACTAGTCCGAAAATTTGGGACTGTCAATACTGTGTATTGTACAGACAAGGTGGGGTACCATTTTGCTTTTTTTGGTGTCCTCATGTACACTGGTGTCCTCCATAATTTGCCTTGGTGCTCTCGATCATTTGCCTTGGTGCAATTTCCCATTCCTTAGTGCTCTTTGGTAAAAAAAAATATGAGGAGGTGCGGCAATCATGAGAGGGCGCTGTTGGAGCTACCGCGGAACATTTTGGGGAAAAAAAAGATTGACGCGCATGATTAAAATCGATGCGCGCGCTGACCAGAGACCGACTTATTTTTTTTTTTTTGGCCTAAAGGTGTCCAGTAATTGCATAGTCCTAAAATTTGGGACTCTTAATACTGTGTATGAGAGTCCCAAACATTAAGGTATTGAAAACATGCAAAACAAGAAACTAGACTGACACCTGAATCAACCAGTCCAACACAGCTTCAGTACTGCATCAATCAACCACGCCAAAAGAATTTAAGAAACATGTGACATGAAGCGGGAACAAGTCTCAATTTACTATACATTTCTCCATAGTCAAGCCACCAGACTATTGACACTGAATGAAGAGGTTAGTCTTTTCAAATAGTTGGACCATGGATGGACATGTACCAGTCTAGTATTTCATGTATTTAGCCCCATTTTGAAATCACTTGACTTCCCTCTCATGTGCAAAATATTGAAGAAAAGTCTCCTTTAAAAATGGAATTGAGTCTGCAAACTTGGTTGGTGAAATACTGAGGACATTTTCTTTGCCCCAGTGGAATTTTTGGAGAAATTTGCTGGCTAAACTGTGAGTAAAGTGGGCCTGATTTAGTTTTGCACGTTTTAGAGCACTCCAGAGCCCTGTCTGGTAATTGCACAGCCTAAGTTACAAGCTGCATAGTTTTGTATAACAATCCACTCATCAGATTTTGGTACCATGTATGTATGTAATTGACCCATAACACATAAACTTGAAGATGACTTTTGATGGATACGTACATGTATTAAAGTGATTTGTATATGCTTTGTTTCACTTTCAGTGGTCCAAGTTCCCCTTGTTAGTCCTAGCCATCTACCGGGTGGTTGTATCCCTGTACGTGATTGGTTTCTTCATCGGCGTGTTGGTCCTTTCTATCAAGAGCCAAGGCGGTGCATCATTCGTCTACCTGACAACGATCGCCTTCATGATCTTCATTGCATACAACGTGACGGCGAGTGTTAATGTTATCTGGGATGGTTGCATCAAGCGGAGAAATGCCGGTGAAGGTAATCGATCTGCCAATACCAACAATTACCAATGCAGAGCATCACTAATCCTGCTTCACTAAAACATTACCTGTGATTGATCACAAGTCATAAGTCAATCACAAGTGAATCACAAGCGATCTAGTCCCAAGTCGACTCACAAACTATGAACTTGACATAGGCATTCCTTTGTTGTTGCTCATCATTTGTTTCTTGCAACTAGACTTATGAATTGACTAATGATTGACTTGTGCCTGGGCTCGTGATGTACATATTTTCTGGTGTTTGGTAACCTGATGTCGTATTACAAAATCATGGCAGCTATTGATCAGTCAACTGCTTTGGCCAAAGGTTTGCTCCAAAATGACATCACAAGCTCTAAAGGCCGCTCCGATCAGCTGGCATATGGGGTTGCATAACATTTACATGCACGGATGTATCAGACTTTTTTTAGTGTGGCTCTGTACATGTGAACATCTGATCCTCAGACTAGTAAATGGGTTATCTTCGAATTACTCCTTTACGTTTTTTTTTTTTCTGTGATGTTTTTAAACAGAACTTTGTGTCCGTCACAAGGCTCACTGGTTCCTCTTCAGCATGACGACCAACCTGAATTTCCTAGTCACCCTGGTCTATTGGAGCGCCCTTTACACGCCCATGCTCCCACTCATCTACGATCTGACCATGCACACCCTGACATCCGTCGTCTGCCTGTTGGATATCTTCCTCACACCGGTGCCCATCCACCTCCTGCACTTTGTCTACCCTCTGCTGCTTGGCACCATCTACCTCGTCTTCACACTCATCTTCTGGGCGGTGGGCGGCTTCCACAAACAGCCAATCTACCCCTTTCTAGATTACACAGATCATCCGGGCCGAGCAGCAGGTGCGATCGTGGGGATCTTCGCCGCAGTGGTGCTCATGCAGGGTGCTGTCTGGGCACTGTATAAATTTAAACAGTGGATCTGGGTCAGATGTGACAGTGGCACCAGTGCTCCTACCCGGCTGAGGACGTTATCGGCTGCCGAAGTGGAGGAGTATTGCATCAAGGATGAGAAGGAAGTTGATGAGCCAATCACAACTGGACAGATATGAACATCAGTAGTTACATACAGCAGGTTCTGGACATATTTAAAAGTCTCAGCCTCTATTTTTCTGCCCTCCGACATATTTAAAGTCTCAGCCTCTCTCTGCCTCTCTCTGCCCATCTTTAAAAAGTCTGTAAAATCTTCAATCAAAAACATTGTGCACACATGCGGCTTGTATCAAGTCTACATATTACCTTGAATCATTAAAAGTGTAGCAGGACACAACGTACTTTCATTTCGACACAAAAGAATATGATGACGCACAGTCGGTGCATGCTGAACTTCATGCTCTGTGACTGATAAATGCATACTTTCAGTGGGGGTGCTGTTCAAATCCGGTAATAATTAACACTATATCACAGAATAATGTACATATACCCCCTAACCAATAACCAAGCTGGATCTGTACGTAGGGGGGCAAAGAACCAATGGGGGGGGGGGGAGCCCACTACCTTAAAAATTAACAAAATACACATGTATGGCTCACAATTGCTCGCCAAGGGGGGCCCGGCCCCACTGCCCTCCCCCCCCCCCCCCTTGACGACGGGCATGCATCAATCCCCAAAAGAGAAAACCCTCTCAAAAACAGTTACAATGCGCCGTGAAAATACATTGTAGGCATATAATTTGTAGTTTGCATAATAATGGTCACTTTTAAAGAGCGCCCCCATTTGGAAGACGGGTAACTGCACCCAACACCCCGACCCCCCCCCCACCCCATTTTTATTTTCGGGGTCCAAGAAAAAAACATGTCTACATTTGGGCGCGGATGGGCGGTTGCCCCCCCCCCCCCCTTTCCAACATCAAAATAAGCTGGATGCGCTACTGCCCTTCAAATAAGCCACCTGGTTGTGAGCTTCCACATAAGTCGAGCATTTCCTGCATTTATACATGTTTTTTGTCAGACCACGGCCACGAGGGAAAAACGAGGTTATATATATATATATTTCATGGATATCCTCATTGAATTAGGTTATTCACTTGGGGAAACTAGCGTCCGTTCGGGAAACTGTTAATGTAGAGCTGGATATAGCTAGCCCATTGCACACTTGCCAGTATAGGATGGTCCAGCAGTCACAATGTTCAAATCCAGCTTAATTCGGTTGTATTAAGGCAACTAGGAATAAAAGGCATGTTTAATTTGTCCTTATTTTTACAATATACGAGATGAATACCATGATCGACTATTTGTCCACCAGGGACTTCAGTATTTATCTAATAAAAAGGAAATGCGAAAAGGAAGGAAGCGAAAAAATTGTTTGATTTAAAAAAAAAAAAAGAGTCGTGAGAATATATGTTATGTTGCTGGTATTGTGTATTGATATTAATTTTAACTGGACCAGCATGAAAAAGAGGTCTTTCAATAATTACGGAAGTCCCTGCAAATGAAACGCAAGTAGTAATGTTTCGCCCCAAACTATACCTCAAAATCACCAAAAACCGTAATATATTTTACCAAAATGGGCCACACGGTTCTGTTTATTTTCTGTAATCGAGAGAACCTTTATGAATAGATGACAAAACGTATATGAAAAACCTTAAAATGTATGTTATGAAGGCGTGTATAATATTCACGGCACAATGGTTAATGATTTCGCACAGTACATGTTCATAAAAAGAATTAAAGCAACAGTTTATTTCTAAGACCTAGTCTTAATTGAAGATCTTGTTTGTAGGTGCTGTACGATGGGAATATACCTTTATAACTACTGTTAAAATAACTTGAGAACTACAGGTTAACTATGTGAGGCACAACGTCCAAGGTAAAGTTCTCATTTGCAAAGGCACGACGTTACGAAGTGCTGTATTTTCCGCATAACAGAAACTTGTGATTTCTTTTGAGTAAAAATTCATTGAATATAATTTAATACAGTCAGAATCTCGGGTACATCAATTTAAGTTGTGATACGCTGCCTGAGTGACTCGTGTAATGTAGCTTGCACGTACAACCACTGCTCAGTATAACTTTCGGAACTGCACGATGAACTTTAATATTAAAGGTATTACCTTTAACCATGCGCTAACTTTAACAATTTAAGATCAGACGCGCAATTCCGGTAATGGACCGATCCAGTAAGCCCCTCCCACTGCGCACGTGGGCAAATTAACACGTGCTCCTCTCCAATGCCACACCGCACTTTCCTGCCGCGCGCATCATACGCACGTGCACGCATGTCGGACTTTTGTACACGCGTGTCGGACAGGTCAGAATACCATGGGGCGGTGCTTACTGGATCGGTCCATTGACACCGTTTGCAAATACTCAAAAATGAAACTGTCAAAATATATATCCTTGAGTGTAATATATAAGTAAACAAAATGATTAAGCGTCCTGTGAAATCATTACAGCTGGTATCTGTCATCTTCGAACCATAAGAGGAATTCCAATCATTTCCTCGCGACGTTAGGACCAAACCATTGCGCTTTCAATGTTTTGCGTCGAGAAAAATGAAGGTGCATTTTTCATAGTTTTCTATAAATTATGTTATCTACTGAGCTGACATTTCGAAAGGTTAGTTTTTTTATTTTCTCGCTTTCTGGCGATTCAACGTATTGTTGTTACTCAAATTGAATCATCTGTTTTTCCTTCTTCCATGATCGATTCGACAAAGCCTAGTTTTTGCAAATTCATGGTGTAGACTACACTCTTCGTTTCGTATAAGTGACTTCGTCATACATGCGCACGCACCACTGCAAGCGCCCATTGGCTAAACTTGACACTCAAGTTACTTTAACGTCTGGTTTCAGTGGGCGTGGTTTAAACTGAGAGTGACGTCACACTTACGAACCGGATAACCTACAGACAAGGCAATATTATGAGTTTTAACCCGGTCTGTCACTTACTGTTGTGATGTGAACGGGAGATTCAGTGACTGCTTAATTGTTGCTACACCCATATTCAATAATATTCCACGGGCATGCATTTCCCCCTTTTTGTACCATAAAGGAGATTGAGAGATCATTGGTGCTTAACTCTAAAAGGGCCGCCCCCCCCCCTCAACTTTTTCCGCGATAGCTTTGAAAAAAAAAATTCCCCGTTACGCGCCGTGAAAACTGAATTTTCCCAAATACAGCGTATACACAGAGCAGAATTACCATTCGTACATATGAATAGTTAATTAGCCATAATTCCATAACCCTTTGACCTATAGTCACGAAATTTCTTGGTTATGTTTATGGGGAGTTGCTCTATGCATGCACCGGGTTTCGAAATGTTTCGTCACTCGGTGGCCGAGATTTTAGGCCCCCCCCCCCCGGCTGAGAGATGGTCAAAATAACCCGGCCCTTTTAGGGTAAAAAAAAAAGTACATGTACAAAAGTACTGACTGCCATGACCTGTACGGTAATACGTTGACGGTCGGCCTTGAGGCTGATCAATGATGTACAAAGCAGGTCGAGGATCGACTCACAAAGGAAGCGCTACAATATGCAGTGGCCGCCGTTACACCGGAGTTATTTAAGCGTGTGATTCTTTCCTATGTTTGCCAAGTTGTGAATGGAAGTGTTTACGGAATTAGAGTGTTTCTCGTGTCAGTGTTGTAATCATAAAAGGCTGCCGTAGCCTGCATGGTGATAGACAACGAGTGGAACGTCCAGCTTAATATATCGGAATTAAGAAACGAAAGATTCTGTCTAGTTTACTATCTTAGAGTGTATCGCTATATGTGTGACGTGATCGAGTCAGCAGCATGTCAATGAAGTGTTGTGAACGACCAAAGCCATCTGATTTTGGGCTGAGCTACGATGACGCCAGCGTGTTTTACCGTACACAGGTATGCCGGCGACATTACAATGTATTTCAAAACGTGTTGTTTTTTTCTGAAGGAGCCGGACATTTAGTGTTCTGAACTTCGGGACAAACCGGCGAATATGTCTAGTAGGCCTATATATAGTGAATATACAACATGTACATGTATACAACTTTCTTATACTGACAGTGTGACACCCATACCGTGTGCTGGTAGAACGTATACACAATACCATAATGTGAACTAGCTTAGCTTACGCCCTTTCACTAAATTATGAAGCCCGGGAAGGGACAGGGTGGAAATTTGGGGTTTTTTGGGGGAGTATGCTAATTCGTTCGCACGAATTACTATTTCGTTCGCACAAATTACTAATCCGTTCGCACCGTTAGTAATTCGTTCGCACGAATTAGTAATTCGTTCGAACGAATTACTAATTCGTTCCCACGAATTACTAATTCGTTCCCACGAATTACTAATTCGTTCCCACGAATTGTTAATTCGTTCGCACGAATTACTAATTCGTTCCCACAAATTTCTAATTCGTTCGCACGAATTGCTAATTCGTTCGCACGAATTGCTAACTCGTTCGCACGAATTGCTCATTCGTTCGCACGAATTGCTCATTCGTTCCCACGAATTACCAACTTGTTCCCACGAATTACTGGCACGTTCCCGGATGCACGAGTTCTAAATGGTATACATGTATATAGCCATGAGGATTTTGCAATGTAGCAACGGAACGTACCATTTTCGTTCTCGGGGGAGGGACCTATACATGACCATCCACGCTGAAGGCCCGTGCATAAAACTGGACCGCTTTTCCTCTATATACATTTTATCATCAGTATGATGATCATAGAAAAAGGTATGATGTAGGCCTAACAGCAGACTGGGACCATGAGTGTAGAAAAGCATGCAAAATAAATTATGGCTAACTTAACTCACTCTTTAGCAAACAAAATTCTCCAAAAATTTAATGAGGCAAGAACTATATATATAGGTCCTCAGTATTTCACCCGAGCCAAGTTTGCAGCATATCAATTCATTTTTAAATGAGACTTTTCTTCAACATTTTGCATCTGAGAGTCAAGGGCGGATTTGGGGGGGGGGGCCAAAAAATTGTTGGTCCCCCAAAAAAGTGGGTCAAAAAATTACGGCGTGGGGTTCGGGGTTGGGGTTCGGCGTGGGGTTCGGGCCCCGAATTTTTTTTGGATTCTAGATGCTCTGTGGTGCGATCTGAGGCAATTTCTGACCACTTTAACCAATGTTTTTTTGAGGAAAAGATGGTGGTGTACTCATTGCCTGCCTTTATTGCGACGTCACAAAAAAAAAAAATTGGTTTCGTTTTTTTTGGGGGGGGGCATGACCCCCTTTGGCCCCCCCCCCTGGATCCGCCCTTGCTGAGAGTGAAACCAATTAGTGATTTCAATTTGAAGCCTAATTGACGAGACCAGAGTTGTAATGACTCGAGTCAGTGACTCGACTCGAGTCCGACTCGGGTCACAATTTTTGGTGACCGTGCTCGAGCTATGAGTAAACATTCCTCCATGCTCGACTCGAGTCATGCGAGCAAATGACTCGACTCGACGCGAGTCCCTCATCAGAAGACTCAACTCGGCTCGAGCGAAGACGTGTCAAGATGCACTCTTTCCCAAAAGTGGAATTTGTGTTGGCTAAAATCATAGACTTCAATGATCATTGCATCTTGACACGTCTTCGCTCGAGTCGAGTTGAGTCTTCTGATGAGGGACTCGCGTCAAGTCGAGTCATTTGCTCGCATGACTCGAGTCGAGCATGGAGGAATGTCGATAAGATGCGCAAGAGTCCCGAGCTGAGTCAAGGGGAGAGAAACCAGGACTTGTTTGCCGTCTCTTGGCAACTCAGTTTCAGTACCAGTATCTTCCATATTTATATCAGAAAACTTAATATCTTCGTTTTCCTTCTCGTCAGTGGAAGAAGTTTCCCTTTATCCTCTTCATCATCTACCGCGTGGTCCTAGCCCTCTACCTGCTGGGTATATTGATCGCCTACTTCGTCCAACAAATCCAATTTCTGGCAGGGCAGGCGTTCGTGTATCTGACCAACCTTGGTTTCATAGTGTTCGTCATCTACATGGTGGTCGCTGCCGTCGTTGCTGTGGTGGATGGCGTCATCCGACCCCGAATGCAAAATGGACAAAGTGAAGGTTAGTTTCATCATACGAGTACAGGTATTCACATCAACATGTATTGGGTCGACTGCATGGTCACGGTTTCCCGAGTATGCAAATTGTATTAATTTATTGCAGTTTTGTTCTTGGGCCAACGATGTTCCATGAAGTTTTGTCTCTATTCCCTTGCCTCAAACTGTAACCCTCTGGCATTAGGCCAATAAGTTGTACCTACGAATCGTTTTTTGTTTTTGCCAATTATCTTTTCCAAACTGTTGCCCTCTGAGCCTTGGGCCATATTCTCATTAACTGGTGTTTCCATGAGGGGAGGGGGCCACACCGGGGGCTCACTGCGTCATGACTGACTGTCACTTGTGGGTTATCCTGGTTGTTGGCCGGCGAAAAGATCGAGCCGGGCAGTGCTATTGTGTATTACCCCGCAATCGAGTTGCCATGCCGAATCAATTGAACTGAAATTTTTTGCACCCAGGAATTGCTAGCTTGCCTTGATTTTTGCCTGAAAGGACAGTCACCTATGCTAGGGTTTCAAACCTTAAAGCACAAGAGTAACCACTGACTCAGGTCACATAAATTATTCACATCTACATTCATTTGCCAGATGCTCCGATGGGCATACGTCACAAGATACATTGGATGTTCTTCAACATCACCATCAACCTCAACATCCTGGTCACCATTATTTACTGGGGCGCCCTCTACAACCCGGCCTTCCCTTTCTTCTATGACTTCCACGTGCACACCGTCACCTCCATCGTCTCCCTGCTGGACCTCTTCCTGACGCCCATCCCGGTGCGTTTCCTGCAATTCATCTACCCGATCTCCTTCGACGTGGCGTACCTGGCGCTGACCGTGATCTTCTGGGCCGCTGGAGGGCGCACCATCAGCTCAACCGGCGCCATTTACCCGTTCATCGACTATACCAACTCGCCCGGCCTGGCCGCCGGCGTTATCCTTGGCATCTTTGTGGCCGTTATCATCACGCACGGCCTGATCTGGGCCCTCTACAAGCTGAGAGTGTGGATTTGGTTGAAATGTGGCAATGAGGCCGTGACAACTGAGATTGATATACAAGAGCAAGGCAAATTGGAAGGGGATCTCTAGTTTTATTGACTGTTCAAAGCCAAGGATCAGGGATATAGTCAAGTCAATCACAAGTCCATCGCATCTTCAGTCACGAGTAGATCACAAGTTCATACACAATCCAGTCACAAGTAAAAGTAGGTGAAAATGAGCAACTAAGAAATGCTTTTATCAAAGCTCAGTTAAAAGCTTGTAAGTTAAATTTGGACTTGACGACTTGTGATTGACGTGCGAATCATCGACTCATCAGGGACTTGTGATGGAGTCTATTACGTCCCTGGTAAGGATGTCTTTTGGCGGTCGTAACAAATAACCGGTTCTGTTCTTTTGCAGCGGTTGAATGTTTTAGCGAATTCGATTTTACGGTAGAAAATACAATTACATGTAGGTTATAATTACTCCACATCCAAAGTCATTAAAACTTTAAATCAATGACAAACAACCGCACAACTATATTTTGTCACCGCCTCTCAAACGCACCCTATACCTTTGTCCAAGCCTATAATGTTTCGGAGAATTGTGCAGGTCGTGGACGCATGTAGTGCCAAGTGACTAACTTTAAAAAAAAAAACTCCCTGGGTTACCAAATGCAGCCCATTTCAAGCCGTTTCAACTAACCTAATGGTATTGGGGTAAACAATTCACAATTGTGCAAATGACCACAGCGAACAAAACTGTAGCAGAAACCAGGCTAAGGCCGAACAAAATTAACGTTTAACATTTTTTACACCTTATGTTTACTAAATATACCAATGTAGTCGTAAATTCAGTTATTGCATTTCCTTTACAAATCTAAACAGCATTCTGACTCGTACATTTTATGGTGAAGAAAAATTATGTCGGCAAGATCTTGAAGTTGAGGTTTACGAACATAATCTCTCCGCAGAATTTGGTCAAATCCATGTCCTGGTATAGGCACACAAATTTGATATGCACCACTAAAAGTATTGAGAAAAGGCTAGCAATGGAAACTTTCTGTAGTGTAAACAATGCATAAATGTGTGTCATCAATAAGCAAAATGATTAGCACAAAGTTGTAGTACCTATAATAAGCAATAAAATTGCTCCCTGTGTGATTCATTCCGATCTACAATTTATGGCCATTCATCAGTCAGCCCATGCAAAGAAGGCCTACGACCAATGTGCAAACTTTGGAAATACTAGTTAATAGATTTAATTTAAACATTTTGGTGAAGGGATTAAGAAACTTTTCAGTATTGCCTAAAAATGTTGATGCTTGTTTTTGGTTTTTAATACAAATCTTGTATAAATAATCTGTGTATAGTTTAACCTGACTGTGGTGTACTCAATTTTGAGTGTGTTGCATGAATTTTGTTTTTATTAAAAATGTATTTTTGTGATTACCTATATTGCTATGACTCGTCATTTGAGATAAAATCGACTTGAAATCGGACGTTTATGTGTGTGTAAACATATCTTTAAGAATCCACAAACTATATAGTGTAAGCACTCTATCAATCGTGTTTACCCGAATAGTAAACAAGTGTAAGTGCACAATAACTTCTGGCGAAAACTGAGACGCCGACGGTAGATATGGAACACCATAATTTTGGTCAATTTTCGAGACAGAGAGACAAACCATCAAATCGACCGACGGACCGACCGACTGACCGACCACCAAGTGACATATAGAAGCTTCTGCCATCGCTTAAAAATCGCACGCAGCCCACCTTTTGGAGACATTTCCTCCTTCTGGATACCGTCCAACCACTACACAAAATGGCTTCCATCTTGTTAGGTGTACAGCGCAATTGCGAGTGCTCAATAAGCTCTATCTGGCCGTGCTACAATTGAGTCTCGCATGAAAGTCTTGTATGAAATCGATCAAAATGATCCCTGCCAAAGCTCACAAATGCGACGCTGAAAATGCGACGCCGATGGCACATTATGGAACAACATATTTTTGGTCAATTTTCGGGACAGACAGACAGACACCACGACATACAGACAGACCGACCACCAAGCAACATGCAGAAATTCCTGCCAGATCTTAAAAACTAAATTAATGAGCGTATACCAAACAAACTAAATTTGCAATACAGGATGCCGCGCATTTCTATTAAAACTTTGCATTTGGGGGGCAGAGTGCCATATTTGCAATGGGGAGCACTGATAAAATCTTTAATCAGGCACACTATATTAGCTAAAATTGTACGAATGCACCCTTCTCACAACTACTTATTTAGGGGGAGACCGTTCGCATGTACGTCACATTCTGAAATTTGGCTAGTGCAATTTTTTTTAATGGAATTTTTTTTTTGGGGGGGGGGAGCCCCCCCCCCATCCGCACCGACTGCTGTGTCGGACCCCCCCCCCCCCCCAATCAGTCAAGCTCCCGCCCTGGTGGTCTTCTGACCACCGGCGCGATCATCCCACGGTGATTAACAATAAAATATCAACAAGTACAAGTCGATTTTACAATTCCTAATTATATTTACCAACTTAAGTCCGAGACGGATCTATGGGAACTTCGACCGGGGGGGGGCTCAAACTCGTCAGATTCAGGTCCGTCAGACGCATAATAACCGCTGCAGTTAAATCGCGAAAAATTTAATTTTTAATTGAACTTTTAATTGAACAAAAATAAAGCACTCTTTGTGGAGACGATAACTCCAGAAAAACAAATTGCACGGATCTGAAATTGCGTCCCATAATTGACTGTGATATATGTGACAATATATTGGAAATTCGACAGAAAACGTTGAAGATGAAAATTTCTACAACAAAAACAAAAACGACAATGTGTAAGAGCACTGCCGTACATTTTACCAACATCAAATTCTTCCAACAGGGGGCGCGCTACACAAATAATGATCACCACACCGCAAAGACTTCAACGAGGATACGATCTGCCCAAACGAAGTTGGCACAAGTGATGGACTTTGTGCAGACGATAAGAACAACACAGTGCACTGAATTGAAATTTCGTTCAATAATTGTTTGGGATATAGGACACAAATGGTTTGAAAATCGACGGGAACCATTCAAGAATACATTTAATATGATTTAAGGAAATACAGTGTACTAATCGCGAAAAATTTAATTCGAATTCGAGTCACTCTTAATGGAACAAAATAAAGCAATCTTTGTGGAGACGATAACTCAAGGACAACACAGTGCACTGAATTGAAATTTCGTTGAATAATTGTTTGGGATATAGGACACGAATGGTTTGAAAATGGACGGATACCATTTAAGAATAAATTTAATATGATTTAAGGAAATACAGTGTACTAATTGCGAAAAATTCAATTCGAATCCGCGTCACTTTTAATGGAACAAAAATAAAGCACTCTTTGTAGAGACGATAACTCCAGAAAAACAAATTGCACGAATTTGAAATTGCGTCTCATAATCGACTGTGATATGCGTGACAATATATTGGAAATTCGACAGAAAACGTGGAAGACGAAAATGTATACGACAAACAAAAACAACAATGTGTAACAGTACTGCCGTACATTTTACCAACATCAAATTCTTCCAACAGGGGGCGCGCTACATAGTGGACACCACACCGCAAAGACTTCAACGTGGATACGATATTCCCAAACGAAGTTGGCACAAGTGATGGACTTTGTGCAGACGATAACTCAAGAACAACACAGTGCACTGAATTGAAATTTCGTTCAATGATTGTTTGGGATATAGGACACAAATGGTTTGAAAATCGACGGGAACCATTCAAGAATAAATTTAATATGATTTAATAAGGAAATCTAGTGTACTAATCGCTAAAAATTTAATTCGAATTCGAGTCACTTTTAATGGAACAAAAATAAAGCAATCTTTGTGGAGACGATAACTCAAGAAAAACACAGTACACTGAATTGAAATTTCGTTCAACAATTATACTGCAATTTCCTTAAATTATAATACATTCATTCTTCGGTGGTTCCTGTCAAGATTCCAGAGTTTCGTGTCAAATACCATGACAAAATATTACAGGAAATTTCATTGCAATACAATATGTTTATCTTGTTTCACAATAACTGTGTTGAAATGACGAGGAAATACGGAGTGTCCTTACGGGTTCAACAGTGTATTAAAATTCCCATTGACACTAGTGCTAAATGTCCATACTTCTAAATTCTTTTTAAAAATACTCATAACTCTCACATGTATTTAAGTTGCACAGAGAAATGGCGATCAATATGTCATCTTTTATTTTATTTTCAATTCATTCTTTGGCAGTTCCTGTCAATTTTCAATAACTGTGTTTACATCTCGTACGACCAGACGTACGTCGGATCTGCGCGGTGAGCAGTGTTTGTGTAGCGCGCCCTCTGTGTAAGAAATTGTTGCATGACGATAACATACGGAGTGTCCTTTATACTGCTATTTCCTTAAATTATATTACATTCATTCTTCGGCGGTTCCTGTCAAGTATTTAGATTTTCGTGTCAAATACCATGACAAAATATTACAGGATATTTCATTGCATACAATGTGTTTGTCTTGAGTGCCCAATTTCACAATAACTGTGTTGACATGACGAGAAACTACGGAGTGTCCTTACAACACTGACCGAAACAACACTGTATTGTTACGGTCAATATTGCTTCATTGTTTGACAGTTTCTTATGAAATTAAATCTCGTAATGTTAAACATAATGACAAATCACTAGACGAAAATTTAGTTTAAAACATTTTGCATTTCTGGAGTTGTTGCCCCCAAACGAGTTTGGTGATGGATAATTATTATCGAGACAACTTTTATGTGGCGCGCCCGGCCTCTATTGAAAGAATATTGGTGCGGATGCTGCACTATTGAACAAAAGTACAACTCAGTTTCCGATCAATAACTCAAGAAATACAACTTGGTATTAAACTCAAATTTCGTGCAATTATTTTCCACGATGTGTAACAGAGGGGTATTGAATATCATGAGAAACAGTCCAACGATAAAAATAATATGATCGTAACAATGTAGTGTTTTACACGCGAAAAATACACATTGATTTTCATTCGGATTGCATTTGTCGCGCTTAAAACACTGTATTGTTACGGTCAATATTGCTTCATTGTTTGACGGTTTCTTATGAAATTAAATCTCGTAATGTTAAACATAATGACAAATCACTAGACGAAAATTCAATTTAAAACATCTTGTTTTTCTGGAGTTGTTGTCCCCAAACGAGTTTGGTGGTGGATAATTATCGAGACCACTATTTATGTGGCGCGCCCTCTATTAAATAAAAGAATATTTGTGTGGGTGCTGCACTATTGAACAAAAATAACAACTCAGTTTCCGATCAATAACTCAAGAAATACAAGAGGTATTAAACTGAAATTTCGTGCAATTATTTTCCACGATGTGTAACAGATGGCTATTGAATATCATGGGAAACAGTTCAACGATAAAAATAATATGATCGTAACAATGTTGTGTTTTACACGCGAAAAATACACATGGATTTTCATTCGGATTGCACATTACTAGCACGTTGTAAAAGTTGGTACCTTGATCCGTTCTTAACTTTTTCTTTTAAATGAGGCTTGTGGTCGCTGCTGAAGTTAATCGAACGTGATGGGGAGTAATTAATAACCGTCTGATATTTTCTACACAAAGCCCCGGTGTAGGGGGTTTTGCATAGAAATTTTCAGATACCGACTTCAAAAATTACGACAATATGTGTTAGTAATGTTACAACTGCAATTTATTTCAGCCGAAACCGCCTTACCGTTTTTATTATTTTGAATATTGTTTTAAGAACCGATTCATGTTTTGTTGCTCCATCCACTCCGTGAAAACCACCAATAAAACCGAAGGCCAAAAAAAAAAAAGTCTCCGGTTTCTGGTATGGAGCTTGCCCAAAAAGTGGTGCGGCGACGCGGCTTTTTTTTTTTTTTACCTGATTTTTTTTGCCTCAAATGTCGGCTGATGACTGCAATTTGTGCCCGACTAAACTTAGTGCAAATATATGGGAGTCCAGAGAGGCCACATAAATTATTCTTGATCATAACCCCATCCAAAAACACGTTAAAATTGTGCAGCAGCAGGATTCCAGTCAAACCAGTGAGTTTGGCTGTTTTGAGACATCATCTTTCATTGAAAAAAAAACCTTTTTTATTTTGCCGACGCGCATGGCTACGGCGACGCACGCGCATACCAGAAACCGGAGACTTTTTTTGGGGGGGGGGGCCTAAAGGCCCGCCTGCTTACTTTTTGAGGCTGCATCAATTTTGTATTACATTCTTTGTTTTGTTTAGGCAAAACATTTTTAAAAAGATGTTTCAGAAGTTCAGATGCTCCACCGTGACCAGAGGCTACGCGTGCACTTCTATTATTATTGAAAATAATGAGATAAGAGTTCACAAAGTTATTCTGATCTGGGGTTTAATCATACCAATTGATGTTTAAATACTATTACATCATTGCGATCGAAAGCTCGAAAGTTCACCCAGTCGAGTTGCTTAATAAAGGGGATTTAAAATTAGCCTAAACGTACACCCGTACATATGGAACTACAAAATATATAATGATTGATCTTAGAGCACTTTTGAGTTTTGAAGGTTATGCCACACCTTGTTTCCCAATCTTCACGGAATGACCCATAATATTTCCGCAACACAATCCCTCAAAAATAAGATATGAATTTTCTTGCACAAAATGAAAAGACTGAATCGTGAAGATTTGAACGACTCACGTGGCTCTTCCAGAGCACCGTATTGTGACGTTTCCAGCTGAAGGTCAGGCGACGTGTCACGTGACGCGTGTTTACCATTTCATTTGCGCAACGCCAGATTGCCATTTCGTTCTCAATACACAAAGTACAGGCGGTAAGGGTACAGCTGACAACTAAAAAGGTTTCGAAACAAACCGACAACTAAAAGTGCCTCATACAACCTCAATATCAAAAATTTGTCGGGGCCAGCTTGCTTCTGTCATCACAATGGAACATGTAAGTAACTATTTTTGCACAGTGTACACAACTATATGGTGTCACTGTCATGACTGTCAGTGACACTTTCAAGTTTCATGATAAGACTCTCGATCCATTCATCGTGCGTGTTTACTTTTAATACTTTGGATTGGAGATTTTGACAATGTGTTGTATCGTTTTCCTGCATCATGCTTGTTGAAGTCTACTTCTAATAATGGACTGAGTAGATCATGCCATGGGGCTATAAAAAGGATAGGCTCCATGATCATGTACATGTAGTATAGTCAAGACTGCATTATTTTTCATCAATATTTTTTTCCAGAAACATCAGAGAGTATAGCCCCAGGAAAAATTTCCGTACTCGGACGTCACTTTTTTCAATTAATTTTCTAGCGCCAAAAGTTACATCTTTTATGGTTATTCCTCCACTTTCCCTCCTCTACTCTCACCCTCTCCTTTCCCTAATTTCTATTTATTAATCAGTCAGTTACTTCATCGGGATTCGAACCTCTGACGCCTGCTTGATACACGAGACTCTTAACCACTAGGCCGCGCACGATCGCTGTTGCAATAATCAATCTTTGGACGTATTTGAAGTATCCATTGAAATAAACTAAATATTCATGAGAAAATAAATATTCATAATGACGTATTGCACTATCATTGGCAGGCTCATGCGACGTCATGGTTGTTGATGTCACGTGTATAACGTACCGCTGTCTTTTCAGCCACTTCAATCAGTTTTGACCGGCTGCTTCAAGTTAGTTCTGCACGATGTATGCATCCAAAATGTGCTCTAAAAACACATTTTGAGTAAATTTTTTTCACCTGTACACAGCTTCCTGGATTTCTCTTGGTTCAAATGACAAGGTGAGGTGACAATTAATATGTTTGGTAGCAGATAAATTGACATCCGAGTATGGAACTTTTTCCTAGCCCCATAAATGTGGCCTATTTACTGGACTGCCTCCGCAAACATAGGCCACACATCCACATGTACAAAAATCGTGTCGACTTTGCCAAATTTTGATTTTCACATTTAGGCTTAGTTTGTAGGTTTTTTTTGCTTTAGAACTAAAAGAAGCATACTCACCCTCTTTATAGGCTAATCAGAAAGTGCTGCCTTTTTCAGATATGTATATTTTTCGTGAAATTTCCAGATTCATTTTTACACGTTTGCGTATCAAAATTTCAACATGAAATTTCACAAAAATTAGACATCTGAAAAAGGCAGCACTTTCTGACTAGCCTATAAAGAGGGTGAGTATGCTTCTAAAGCAAAAAAATCCTACAAACTAAGCCTAAATGTGAAAATCAACATTTGGCAAAGTCGACACGATTTTTGTACATGTGGATGTGTGGCCTATGTTTACGGAGGCAGTCCAGTAAATAGGCCACATTTATGGGGCTACAGAGAGTATAGCATGTCTAGCAATATATGCCTTTGAAGAAACTTGGCGTGCTTGGAAGTTGCATAGAATTTAGAAAGGAATGACTGTGTAGAACCAGAGTGCAACTTATCCCACTTATAAATTAATATGTTGAAAAAAAACCATGAATTTCAGAATGAGAAACATTTCCCATTATGGTCAGAGAACACTCTTCATGTCTCACCTAGCCGAGGTTGGACTCCGCAGTGTACACGCAACGGAGTCCAGGGTATGAATCTCTCCTGCCATAGTGAAAAAAATAATAATACATTTTTGCATATTTTTACCTGACGGAGGAATTTTTACCTGACGGAGGCAGCTGAAATTTCGCTTGGAAAAAATTCCGTACTCGGACATTACTTTTTTCAATTAATTTTCTAGCGCCAAAAGTTACATCTTTTATGGTTATTCCTCCACATTCCCTCCTCTACTCTCACCCTCTCCTTTCCTTAATTTCTATTTATTAATCAGTCAGTTACTTCATCGGGATTCGAACCTCTGACACTTGCTTGATACACGAGTCTCTTAACCGCTAGGCCGCGCACGATCGCTGTTGCAATAATCAATCTTTGGACGTATTTGAAGTACCATTGAAATAAACTAAATATTCATGAGAAAATATATATTCATAATGACGTATTGCACTATCAGTGGCAGGCTCATGCGACGTCATGGTTGTTGATGTCACGTGTATAACGTACCGCTGTCTTTCAGCGCAGCCACTACAATCAGTTTTGACCGGCTGCTTCAAGTTAGTTCTGCACGACGTATGCATCCAAAATGTGCTCTAAAAACACATTTTGAGTAAATTTTTTTCACCTTTACTCAGCTTCCTGGATTTCTCTTGGTTCAAATGACAAGGTGAGGTGACAATTAATATGTTTGGCAGCAGATAAATTGACGTCCGAGTACGGAACTTTTTCCCTTTCGCTTACATATTCCTTGTGTCCAGATTTGTGCCTGCGCTGGGTTTAGAAAAGGCAGATATGTTCGCAGGCAGCATGTTTACTGAAAATAAACTGCAATTCCACGCTTTCGTTGAAAATATTTTCAGTACAAACTTCCCGTGTGAAGATTACGCTCGTGCGTGCATGCACACCTAGCATGCTGCCGCTGCGCAGCGCCATGGCAGCAAACGGCACGCGCGTGTACATACGTGTACGTCTTCACGCGGAGAGTTCGTACTGAAAATGTTTTCAATGAAAGCGTAGAACTTGCGGTTTATTTTGGGTAAACACGCCCCCGCGGACATATTTGCCTTTTCTTAACCCAGCGCTGGCACAATTCTGGACGTCAGTCGTAATGCAATGAAGACGTTGTCCAACCTGGGCCAATGTCTCACCATAAACTTACCACACAACTCTGCTTAGAAGTATAGATTAGGGGGAAGAATTTCATCACCAATTTTCCCCTGTATTCAGGTATTGACCTATCAGCCATCAGAATGTGATAACATGTCCTAAAAAGTCAAAATTTAGCAGGGAACATATTGAAGCATTTACTGAGAAAACACTTGGATTTTTTCAGACCAGTCTCATATGTTTTTGCACAGGGTGTCAAGTGATGTCCAGGTATGGAAGCCTTTCCAAAATGGGTGGCGTTAGGCAAAAAAATTAGAGTCATACATACTGACCCTCCTTTTTTTCTGGCTCCTGCAAATATCTATAAAGTATACTATGGGTAGTGAGTCAAGTATACCTTTTCCTTTTTGTTTTTAATTACTTCTAAGTTTAAATCAAACTAAACTTGAAAATGAGCAAGCTTTTGTTCCATTATATTATTTCTGGTCTGAAACTGGATAAAGTTCATGTGCAGACAACAGCAACTTCGGGCAAGGACCATTGGTGAACTAGTGATAGTGTTTGATTCGTGATGTAAAATTTTACGCATGCCCCGGTAGGCTCACACACACTTCTATGTAAACACCGGCAATCGTGGACCCGCTATTGTCCGTAATCCTCATTCCTTTGTTTGAACTCTAACTTTTTAGCAACAGCTCACACGAACTTCAATCGTGAACGTCAGTCAATCGTGGACGTATTGTTTGTGCCCTAATAACCCTTTTGTCCTACGTGTAGGTCCACGATTGCCGATGTTTACACATTCATTCATCTTCGTAAACACTGGCAATCGTGGATCACCTATTGTCCCTAATCCTCAGTCCTTTGTTTGTAATTGATTGCCGGTGTTTACATACTCACCCAGTCGTGTTTTAATTACTGTACTCTTGTGGACCTGCCTCTTTCCTTCTTTTGTTCACTTTTGTTTGTACTGTAACTTTTTCTCGATAGCTCCCATAAGGTTTGTACACGAAATTCTCCCGAGGACAAGTGCCCTGGCCCTTGGGCAGCGTCGGGCCCATTGTTATCGCACACACACCCCATTGCCCCAAGTCCTCAGTCGTACCTAGCTGTAACCTAGCTGTAAGCAAGTGCGTATTTGCCTGCAATCGGGGACCCCTTATAGTGTCCCTCTTTTGTTTATGCTTTAACTTTTTAGGAAGACCTCCCAACATATGTTTTCTTCAGAAATTGGGGACCCGATTGTCCTCTATTGTTCAACGTCCCCTATTGAATGCAGAAACAAACTCATATGCACAGTCGTGAATCTTTATACCCCAGAGGACAATGATTTGTTTTTCCCTTTGTCCCAGTAATATAACACTCTCCCATAGACAAAGCACATAACCGTACAACCGAGGACTGTTTTCAACAAAAGACCCAACGCTCAAGGACTGAACGGATCTTCTCCCTTTGTGTGTCTGTCCTCTATTCTAAAGCCATACATGTACACCTGGACACACCCCCACATAATCCTTCACAAAATAAAGATATGGACCAACATCAGACAATTTTTTCAGACATCCAAGGATACAAGTTAAAGGGAATGTACAAAGTACATCATTGGCTTTTGCTGTAATTTTCATGAATGAACTATTTGAGGGGTTAGTAATAGATCAAATATTGTTACACTGACATGTTTGAAGTTTTGTGTTTGAAAATGCTTGAAAAACCAAGAAAAACAAAAATGTTCAAGTAGTCTGGGTCCTTGACTCCACTAAAGATAAAATGGATCAATTTATAGATGCCGGAAAATTGTAAGGTAAGGGAACCAGTCTAGCTGGCCTGCACCCGTTCATAAACATGTAACCAATAGCAAACAAAATTTGGAAAAAGTGTAAAGTTGGAGCAGTAGTTGAAAAAATAGTTTTCCAACGGTGGTCGGCCGACCACCGTTGGAAATGAATACAAAAATACCATTTGCTTGAAAATGACTTCACACCAGGTGCCATAATTTTACAGGATGCTTTAGACTGTCATTTACCAACATCCTAGTAAGGTATTTCGTAAAAACTTGATAGTTTTATTTTTCGATGTTTGCAAATGTTGTATATTCCCTTTAAGCTGTATGAAAGGGCTGTTTGTTGACCTGGACAGTACATGTATGCCTGGCAAGCTTGGTGCTTTGGCCATGACCAGATTAGTTTGTCCTTACGGGGTTATTAATTTTAGCATACAATGGACAGTAAAGTGCTTTGTGCACAAATCATACACAATCAATCCATTCCCTTGAAACGCAAGGCAACAAGAAAAACATAGGGCAATTGGAAGTAACAGATTTGTTTGCAACCCGTGTTTTTAGCTCTCTTTAGGCTTCTGTGCATGAAAACGATAAGTTCTAACTTGTATTATTTAACTTGGCATACAGAGAGATGCTGTTAGAGAGCACACTAGCAATCTCTCTGTTACTCAGGCATGCAACTTTTCCTGGGATCCGCTGATTTCCTCGTTTTTTTTACTTCTCATGAATGCCATTACAAATTACAAAACACTGTACAAAGTCTTGTGTGGTTTGGAATTCCTTGTATTTTCTAAATTCCCAGTTTGCTTGCCTGGTTACTGAACTTTTATTGACTAAATTTGTGATCTATAGGAAAATAGTAGCTAGCTAACAGCTTACACATGAAAATCAGTTTGGAACTAAGAAAACAACAGTTGATTTGCTATAAATAAAGACCTCAAGCAAATCTGTATATTTGTTGGTTAATTATGTTTCAATGATGATATATGTTAATTAGCCATCTGTTCAAGTGCCTGCAGGCTTTTCATGCCTGTGCATTCAATTTAAATACCAATCCCCAACATTTTTATAGCAGAATAAATTTGATTGCATTATTGAGAGGTACCTGCAACTCTGCATTTAGCAACAGCAGGCAAAGTTACATGTTGACCTATAGGTTCAGGTCCCAGCATTTCTCATTAAAAATTCATGGCAATTAAACCTCTCTTTCTGTTTTCATTTTGCTATTTTTTCAACCCACAGGGAACTGTAACCATCTTGGATCCATCAGAGATCTACAGGCCCGATGTCAACGAGAAACAGTTTGAAGGAGCCGATTTCAAACCCTCGGCGAAGGAGATTGAAAAGTTTAGACAGTTTGTCGAAGTATGTGGTTCTTTTAAGCCCCTCATGAAATCTAAAATGTAGGCCTACCAAATAATTTCTTGAATTTTTATGGGGGTGCGACCTTTCCTATTTCAGTACACATCAATTGTGTAGGCACTGGAATTGAGATTGTAAACCACTCCCCCCCCTAATTAAAACCAAAAAAAACGGAATAAAAAATGGTACAACTAGTTCAGAGGACTGAGCAGGTCTTTCTAATTAAGAATACATTTTGGGAATATCAAGCAAGCACTGTGACTAGGCAAATTCAGTCAACAGACAAAAACAGGCAAGTGGTAGACACGTCAGCTGGCTTATCAATCACCTACAGTCAAAACATAGCTGTATCAAGTTACATAAACAGTCGCAGCCAGTCAATCCTGCTTTAAGTAGGCTGGGAGCTCTTAACTGTTGAAAACAGTCACTTTATTGATTTTGACTGACAGGACAACTTGGCACAGAATGTATGTTTGCATAGGAGGGTTAAACTGTGATTTACTTGTTCATGCCAATTTAAAGGGAATGTACATTTGTACAAAAACAACAATTTGCTTTTGCTTTAATTTTCAGAAATAAATGGATTTGGGGGATTAGTATGTTATAACAACTACATTGTATTGGGAAACTGACTTGCTTCACAGGTGTGTGAACAATTGCAAAGAAAATGCAGATGAAATAAATATGAAAACTTAGGAGCACTTTTTGAAAAAAAAATCCAGTTTTCTCCAACGCTGTTCGGCTGACCAGCGTTGGAAAAATACAGTTTTTCTTGAAAATGTCTGCACACCAGGAGCCACAACTTTACAGGATGCTTTTAGACTGTCATTTCCTAAAAATCCAGTAAGGTATTTCATGATAATTTGATCATTTCGTTTTTTGATGTTTGCAAATGTTGTATCTTCCCTTTAACATGACTTTGATTCAGATAGGAGAGCAGGGTTTGACCATTGTGTTATAGCTATTGCTTGTTAGTGTACTTTGGTCTTTATTCCTATTTTGTATGCATCTACAAATATTGATAACATGCAAGATATAATCTCTGTGTATTTTGTACCTTCATTTTATTATCGTCTATTTATTTTTGACCCATCATTGTAGATAAGTAGATGTTTCAAGGTCCGTGTATTGTTTAGTGATATAGTGATAAGACCCACACATATTGTTAGAGGCATATGTTATTTTCAATTCAAAGTCAATTGACATAGTCCTTCAGGAGGTTTGGAGGAATTTTGCAGAAATACATTTTGAGTTTATTAGGTCGAATAAAAAAAAACCAGTTTCTCGTCCGGGTTTTTGAAAAAAGGGAGGAAGAGGGGCTTTTTATTTTTTATTTTTTATTTTTTTCAAGATGGCCGCCATTTTGAAATTTCCTGCAACCGTTGGTGTTTTCACTGTTAAAAGACACTTTTAAAATGAAAGACAAGTTGGACAAGAGAACTGAACATCTTTACAGTGTCATTTAGAGTTGTATTGGTATTGGTACATGTTGTATTTATTTTCCGATGAATTTGTGGACTTTTTCGTGTTTTTTTTTTACTGCATCTTTCAAAAATAAAAAATAATAAACAAATTCAGGCAGTCTCCAAAAAGGAAGCGGGCGGGGACGAGAAACATGTTTTTATTTTTTACTTCGCCTTACCTGTAAATTCATTTTGAGTTGATTAAATTGTGTTGTGATCTTTGGATCTTGGCTTATTCAAATCCAATGACTAATTTCTCTCTTTTTTTGTAGCACCCTCCTGAAGATGACCCCCAATTGGCCATGATCAAGAACACTTACAAGTTGATGCACACCCATCAAACGGTCGAGTACGTCCGTAAGAAAGTGAGTCACAACCCTCGTTCCGAGAGTATTTGTCGGCAACCTTGCAATTGACCGGTTATTCACTGAGAACCCCTTTTCAGGCACGCTTGCTGAGGTTTCATAATCAAAGATCTAGATCCACAAGAAGTGCTATTGAAAACCATACCAGTGAAGTGCAAACCCTTAATGAAAGCTTTTGGCAAGTATGTTCATGAAAATGGACTACTCATGCTCTAAACATAGAGCCTATCGTATACTGAAAGCCTTGGTGTCTCTTTGGGATATGTTTGGATGACCAAAAAGTCGTAGGTCGCACCACGAAGTGACGTATCAACTGTGGACTTTGTGCACCTGATACCTCACTTGGTGTTGCGACCGCGACAAAGTGCTTGGTCACAATGCACTGGCGTGATGACTTTTGTTTTGCAATTAGGAGCTGTTTGACCTAGCTGCTGTACAGTGTATATATCCAGGTCACATCACGTCAGCTTTGACCTTTAGGCCCAAAAAAAGAGTCTCTGGTTTCTGGTACGCGCGCGCGTCACCGTAGCCATGCGCATCGGCAAAATGAAAACTTTTTTTTTTCAATGAAAGATGAAGTCTCAAAACCGCCAAACTCACTGGTTTGACTGGAATCCTGCTGCTGCACAATTTTAATGTTTTTTTTGGATGGGGTAATGATCGAGAAACTTTTTGGGCAAGCTCCATACCAAAAAGCGGAGACTTTTTTTTTTACCTTAAGGAATCTAGGTAATATCACGTGCACTGGCAAATTCCCTCACTTATCTTGATGAATGCATGTGCTTCGTCAATCTTTTGATAGTATTGGTGTTACTGTAAATAAAACAAAATCACTTGAAAGGTACTCAAAATGGGTAGGAAACTTAATTATTGAAATTGAATGCAATGGGGTTCTTCACGGGGAATTCTGGTTGTTTTTTTTTACATGAGGTGAAAATTGTGTCAAAAGGACTTCATGTATGTTGATAATGTACCCAGCAGGCATTTTTGGTCGGTTTAACGTCCAAGCGACGTTTGATTCTGACCAATTCTGACGTTGGATTTTGGTCCTTTTATAATTGATTATGAAAGTCAGTTAGACGTCGAAATCTGACCAAATAATAACGTCTGTTTGTGGTCGAGTTGTGACGTCAATCCTACTGGTTTGATTGACGTTAAACTGACGTCAAATTTCATGGTCAGATTTTGGTCATTTGATGATTGATTTTGTAAGTTATTTAGACGTTGAAATCTGACCAAATAATAACGTCTGTTTATGGTCGAGTTGTGACGTCAATCCTACTGGTTTGATTGACGTTAAACTGACGTCAGATTTCATAGTCAGATTTTGGTCATTTAATGATTGATTTTGTAAGTTATTTAGACGTTGAAATCTGACCAAATAATAACGTCTGTTTATGGTCGGGTTGTGACTTCAATCCTACTGGTTTGATTGACGTTAATCTGACGTCAGATTTCATGGTCAGATTTTGGGCATTTTATAATTGATTTTGAAAGTTTTTTAGACGTTGAAAACATGACCAAAATCTAACATCCGTATATGGTCAAATCATGACGTCAGTCTGACCATGATTAACTGGTTAAATGGACGTCGACAGGACGTCAGATTCTTGGTTGAATTTAGGTCGGTTAATGGTTGAAAGTGTAATTTATTTAGACGTCTAAAACACAGAAATGAGATCTAATCTCTTTTTTGAATATGTGTGGAGGTAGAAGACATCAGGCCGTCGATCTTGATGTTTTCTCTGATGATTGTTGCCACGTATGGTAGGGCTTGGGTAGTATGTTTCTTCTCCATCAATTGCAAAGAGCAGAGATGAGCTGGAAAATTAAAAGGAGATGAATGAAATTGTAAATTTTCTTGAATACCAACACATTCAAAAATATTTTTTTGTGACTCGTTAATAATTAAAACAAAATAGATTCTTTATGTAAGCCAATTTAAGTGCAGCGGCAATTTTATTTTCAGAGATCCGAAGAAAACAATTATTCTTATGAAGAAGTCATGCACATTTTAAGTATACATGGCAGTTCCATGCGATTCCAAGAAAATACAAAACTTAAAAATTAAAAGAATATTAAATTTTAAAAACTGCAAGCATCACAAGGTCCTCATTTGAGTTAGTGCGGTAGTGAGATTTGAAATATTTAAGTTATCGATCAACATATATAGTGTAGGAAATTTGTCTCATGTTGAGATGTGCGTTAAATGACAGCAGTTTTAGGCTTAAATGCAGCCTGGACATGATGATGGAAGGCGGGCAGAACATGCATGACTGCTGATTAGCTTAGATTGTCTAGATTTCAATGTTTAAATAAAGGGCACCGTAAGTGTAACTTTGAAATAAGAATTGACAATAGCATCTAACATTAACAACTTTCAACAATGAGAAGTTGAAGTATTTTTCCATTGAATTTTTATGTTACACAAGTAAGTAGGCATACAGAAGGGAACCATTGTACATATCACTGTCAGGATAACATTTCAAGACTACTCGATCCCGTCCTTAAAAAGAAATCTCAAATCCCTAACTCGGAAACAATCGCATTAGAAACTTACCGTTTTTCAGACCGGTACATTGCAAAAGCCGACCATGTAGGCCTGCATACTAATCTTGATAATTGCAGTTCAATCGAAATCTTGTGCTTGTCCCAAACATCCTGATGTCGTATCTTGACTTGAAGTTAAGATTAGCAGGAACACAATAATTATCTTGTCAACAAGTGGCATATACTGTAGGACAATATACTGTTGCAATGTGCCCACAAAACTTTCACATTTTGACCCACCACGTCTTTTCCCGAAGCTGTTTCGAGGTTGCTAGACTCGTGTAGCATTGGAATGCAAGAGCCTGAGGGGAGGCCGGTCACACACAGGGCGTAAATAATGCTTACGCACGCGCGGTGCGCGCGCGATGTTTTGGTCATTTGGCGCGCGGGGCAGGAATTTTGGCTCGGAGCCAAGACGTACGTTTGGATGTTGTATTTTGGTTTAAACCATGACATAATGACAACGTTAAATATTTTAACCATCCATCGACCAGAACTTAACGTCATTATTTGAATCGTCGAAAGGACGTTAGAAAACGGACGTAACTATGGTTGAAAACATGACCTATAATAACGACTTCAAATATTATAACCAGCAGCCGACCATAATCCAACGTCACTATTCGAGTAGTTGAAAACAAAATGTCAAAACCATGACATAATAACGACGTTTTATATTTTTACCATCCCCTGACCAGAACTCAACGTCGTTATTTGATTCGTGGAAACGACGTTAGAAAACGGACGTAATATCATTGTTAAAACACAACCTACTAACGACGTCAAACATTATAACCAGCAGCTGACCACAATAAAACCTCGCTTTTGGACTCGTTGAAAAAAACGTCAAAAACGGACGTTATATTTTGGGGAAAACCATGACATAATAACGACGTTAAATGTTTTAACCATCCCCTGACCAGAACTCAACGTTGTTATTTGAATCGTGGAAACGACGTTAGAAAACGGACGTAATATCTTAGATGCAAACATGACCTCATAACGACTTCAAATATTATAACCAGCAGCTGACCACAATAAAACCTCGCTTTGGAGTCGTTGAAAAAACGTCAAAATAGACGCTATATTTTGGTGAAAACCATGACATAATAACGACGTTAAATATTTTAACCATCTCCTGACCAGAACTCAACGTCGTTATTTGAATCGTGGAAACGACGTTAGAAAACGGACGTAATATCATGGTTAAAAACATAACCTAATAACGACGTCAAATATTATAACCAGCAGCCGACCACAATTCAACTTCGCTTTTGGAGTCGTTGAAAAAACGTCAAAAACGGACGTTATATTTTGGTGAAAACCATGACATAATAACGACATTAAATATTTTAACCATCCCCTGACCAGAACTCAACGTTGTTATTTGAATCGTGGAAACGACGTTAGAAAACGGACGCAATATCTTAGATGCAAACATGACCTCATAACGACTTCAAATATTATAACCAGCAGCTGACCACAATAAAACCTCGCTTTGGAGTCGTTGAAAAAACGTCAAAAATAGACGCTATATTTTGGTGAAAACCATGACATAATAACGACGTTAAATATTTTAACCATCTCCTGACCAGAACTCAACGTCGTTATTTGAATCGTGGAAACGACGTTAGAAAACGGACGTAATATCATGATTAAAAACATAACCTAATAACGACGTCAAATATTGTAACCAGCAGCCGACCATAATTCAACGTCATTTTTTTTGTAGTTGAAAAAACGTAAAAAACGGACGTTGCATTTTGGTTGAAAGCATGACATTATGTACGACGTCAGATATTATAACCAACGGCCAACCACAATTCAACGTCGTGTTTTGATTTGTTGAAACGACGTTAGAAAGCGAACGTCATATCTTGGTTGAAAACATGACATAATTGTGACGTCTTAGAGGGAACCATAATAATGACAATAATACAACGTTGTTTTTCAGGCCGTTGTAAAGACGTTGACAAAACAACGTCATATCATGGTTGAAACTATGTTACGTATTATTTGTGACCAAATTCCTACTACATTGTGACGTTGTTGTTATGTCAAATTCTGACGTTAAATTGTCGACACTAAAGCAACGTCTGGCAGACGTTATAATGACAACGTTTTCTTTGGTCTACCAAAACAACGTTGTTTTTCGGTTAGGAATGGTTGATCCGACGTTGTGACCATAATACAACCGTTATACAACGTCAGTCTGACGTTTGGTGCCTGCTGGGTATGCTTCTGTTTATAGACAAAAATGTATTTGCACAAAGAAAACTCTTGCATTTTTGTTATGTTTAAGATACAATGAATTAATGTTGGCAGTAGTTTTAACGTACCCCATTTAAACCTTCTTCAGTTGAAGCTTGTCATGTATTAAAATGCATTAATATAAATGTACATGTATCATGTGTATCAACCACACGCTTTCTATCCGAGAACACTATCATTTGCGAGAAACATTACCTTTGTAACCAATCGGTACCATTTGAACACATTTTTGATCAAAAACGAAAAGTGCTATCATCCACAAATTTGGACACTCAGTAGCTTATTCATTCACTAACACAGTTCAGATCATCTAAATACTAAAGATGACTATTCAGTGAAATCGCGATAAGTCAAACTCTGATAACTCAAAACAACTGTTAAAGTCAAGCAAAGAATTCATTGCCTTCCATAGTATAACAATGATATACAGCCCTGCTCAACTCAAAACTCTGCTGAAGTCAAATTTTGAACCTGTTCCCTTGAGGTTTGACTTTATCAAGATTTCATTGTATAATGATTATAAATTTGAACAGTGAAATTGACTACAGCAAGCTTTTAACCAGCGATCTCTGGAATGCTGTGCCAGTATCCAGCCCTATGTTTGTGGTTGCCAAATTTGTCAATGTCTCTGTACGGGTTTATTGTTTTATGGCTTCTGACTATCATCCTAGAACAAAGAAAAACTGGGGAACTGCCAACACATAGGTCTGGATAGGTCAGTTGGTAGAGCACCATTACGGTATAACTTTTTTGGAGGTTGCAGTTGAAACCCTGCCAATTCAGTTTTTGAATGACAGTCCAGACTGTTAACATGTTCTAGGTTGGAAGCATAGAGCTATATTAAATTACTAGAGTGGTAACTCCTCATTCTTGCTCGCGGAGACGCTTTGAAGCCGTCCTGGGCGCAGACATTTTTAATTCATGTGCGTGTTAGTAGAACATACTGAAATAAAATGGATTGAATTTTGGAAAATGTACTCTAAATGCAACGCGCAAGTTAAGTAGAACGTACGCAAACTTCTTACGCGTGTAACTGTAAAAAAAAAAACACGGTTAATCAAGGCTGCAGCAGATACGCACACTCATTGCGCTGTTTGCGTAGAGCAAAATGACACACTCATTTGCAGATCATGCGTTTAGGTTTTTGGCGTATCGGCATCGATGACGCACCGGTATGGAATACAAACGCAGATATGCAAATAGACGTACAAGATACATACAATATTTCTAGTTCTCCATAGGTTTGTGTACAAGCATGGATGCGCCCAGCAGGCATCACTTTGTACATGAGTTAGCGCTCTAGTAATTTAATATAGCTCTATGGTTGGAAGCCAAAACATGGTTTTTTTTGCCACTATCTAATGTGAAAAATACTGTTTGTTTTCCACAGCATGAGCAATGGTGCAAGTTTGATCGTGGCGAGTTCACAATTATGCAAGCGTTGGAATTTATCAACACTATAGTTGATGAATCGGACCCAGATGTAAGTAATGGCTTTTTTTCTGAAAAACAAAATGTTTCAAATTTAGCTCTTCTCTAAGAATTCTGAGTTTATTGTCACTGCGCTGTTCTTATACAAGGATTAGATATAAGATGTTTAATTCTACTTACACAGCTGAGATTCGTCTTTCTTTTTGTGATGATTCTCTTGAATCTTGAATCTTATTTTGAGAAATAACTTATAAAATTTTGGCAAGTTAAGGGCATGTGATTTATTCCAGTTAAAAACAACTCCAAGTCTTTCCATTCAAAAAAAAAAAAATTACTAAAAAAAAAAATGAAACTGATGCAGATTTTTATTTTTATGTTTTTTTAAATTTTATTGTGCATCAAATGTAAGAGAGAAAATTGACAACATGGACATTTAAAATCAATTTTATGATTAAACCACGAATACTGACTGAAGCTGTATTTGTGCTGATGCTCCATATAGGTTGCAGAATCAAATCCCACCGTGATCACTTTTCTTTGTCTGACAAAAATCAATTTTATATGTTTTGTTTTGTAGTAATGCTTAACAGTTGACTAAATTTATAGAATTTTAAGAAATTGAATGAAAATTGTTTTGTCAATTGAAATTCATGTTCACATTACACAATGTTAAATAAGTTGTTTTAAGTGTAAAATTAATCAAATTGGGTTTTGCCCTTCACCGATGTTAAACACTGTATATTCAGTGTGTAACCTCCCGAGTGAAAGTTGGAAAAATCACTCGGGTGGGACTCAAACCCACGACCTCCTGCTTTCTAGTGCAGATGTCCTACCACTCGACCACCGAGCTAACGGGATCGGTTGGCTGGTTCGAATCTGATGTACATAGCAGCAGGTACCGCATCAACTATTTATAAGAGTGATTTTTCCAACTTTCACTCGGGAGGTAACACACTGAGTATACAGTGTTTAAACGTCCGTGAAGGGCAAAACCTAATTTGATTTATATCACCCGACGCAAAAAAAAAAATCCATCTTATAAAAAGTGCAAAATTACCATACAAAAATTAGAATTGATAAATGCATTTGAGTCTAAAACTGTGTTGCACCTGTTTCTCCACAGACCAGTGTGCCTAACATTTACCATGCCTTCCAGACAGCCGAGAGAATCCGTGAACGACATCCTGACAAAGGTTAGAGATTAAACAAATTATTCATTTGTTTGAGTCAGTACATGAGCTATTTCATATACTTTTATTCAGAGGTTCTGCTTGCTTGACAGATGCATCCATTATTTATTTATTTATTTATTTATTTATTTATTTATTTATTTATTTATTTATTACATTTCTTTACCCAGGATATGCTGCATACACTACAAATGACTACACACATGTAAAAAATAAATACATTACAAATACAATACTTTGTAACTCAATGAAATAAAATAGAAGCATGTTGGATTACTGCATGACTATACACACATGTACAAATAAATACATCACCAAAATACAATACAACACAATGAAATAAAATACAAGCATATGGGATTACTGCATGACTATACACACATGTACAAATAAATACATTACAAATACAATACAACACAATGAAATAAAAGATAAGCATGTTGGATTACTGCATGATTGTAAAGCAACTATTATAATATTGCACAACTATTACAAAGAAACATGTACAGTTTGAAACAACATCTCTATCAGAGGACATTCCTAAAGGCTTTCTGTAGGGTGCGTTCCAGTAGCTCATCCGGATCGACTGGGGAAAAGTCATACGGGTTAGCCACGACAGCCAGGCTAATCAAACGCTCAACCGCGGGCCATCCATCACGATCCTCATATGACATCTATAGCTGCAGCTGTAGCCACTGACAAAATGCCCGTTTCGGACTGGATCTTAGTTAGAGATTTACTTTTTCTTCAGTTAATCGCAAGACTCAAAAAAGTTGAGCTAAAATTCTAACCTCTAAAGTCGCAATGAACTCAATAATTAGCTTTAGACTTCAAATTCAGTTGAATTTTGGGTCCACTTCAGATTTCCACTGTGTAAATTTTCCAATTTCTTTCAAATGGATATACATATTGAAGGCCTGCCAACTTTCACGCATTGAGCATGAGACTCGCGCATTTCAGGTTACTCTCACGCCCACACAGGATTTCTCATGCTAAAAAGAACAAATAAATAATTGACTCCAAACATGAAAATTATGTTTATTAAATGATGATCTTTTGCATAAAAATAATGTTTTAAAGTGGTCAGAAATTGCCTCAGGTCGCACCACAGAGCGTCTAGAATCCAACATTTTTCGAGGGCCCTTAAGCGGGCCCCGAACCCCACGCCGTTGGGGCTTCGCGCGTCGCACGCGCATTAGTTCTGATCATGCTCCATCGCCAAATTCTCCCCCTCAAAATTGGCAGCCCTGTTAGTTTGGAAGTAAACTCTTCTTTTAATGGTCTCAAAATGTTTTCATTTAATTCCCCTCTCTTCAAACAGAGTGGATGATTCTGACGGGACTTATTCATGACCTGGGAAAGGTCATGGCAGCATGGGGTGAACCACAGGTAAACATATTAAGTTAACAGCCTCTGTGCGCAGTACGCCCCTCATCAGTGACAGAACAGTAGCGGATCTAGGGGGGATAGGGGGAGGGTTCCTCCATACAGTACCACTTAAAGAGGTTGTGGAATGCTCGAAGACATTTCCGTCATTTTTCGGGTATATGTAGCCTAAGGTGTGATGAAATAAAAACGACTATTGTTTCTGTCATAAAATGAGTACAAAAGGTACTTTTGAGAGCTGTTTTCAGGTCAGTTTGACCACGTGCAACTGTGTAAAAGTCGTCGTTGCGGGCAGCAAACAAAACACAGTAAATCGTGACGTAATCAACAGGACTCGTGTATGCTACTGTGCATCGGGAGTCCTGTTGATTACGTCACGATTTACTGTGTTTTGTTTGCTGCCCGCAACGACGACTTTTACACAGTTGCACGTTCGGGTCGAAACTGGACCTGAAAAACAGCTCTCAAAAGTACCTTTTGTACTCATTTCATAACAGAAACAATAGTCGTTTTTATTTCATCACACCTTAGGCTACATATACCCGAAAAATGACGGAAATGTCTTCGAGCATTCCACAACCTCTTTAACATTCCTTGGAGTATGCATGCTTGTATGGCAAAACAATCCATTCTTGCAACCTGTTTTACTCTCAAATTTTGCCAAATGAAACAACAAAGCTGCAAATAGCGATTTGAATGTCATGTTCCCTATCCGTTAGTGGTCTGTCGTTGGCGATACATTTGTTGTGGGCTGCGCCGTTGCTGACTCCATCGTCTACAGGAAAACCAGCTTTGTCGACAACCCTGATTTGAATAACCCCGCCTACAAGTAAGTGATGTGTTGAGTGGGTGTGAAGGATGGGCGGGGCTGTGTGAGGGAGCGGGCCGGGTGTGGGAAGAAAGGAACCAGAGGTATGGAATATTTGGCTTGTATTGTCACAATTTGAATTGAATTTGAATTGCCTCGGTTACATTCCACAACAAGTATGAATTCAATTTCACAAGGTTGTAAGAGAGCAGGTGCAGGGATGGGCGGCAGGGTGGTGGGAGGGGGGTTTGAGGAGTTGTACTTTAGATGTATCCCATAATAGAGTTGTACTGCAAATAGGAGTAGTACTCAAGTGTGGAGTTATATCCCAATGTGAGGTTCATAGCATTATTTTTTTTTAAAAGTGGAGAGCGCACTCGCTATATGCCTTTATCATGCTGCCACCATTTCAGTCATGTTCCCTGTATCCAATAACAGTGCTGAACGATAATGTTTTTTGTGCAAAAAGGAACCAGACTATTTTTCCTTCCAGCCTCGCTTTGGTTACATTGATTTGAATGGGAAAAAATCAAGAAGGCTGCAACATGAGAATGGTATACTACGCGCACATGCGGATGTAGCGACATGGTCGCGCTGCTGCCATACTTTAGGTTGAACAATGGCCTGATCGGGATTGGTCATAAACCTTGCCAATCTTAGCAACGGCTTGGAAACGCCATAGCTCGGTCTAAGAAAACGAACTTGGCAAAGTGCACTCAGCAGTCTCTGCGTGCAAGGTGTAGGTATGGTCATAGTACGTACATACACACGCACCCAAGTGCACTATATTCAGAAAACAATTCAAAAGTGGAGTGTTCCACCTAAAGTATGGCAGCTGCACCTCCATGTCGGCACATGCACGTACAGCGAGTGTGCTCTCTAGTCTCTATTGGGAGTTGGGAGTGGTACCCAAATGGAGATACCCCAATTGGGAGTTGAACTACATGCCGCAACAGGGTATCAAAGCGCTTTACAATTATTATCATCTTTGAGTATGGGAAGCAGATATATATTGACTTGAAATAGCAAACACTGAGGAAAAGGCAAGGCGATGTATCAACTCAACAAAAGTACTTGTTACTCCAATTCTCTCCAATTACGGCAGTCAGTTCTCAGAGAGCTAGGTTGAGAATGCATGATATTGAAATTGGAGTAGTTAGTCGTATGGTATGTCGCAAGTTCAGGCATTACATACACTACTTGGGAAAGTTGAGCATGTTGAAAAGGGAATTATAGTGAAACATTTTATACAGTAGTGATTCACTAATGACCTTTTTTAGAATTATTTCCTCAGCGCAAGGGGAGTTAAAATATGGCCTAGTCTTGGGTCAGAAAATAACCTTTTTTTTTAATTTCCTCAGCTCTAAGTGTGGCATTTATGAAGAACACTGTGGCTTGGCCAATGTGATGATGTCATGGGGTCATGATGGTAGTTCGTTTTTTCGTTTGTAGCTTTTAAGGGAAGATACAACATTTGCACATATTAAAAAACGAAATGATCAAATTATCATGAAATATCTTACTGGATTGCATCCTGTAAAATCGTGGCTCCTAGTGTTCTGACATTTTCAAGAAAACGTGTATTTTTCCAACGCTGGTTGGCCGACCAGCATTGGAGAAAACTTCTTTTTTTTTCTCAAAAACTAATCCTAATTTTTCATATTTAGTTATTCCGCATTTTCTTTGCAATTTTTCACACACCTGTGAAATGGTACAAGCCTGCTAGATTGATTCTCTGTACTTACAATTTCTCAAAGTCTATAAGTTTCTCTGTTTCATCTTAAGTGGTCAGGGAACCAGACTACAAGAACATGGTTGGTTTTCTTGGGTTTTTCAGAATCTCTGAACCCAAAACGTGAAGCACATAGTCATTTCACAATAGTTGCTGTAACATACAAATCCTCCAAATCCATTTATTTCTGAAAATTGCAGCAAAAGCAAATGTTGTACATTCCCTTTGATCAAGATGTATCAGCTTGAAATTGTGGCTGCACGGATCGGCTCAGAAGCAACAAGAGCAAATTAAATCGAGGACCATTTGTCGACAATTAGTTGACTAATTGTGACGTAACTTACGCCTATATGCAAACATCTCTAGCCTAATTAATGGTCAATTTATGTTTTCTTGAAACTTCGTGGTCCTGGCTCCTTGCTGTGCATAATGATGCACTTGATGACATGGCTATCGTAACCAGTAACCAGTGGTGTGATCAACAATAGTATACATGACTTGAAGCTTTGCATGGCAGATGAGATCAAATTGAGGAAATTTTCGGGTAACATCATGTGGAAAGAAATCTCTGCTTGGAGGAAGTGTGGTTCTGCAAAAAAGAACCAGTTGGTTGAGTGTAGAACTCGATGTTTCGGACAGTGTGCTCTGTCTGTCCTCAGGAGGGTGAGTGATGAGATGGGGATGATGCTGGAGGTTTTATGGAGGCATCCATGCTGGAGGCATCCTACATCCGACACACAAGCATCCAGTCACACCCCACTGCACACGCACAGCCATGAAACCTCCAGCATCATCCACATCTCATGAGGACGGACAGAGCACACTGTCCGAAACGTCGAGTTAAACATTCAACCAACCGGTTCTTTTCAGAACCACACTTCCTCCAAGAAGAGATTTCTTTCCACATGGTGTTACCCGAAAATTTCCTCTATTTTATCAACAATAGTATGCTATAGTCCTGAAAAGTCAACTGGACTAGTCACACTATGGTTGACTGGCGCGAGTTCACAAACAGATAGTCAAACTATGGCTAACCATAGTTATTGCTTGATCTCGTCCAAGTTAGCTCGGAAATCAGTTGCTGTTTGGCAACACTGTGGGCCACCAAAAAAAAAACGATGTTCGTTTTCCCACCATAATCTCAAAGCTAATACATCTTTGATCTGTTTCTACTTTAAACGTAACAAAGTTCTGTCAAATTTGTAGCGGTTCAGAGGAGCAATTAACAGCATAACTAGATGTGACAGATTCACTAAAGTTTTGGGGGAATGTATTCTATTGGACACGTTGGAGTCCTTTAACCAGACCATTTTTCTGCTGACAATAACAAGGCCATTTCTGAAATTTTGGCTGAAGCTCCAAGCTTCGGCTTTATGACTATATAATCTCCACACTGTTTGGAATCAGAGACTGAGGCTACATCTCCGTCTTTGTACTCCAGCTTGCAAGAGCTCTAAAATCTGGAGCCATGAACATGAGCATTTTTAGTCAATCGTTTCGAAGCCATGGTTTCAGAAATGGCCCAACTGGAACTATTGTCAAACCTTTTTTTTTCTAATTTAATTTGGATAATTTGAAAAGGAATGCTGTGTCTCTTAAATCTTCTGCACTCTGTAGAAGAAGGGTTTTTTTTTAATCCTAAAAGAGCCAAGAAACAGAACATTTTTGTGATAAAACTGTCACATATTTCTCCACCCTTATTTCTTTCCACAGACCATAGTGTGAATTCAGTAACACCATAGAATTACAAAATACTTTGCTCTTTTGGATCAAAACTTAATAGAAACACCAAGCACGGTTGTCTTTACAGAGTAATTAAGAAAACGGCTCTTTTAGGGTTTACCTACCGACCTGCACTTTTCTCTTCCACCGTAATTTCTTCTAACCTTTGTTGTATGTCTTTCACCAATAACTCCATATCCTCAATATCTTTCCCAGAGTACATGTACAGGGTGCTAATTGAGAACGACTGCAAGCTTCCAGAGGAGGTAAATATAATTAACCCATTTGCGTTGTAAATAATTGAATAGTTTAAATAATGGAATAAATGTGTGCTTGGCTGGTTTTAAACGCTTTGTTAAAGACCAGTTGGAGTCTGGAAGCTGGTAATGACGTGAGCCGAACTTTATGTACTAATTTCCCATTGACTGTACTTACCAGGGATTGTTATTGACTGCAACAGTTTGTCTATAGCAAATAGTAACTCCTTAAAGGGAATGTACAATATTTGCTTTTACTTCAATTTTCAGAAATAAATGGATTTGGAGGATTAATATGTTATAGAAAATATTGGTAAACTGACTTGTTTCACATTTTGGGCTTGTAGATGCTTGAAAAACCAAGAAAACCTATCATGTTCTTGTAGTCTGGTTCCCTGACCCCACTTAGATGAAACAGAGCAATTAATTCACTTCGGGGAACTGTAAGGTCAGAGAATCAGTCTAGCAGGCTTGTACCCCTTCAGAAGTGTGTAATCAATTGCAAAGAATAGTATAGTCAGAATAACTAAATATGAAAAATTAAGAACAATTTTTGAAAAAAGCCAGTTTTCTCCAACGCTGGTCGGCCGACCAGCGTTGGAAAAATACCAGTTTTCTTGAAAATGTCAGCACACCAGGAGCTATGATTTTAAAGGATGCTTTAGACTGTCATTTCCTAACAATCCAGTAAGGTATTTCGTGATAATTTGATCATTTCGTCTTTTGATGTTTGCAAATGTTGTATTTTCCCTTTAATGTTTCAATTGAACTAAATCCAATGGTTCAGTGTGGTGTGACGTTGGATTGCCAGTCTACAATTGATGTTTGGCTAATTCCAACTCACGTTTTTGGGTTGGGTCACAATCATCATCTGTTTTTAATTTTTAATTTTTATCGTGGAGGACTGTGGTCAAATGGTTACGGTGTTAGACTCATGTGCCATGATGCCATGGGTTCGAATGCTGACGGGGAACATGGTGTTTGTGTTCTTGGGCAAGATACTTTACTACAATTGCCTCTCTCCACCCAGAAGCATTTGTGAAGGTAGAGACCAAATTGTGCTGATCTCGAGCTGCTGCAGAAAAATGGTTTCATCAAGGCTTTTGTTAGTGTGCGTATTGCTGTGTTTTACGCCTGATGAACAGGGGTAATTATTGTGAGGCGCTTTGAGACCTTTGGTATAAAAGCACTATATAAACAGCACATTCATAAATACCTAAGACAGTTTACCCATTCCCATTGGTCGAGAGCCCATCATGTGGCCGGTCTTAAATGGATGATAAAGACATGGCTGGCTGGCTGGTCTTAAACCTTTTCCAGTGTCACATAAAATTTGTACTCCTATGAAATCCAGTGTGCTGTACCGTTTTATTGGTTGAGTGTTCGCAATCCTCACCTAGGCATGCGCAATTCTACCAGTGAGTCAGTATTTCATAGTCCTAAATTCACAACGCACTCACCACAGCTGCATCTGCGCGTCATTGCACAGTACGTGCAACGCGCACTCAAACCTCCATAAAAGGAGTTGTTTACGTCTTACTCGCGAGCTGGACACTCCATTATATAGCTAGTTTTGAAAAACAGAGTGTGAAATTTGTTGAACCAAATCGTTTGAAATTGTTAATTTTTGATGTGTTTTGACTTTTGGACTCTGGTAATTATCAGCATTCCAGACTCCAACCAGTCTAAACATAGTGTTTAACACCTCCCAAGCACACATTTATTCCTTTATTCATAAATACCTTTACGCATTCCTATTGGTCGAGAGACCATCACGTGGCCAGTCTTAAACGGATGATAAAGACATGGCTAGCTGGTCTTAAACACTTTTCCAGTGTCACAATAAAATGTGGACTCCTAAAAATCCAGTGCCTCTTATCGTTTCATTGGTTGAACGTTCACAATCCTCACGTAGGCATGCGCAACACTACCAGGGAGTTAGAATGTTATAGTTCTAAATTCAAAACGCAACGCGCCAGGTGCGTTCTGCGCGACATCGCGTAGAACATGATACACGCGCGTCAATCTCCATAAAAGGGTTGTTTACATCTTACTCGCCAGCTGAACACTCCATTATTTTGCAGGAGGGATGTTTCAAAAAGCATAAAGTGAATTTGTTGAACAAAATCGGGATGTTTTGAACGAATTATATGATTTTTTTTTACCGAAAAGGTATTTATGAATGGGAATAAATATGTGCTCCGTCGGTATTTATCACTCTGTTTAAGACCACTTAGAGTCTGGGTGCTGATAATTACCCTCGCCTCCGGCTTGGGTAGTTATCAGCACCCAGACTCTAAGTGGTATTAAACAGAGTGATAAAAACCTCCGGAGCTCACATTTATTCCCTTATTATTATTTTGTTCACAGGGGCTGTACATGATCCGGTACCACTCCTTCTACCCGTGGCACACTGGCGGTGACTACATGCATCTATGCAACAACAAGGATATGGAGATGCTCAAATGGGTCCGAGAATTCAAGTGAGTTGATCACTCTGTAGTATACAAATATTGAGTGGCTCAGAGTGAAATGGGAGGAATATTATCGCAAGGTAAAATCTGGGGCCAATTTCACGGAACTGCTAAGCACAAAAATTTGTTTAGCACAAAAAAAGTCTGGGGTATAAAAGCAGGTTACCAGCCAAAACTCCACGTGATTTTCATGCTAAGCAAACAATAGCTGAATACCAATCACAAGCAATATACATCACATGGAGTTTTTGCTGGTACCCTGCTTTTACTAAGCCATACCTTTTTGTGCTAAGCAAATCTTTATGCTTAGCAGCTCTGTGAAATTGGCCCCTGGACTTTTCCAGTTCACGAGGCGAAACAATTTAAAGCCACTCAATATTTGTTTTATATAACTGACATATGGATCCTTGTCATTTGATATACTTGATCTTTTATTTCAGTACAACATTGGTGGAAAATGTACTTCTCTCTTCCAAACCACCCCTTCGCGAAAATGTTTGAACCAAACTCTGTAGCGCTGGCTCTTTGGAACAATACGCGCTATGCGCCACGCTGATCCCCGGCGTGAATGGGAGTAATTTACAATTATCTTCAAGTAAACTTGAATCCTCGATCCTGATTTGTCGATCCATGGCAACAAGCCGTGCTACATATAACCATGTAGCACGGCCTCGGTCCATACCGCACTCCGCGTATTCGACTGTTCCATGATGATACATTCCAGCTGCATACGATAAAATGCTGAATGTCCCTGTAAAGCGTGCTCGTTCCAACTGTACTGCGCGTCAAGTTTGCTTGAAGATTAATTCTTTATCACGCTCGCGCTCGTGGAACACAGAAAATGTAGTGCGTCTGTGTCCCACATACCACTCGGCCTTCGGCCTCGTGGTATGTGGGACACAGACTTACTACATTATTCCGTGTTCCACTCGCGCTCGCGGGATAACTAATACTGTCACGTGATGTGAGTTCCACCAATCAAATGACAAGGATCTATATTATAAGATGGAATTTTTGCGCCGGGGTGACATAAATCAAATAGGTTATTTGCCCTTCACCGACATTTAAACACTGTATACTCAGTGTGTTACCTCCCGAATGAAAGGATCTGTATGTCGGTTATATAATTAAATACATGTATATGCAGGGTTTCCAGCCACTCTGGGAGTCAGGGAAAACCTTGAGAATGAGTTTCCATTTTTCCAGTCAGAGAAAACTCGGGGCATTTGACAGTGACCCAGAAGGGGAAGGCTTCTGCCACTTTAGTCTTGCATCTTGTGCCGTGTGTGCAAGTTGAATTGTGTCCTTTGACTGACTGGCTATGATGAATTTTTAGTGTTTATGCAGTGTGAATAATTATTACACACTTACCCAGACAATAACAATTGGTTGTGCTACACCACCTCTTGACTTCCCAGCAACCTCCTTGAAGTGAAAATATTTCTCATGGAATTTTGGAAATTTCTCCGGGAAAAGTCAGGGAATTTGTTTTCATAAAGTTCTAGGAACCCTGTGTATGCCAAAGTAATCCAGCGCTGTACTGGAGTCCATGCCAAGTGCTCACAAGTCCATCACAGGTTCTCCAGTATCAAGTCAAGTCACAAGCTAATCAAATGACTTTTGGCAAAAAGCATTCCTTGCTGTGTGCAAGTCATACGCAGTGTTTTGTGAAATTGGCTGCTGACTTCTCTAAATACTCCACTGTGCAGGAACCTATAAGTGCATTCTTTGCACAGTAAACTGTGACCTGTTCTGTCAAAATCAGACTTTTCTGGGCATAAGGTCGAAAATGATATTTTTACATATTGTTAGCATATGTTCTTTTTCCTTTTAACAGGTGGTTTAATTTTTGAAACCGGTCATTCCTTGGCTGAATTATGCTATTTTGAAGTCCATTGTGTCGAAAAGTAGAAAACGGAGAAAATGGCCACGAACGTCACAAAACAGTTATTTCTTTAACTGATATACCTTATAAAAATCATCAAAAATAGTATATGTAGAGTTCAAATTAGGGTTTCAAACTTTTATAATATATTTTAGACATGTTCAGGATTATATATATGCAAAAATTTGAAAATCGTTAAAAATCATCCCCACAGCATTTTTTGGCCCTATCTCAATTTCAACCTCTGCCCAGAAGCGTCTGCTTTTGACAGAACAGGTCACATTACTTACAAGGGGGCAACGGACCCCACACAAACTAAAAAGTGCCGTGCTTTCCCTAATCCTGCAAAATCCACCAAAGCTCCTGATGGCGTTTGGAAGATTGAAGGATAAAGGAAATCAATTTCATCTTTGTTTTACAAGACTCTCAGCTCAGAATGCACAATCGGAGAAAATATATTGCATTGCCCAGTGAGAATTAACTCCAGTTTTCAACAGACTGTTTTGCGTCACCATGCTAACACATTTTACACAGCTTGCTCTTTTATTTCTCGCATTGAAAGAGTACATCAGTAGTCAAATGACACCCTGACGTAAATAGCAAAATGTGACTCCATTACTGTACGTGTTGGAAAATGTGTTTTGTGAGAAAGTCTTCCTTCAATTTTCAGTTTTTCTTTGCATTTGCCCATCCCTGTAGCAAATTTGACCTGTATTCCAAGAGTGACGGGCTGCCCGACCTGGACGCGCTTCGGCCGTATTACCAGGCTCTCATTGACAAGTACATCCCTGGTACCCTGAGGTGGTAGGCAGGCGTCATCCATCTGCTGAAAGCCACTTTTCCATGTATTGAATATTGATTATATTTTTTTTTATTGAAAGGTGATGTGGTGTTAATTATATAATTATTATTAATTATTTCTGGTAATGCAACCAAGCATTCCTCAAAAGCGCCCTAGGCACTGTAGCTTGAGAGAAGACAATGAGAAGAAATTACAGGCTTAGAGGTTGGAGGAAAACCCCAGAAGAATGTTCTTTGGAAACCCATGGAATCAGGTAGGGACATGAAAACCCAATCTACATGTGAACCAGGGCAGGAATCGAGCCTGGGTCACAGCTGTGGAAGGCGAGGAAAGAACCACAGCACCAACCCGACTCCCGTGTGAATCAAAACTGTGTCTCGCATAAAACCAGGTGTTATTTACATGTATTTTGATGAAAGGGAGGTTTTGCGGCATCACCATGTGAATAATATCTCATTGTGAGTTGTGTGGTTTTGAAAAGAACCAGTTGGTCTCATGTACAAAATTTACAGTCTCATTAACATGTATTTAATTACACGTTTTGATTCACAGGTCATTTCATCAGGAAACGTAATGATGTAATAATTGTTAAACTGACATCATTGGAATTGTTTTTAACGTTTTGTAACATTTTTGGAAATTTTATTGGACAGCTCAGCTAAAACTGAATATTAAAAACTTTCATGACTTTCCAATGCTCTGATTCCGTTGTTATATGTAGTTTCATTGAAAAATGGTGATGTTTTTGATATTTATTTTAATACAGTGCTAAAGCATGCATTATTGAGATGTTTTTGATTTAATGACACATTGAGGCTAGATGTTAGATTGCGCAGAGCTTTGTTTCACTGCAAATGTATATTTTACGGACGATTTCTTTATTTAAATATCAACTTTTCATGAATTGTGTGTGAGTGCTACCATTGAAAACAATTAAACGTGATTAGCATATAAATATACTTGCTTTCACTGATATTATAAGGTAGCCTTTTAGAAATGATAGTGATCTTTTTGATTAATAAATCTGTGGAGAGATCAAAGTGTTTGTATGCATGTATTTTTTTTTTTCCATGTTGATGATCTTTCAATTATAGTCCTTAATCTGTTCTTGAAGACATCAAAAGACGCTTGTGCATTTTTGTTTTCATTAGTAGCTTCCATCCTTCCTGTATTTAAGACTCATAATGAAGGAATAAATATGTGCTTGGTTGGTTTTAATCAAGAACATTTAAACCGGCTAGGAGCCTGGACGCAAATAAACTTTATGCACTTGTTTAAAACCGGCCAAGCTCAAAAAGCCAAAATAAGTAAAGATTCACCAATTTCCAACGATTTTGTTCAACAGTTTACTGCACGTTTCAGATAACTGTCTCAGATATTTATGAATAATGTTTAAATGTAGTTGCACTCATGTTATGTTTGATCTGCTACAATCCCACAGCATAGAAGAGTGTAAAATATTGATAGGTATACACTAGAACTTTCTGAGAAACTAAATAAGATTCTTTCCATTCGATTACTTTTCAGCGAACTGAATTGATAAACTTTACTTATTCATAGGCTAATTCAATCATTGGAGGAGACTGAGAGAAAATGTACGAATGTTAGCTGTAAAAGAGTGAATTGTTATAACAAACTCACTGTACTCTTAACCATGTTTTTTAAAATTTGCACAAATAATACTTCTTACATTTTTCATACGTGTTATCCAAATCAAGAACATGACAGAGTAATACAATTGCTCATATTGTAGTGTTAAAATTCGAAAAATTAACGGTGGCTTGCCAGTTTCTGATTTTATTCATAATTAATAATTAACTAACTAAAATTTGTAATATTTTAGAAAGACCCGATGAAGAGCCAGAAGTGTTCAACATGCTTCCAATGCAAAGAGCAATTGTGACTGTAAATATCATTGGACTATTAACATTGATTGTAATATAATGTCTCAGAGTTTAATCTGATGAACTAATATAACAAGCTGACCTCATGCATTGTAATAAAATGATTGTTGTATGAAGCATCATGATGTGATACATAATCTTTTTTGTACTTGTCATTAAATACATTGGGTGCAAATCACCATGAAGGCTGCATGCAGACGGAATTGATTCACAGCCCTCCCCCCCCCCCCTTGAACGCTTGATCAATATATTTTAAAAAGAGAGAATTAGGATCTTTGATGAGGTGGAGTGAAATGGATTGTACGCGAAATAGTTTATTAGCCGTTATTTTTTCCCTGGTCGTTACAAGCTTCTTTCCGCAGTGCACAGAATTTTTTTTTTTTTTTTTTTTTTGGGAATGTGCAACATTTGCTTTTCTGCAATTTTCAGAAATTAATGGATTTGGAGGTTTGGTATGTTATAGCAAATATTGTTACACTGACTTGATCCACGTTTTGGGCTTGTATTTGCTTGAAAAACCAGGAAAACCAGTCATATTTTTGTAGTCTGGTTCCCTGACCCCACTCAAGATGAAATGGAGCAATACATGTACATAGACTTTTGGGATTGTAAGGTTAGCCAATCAGTCTAGCAGGCTTGTACTCCCTTCACAGGTGTGTAATCAATTGTAAAGAAAATGTGGAGTAACTAAATATGAAAATTCAAGAGCACTTTTTGAAAAAAAGCCAGTTTTCTCCAGCGATACACTTTTTCTTGAAAATGTCGGTACACCAGGAGCCACAACTTTACAGTATGCTTTAGACTGTCTTTCCTAAAAATCCAGTTGGGGTATTTCTTGATAATTTGATAATTTCATTTTTTGATGTTTGCAAATATATCTTCCGTTTAATTGTCAGTTTCCTGGCAATATATACCTTATTTGTATTCGCATTTGAATGAGACCTCCTGCAGTTAAAGGTCATACGCTGTCTGTCGGATGTCTGTCTGTCTGTGTGTGTGTCACATTTTTGTGTGAAATGCTTAAGGAGTGAGCAGCAGCACAAATGCAAGGGTCAATGGAGAGGTATACAGTTAATGCAGGTCCGATGCTGCGATTTCACTGTCCTTTGAAGTGACGGTTGGCATGTGAAAAAAATATTTGTTTTGTTTTGCTTTTTTGGCAAATTTGTTTCTTTGAGACTTTAAATAGTTAAAAATTACATTATCTCTATGAAGATGCTCCAAATGTATTACGCAAAACAATGTTGATGATGAAAAAGGTGGCAAAATTGCTTCACCGATGTTTACCATGCCCGCTTGGGGGTCAACATGCAAATTGAGGTCAAAGTCCCTAACACAATTAAGCTCCCTGTTCAGAGCAGTTGCTGTCAAGTCTCATCCAGTTTTGCCAATTTTGATGGTTGTGACACCTTCGGAATGCTAGAACGGCACTGTGTGACAGGGGCTTTAAGCAGTTGTTTGAGGACATAATTGACCTATCACGGTAGAATCACGTTAGAAAGAATCGCGTCAACGCAGCTTGTGAAATATTGTCCAATTACATGATATACAACTGGACGCGGGAGACAAACTCTGAGACAAACAAAACTTAGCAAACTCTGAGACAAACAAAACTTAGTGTACAAAAACTCCATAGGGTTGTCTAAGGGGCGTGGCTAACTCGCAAACGGCAATAGGTCAATTATCTGCACATGAATACCTTCAAGACAATATGACATTATTTGTTACGCTAATGATTTATTAAAGACTTCCATACGGTATTAATAAAATACAGAAAATATGTACATTTGTTTGTGACCAATTTGGTATAAATCACATTAATTGAATGAATCAGTTTATTTTATAACATGTATAATACTGATTTGCAATGATTCACTTTTGTTTGATTTCCATGTGCCTAGATTTTCAAGTACAGAATTTTTTTATCCAGTTCACACCATGCTTGAAGTAAAAAAAATACAATCAAAAGTTTAGAACTGTTACTACAGTTTACAGTCTTCCTTTTTGAGTACAATTCCGTTTTTTTGTAATCATGAAATTTTAAAACAAGTTTTATTATGCGACTATTGGTGCATGCAATTTCCAAATTTTAACACTGTGAATGATGCACACTTGGTTTTTTTTTCTTTTTCGAAAACTGGACAGGCAAAACAATTCTGTCATGTCTGTCGCACAAAGATGAGCTTATTATGACAAATAAAAATGTTGCAACCAGCAGGAAAATATGAGACAAACAAATTTTCCGTTATAATTATTCGTAATATTAATTAATTTATGTACAATAATATGTCTAATGAACTAACAACAAAAATAAAATAGAACATTTGCAAGAAGCACTGTACAGCTTAATAGTTTGAACTACTTCCTATTACACCGTAAATATATATTTAAATATGCGGAGAAAAAAAAATCATTACTATTAAAGTACCCAAGAAAATCGAGTTGATTAATCTACTGGAACATATTCGTGATCTCCATTTCAACATTGTAGAAAATTGATTGGATGATAAAGAGATGGCAGCTGTGAGAATTGTAACTCATCAAAAGACAATCACATGTCATCCATTCTCAAGTCAACAAACAAGCTATTCCATTGTATTCAAATCAATTGTGAAAAGGTATTTTTTTTTTTGTATTCATCCTGTTAAGCCCGCGGCACACGAGAGCTACCGTATCTGCTGAGCAAAAAGTCATTCCTAGCCGTTTGCTCAGCACGTAGCTCACCGTGTGCGGTGTGTGAGAGCTACTGTATCTGCTGAGCAAAAAGTCATTCCTAGCCGTTTGCTCAGCACGTAGCTCACCGTGTGCGGTGTGTGAGAGCTACCGTATCTGCTGAGCAAAAAGTCATTCCTAGCCGTTTGCTCAGCACGTAGCTCACTGTGTGTGGTGTGTGAGAGCTACCGTATCTGCTGAGCAAAAAGTCATTCCTAGCCGTTTGCTCAGCACGTAGCTCACCGTGTGCGGTGAGTGAGAGCTACCGTATCTGCTGAGCAAAAAGTCATTCCTAGCCGTTTGCTCAGCACGTAGCTCACCGTGTACGGTGTGTGAGAGCTACTGTATCTGCTGAGCAAAAAGTCATTCCTAGCCGTTTGCTCAGCACGTAGCTCACCGTGTGCGGTGTGTGAGAGCTACCGTATCTGCTGAGCAAAAAGTCATTCTTAGCCGTTTGCTCAGCACGTAGCTCACCGTGTGCGGTGTGCGGTGTGTGAGAGCTACCGTATCTGCTGAGCAAAAAGTCATTCCTAGCCGTTTGCTCAGCACGTAGCTCACCGTGTGCGGTCAATTTTTGCTGCGTTTTCTGCCTTGCGAGGCCTTGAGGCAAATACATCTGTCCATCCTTGATTTTTTTCGGCTCACAAAAAAACGTGCACAGATGTCTTGAAGGCAAACAACCACACGTATTATGAACTACTGCCTTGCATTACTACAAATTTAATACCAACAACTTGGGCCAAACAAATGTGGCATTGTGAGTTAACTGCTTAAAAACAAATGGTGCCTTCCCATCCATCCCCACACTAAACTGCCCCAACCATGTTAAAAATGTTAACAGATGTACAAGCGGCAAAAATACAAACACCATATGTTGGGTGGCACTTCACATACATGTGTATATACACTGTACAGGGGCAAAATTGAACTCAACATGTGTTACTCACAGGAATGTTACAAGGAAGTAACCCCAAAAGAGAAGAAATTCCAAGAAATTACAAGACATTGTGCAGTCAATTTTTATTGGCATACGTGTGAAGTGAAAAACGAGGAAATAGCTGATCCAAGGAAAAGTTGCACGCCTGCACTAATAGCTATCCCTAACCCTGCTGAATCCAACAGGATCCAAATATATCATAAACCTGTTGGAGCCTGTTGGGTTAAGAAGGAAGTAGCTGTTGGACTCTGTTGGATTTGGCAGGGTAGTCCTGAGGAACCCTTAGGGGTTAGGGATATTCTCTCACAACCCTTCTCTTTTCAGAAGGGGCAACACCAAACACTTTGTTTTCATATAATTGCCAAGAAGTTGGAAGTGCACCACAGCTGTGTTTTCCAAAGCTGCCCACAAGTGAATAAAACAAACTTGGTTTTGGCAAAACTTGCAGTAAATGTCTCAGTGCAGAGAGTATTGAAAACCTTAAATATCTCAACTCAGCATCACAATATGGGAATAAAAAATTGTTTAAATGGAGACGGTAAACATGCTACATGTAGTTAAAAACACGGTCCGTTTTGATCACTGGTGAGTATACAAATATTTTTTTCCTGTTAAAAATGTACAGGTCATTGTACGTCAACACATCTTCACTCGGACATTTTCTCAAAAAGCAGTGGAAACAGGCTTGCCCTATGCGGTGCTACAAAGTGGCCTTATAGACAGTCACAAATATACAATATTTTCTATGGTAAGTACAAAATATAGATATCGGCAGAAAACACTTGACTTTACCCATTCAACAACCAGATCAATTATGTACACAATCGTCATTTGAAATATAACAATTTCAAGACCAGTTATTTTACACACACAAAAAAGAGTATTGATGATTGATTTCTCTTGATTATTGTGATCACTCTTTGAGCCAAGAATAGCTTTTATTGCTAACATCTACATGAAGATAATTCTTTAGAAAAATTATGCAAATTTTCATCTTAGTGAAATATGATGCAGTTCATGCGCACAATAATAACAACCAATACCACAATGTATGCAATGCTGCAATAAACATGATATGACCCCAAGACGTCTGCAAACGCAATAATGGAACAAAACTGGAGAGTGTTCTATAAATCAGATCACCTACATTTTTACTCAACACTTGTCCAATATGCTGATGAGTGCTTGCATGAAACACAAATACATTCACCCATACTGAAATTTGTATCCTTGTGGAGACATTTCTTTGTTCTCGTGTACTAAACTTTTAGAGTTTGAAAGTACAGTTTCAAAATGCTTTTATTTTAACCAGAATTAATTTCCTTGGCTGAAATTCGGACTTAATATCCCTTTTCTAAAACTCTACCATTTGCGACAAATCAACATACATATATCTATTTTTATTTGTGAAAACCTTGTGGAGACGTATACAATCTTTTGTTCCCTTTTGTGTGCATGTCTCCAGAGGGCACGGTGTATCAGATCACATATGAAAACATACCCCATAACATACCCCAGTGCATACCATGACCACACTACACTGTCAGTCTAGTGGTTTCTCACTGATCACCATAATAACATCAAATCCTCCAGTTGACCAAGCCAATTGTTCAGCTTGTTTGTTCAATATTCATCTTTATAGCATTTTTTAAATTCACAAATCAAATTTACTCCTTCTTTTTACCTTAAATTGGCGCTAGTCTAGTATAAAACAATTCAGGTCTCATGAAAGTTTTGAGATACTATTCCTCTATTCTTAAAGATATAAACCAAAATTTAAACTTGAAAGTGAATAAAACTGCTGCTAACTGTTTACCGACTGGACCGACCCCGAAATATATAAATCAAAGAACGTTAAGCCATCAAATTTTTATTTTATTTGAAATTTAAGTTCTGCATTACTTTCAAGTGGTTCTCTGATCAGGAGAACGTTGTCCTCTGTAACAGTGAATTTTAGGGTGCGTTTGATTAGCTCAACTGGGTTGACTCGGGTAAATGTTGATGGGTTAGCCACGATGGCCAGGCTAATTGAACGCTCAAATGCGGGCCATCGTGATCCTCGCGTGACGTCCATAGCTACGGCCGTAGCCATTGACAAAACGCCCTTTTTGGCCCGAGTCTTACTTTGCGATTTACTACTTTTCTGTCAATCGTTACATTTTGGAATTATAGCCTCCAAAGTCGCAATGAGTTAAATAACTAATTATGTTCAGACTTCAAATAAAGTTGATATTTGGGTCCACTTGATGTTTTCCGCTGTCTGCCCACCATATTTGTCCATTTCTTAGAATGAACAGCGCATGCGTGTGACGTATCTCCACCACTGACTCCGCTCCACGAGTAGGGTCTGTGGTGGCTGGCCCGGGTGAGCCCCGAGAATGACATCAGAGCTAATCGGATATAACCCGAGTCGACCCGGGTGAGCTAACCCTTAACAGTGTGCAAACTTGAATATATCTTTAATTTCTACATGTAAACGCAGTCAGAGAAATGGCTAGTAGGGGGCTTGGTTCATTTGACAGGGACCACCAACCTTTCACACACACACACGTTCAAACCGTTGTGTTGATCGAGGTCAGAACGGTCGGTTGTGCGGGTGTTGTGGCAGTCACGCTTTCTCCCCCTGGGGTGCTCTGATCTGTCTGCGGGGATGACGCAGTGCTGTTTTCAGTGCTGCTTGGGTACGCAGGGGGGCTGGGCAGCATAGGTGGAACACCTTAAAAAAAACACACACAGAAAAGGCATACATGTTATTATTATTTTTTTGGAGAGAGCTCTCTCACTCAAAAAAAAACAGAGAGGGCAGAAAATTGTCCTGGGTTAAGTTTCAGGTTTAGGATTTATGGCTGAAGGCTCCTGGATATTGGAGTCTATGGCATAACATCTATGCAACCTTATTACTGCCTGTGTATCAGAGACTATAATGAAAGCCACAGCTACAGCCTTAATTTCAGGTATTTAACAGGATTCCCTAAACTGACATTCAGCCGTGTTTTGCAACACGCTGATTGGCTACACGACTGCGATTGATTCCCGCCTGTCGGGAACACGTCGTAGAAGTTGAAATTGTTCTACTCTTGCGACTGCTGATTTTTTTTTTAGCGCCGACCGATGCTGATCGTCTCAATATCTTTGCAGTTGCACTCAGGTTGCCAAAAATTGGCGACTGATTTGTTCTCGCTGGACGTAGCTCAGGTGCAGCTTGATCCTGAAAAGTCAGTCGCCGACTGTTCTGTGCTGTCGCAAGGTCATTCTGAGGGCGGCTTCAGTTGAGTTTTCAAAAATCCCTTTAACCCTAACGATTCCCAACCAGCCAAACTCCAACACCGGGGTTTGTTGGAATCTGTTAGGATGAGTACTGCACTAGTAAACTGACTGTGCTTTATATGGGATTAGGCGTACCACAAATAAATAGAGTCCAACTGTTTACGTGCACAGTTTACCATATGGTGTTGGCATTTGCCAAAATGAGGGAGGTTCCTAGTTAATCACCTTAGGAAGTTAGGGTTAAGGTTTCAAACCTGGCACAGGTAGTGTATCCAAAGCTGAATTCAAGGTTTGAAAAATAGCCTCTCTGTCTAACAGCGTTAAGTTAATGGGTCTAGTACCTAGACACACCTGTAATAAGCGTAGGGGTGTTGGGCTCTGAGCTAACGGAACCATCCAGTAGGGCCACCGCATCGCTATCTTGTTGAAAGACATTTCGTCTGTCCCGGTTACGGTTGACGTCCATGGATAAGGTAACCGTGGAGACATACGGCGGGGGCTGTTCGGTCGGAATGTGTTGGTCGTCTTTAACGAACCTGACGAATCGAGAAAATATACAAATAAGATAATTTTCTGTAGGAAAAGCACAGTTTGACTCATGAGTTGTCATCGGTGTTTCGATTGCTGTTGCTGTGGACAAAGCTTCAGACAATCACAAGACTGCATACAGTGTGGTCAATTCCAACCCAAGATTTGCTGTGTTCTTGAAAATAAAAGCAATAAAAGCAAAAATCATGTTTGCAATACCATACTTAAGGCAAAATCAGGGTGATGTAATTTTGCCAATTATGGCACTAACAAACTGGTTATTGGCATAAAATTCAAAACTGTGAACCAAAAATTCCACTGGAGTTTTTATTCTTGGTTGAAAAAATTAACATGATTTTTTTTTTTAATTGCGTTCCTGTGCTCTTCAATAAATTTGATTTTTGTTTTATATTAATAATTTAAAATAATAATAACTTGTATGTTTTATTCCAACAAATTTTTTTTCCCTTCCATTTTTGGACGTCTGAAATAGGTTTTTGTTTTAGACACCAACAGATCCGCTTTGCGAGTAGACTGGCTCCTGGTACTTACATTATCAGTACTAATTGTGGGACGGGAACCAGCCTATCCCGCAAGAACGACAATCATTGTATTGCAACCAATAATTTGAATTTGTAAGGGCCAATTTTTTTCAGTTGATGCCTCATTCAAATGTGAATAACTTTTGTACTGCTAGAAAAATAGTAATTTAGAAAAAGAATCTATTTTTTCAGGATGAAATACAAAAAGAGCACAGAGAATACATCTTTAAATTGAAAAGAGAGGAAGTTGACTGTAATGATTGTAAAATGAGGACTGTAAGGGAATGGGCTTTACAACTAGCGTCAAGAGACAGATTTTATCCGGACAGGTTTATTCCGAGGCCTTACGAGTATGGGGGTGGTGGTTCCCTGTAGACAGCTCCATCGATGTCATCAAGATTAGGGGGAGGAGGGGGGCCCGTCCCCGGCTCAAAGTCTGTCATGGTACCTTCCCTCATCTGCTGAGCTCCTATAATCACAAACACACAAATCTGCAGAATCTCTCAGACAATCAGAATACAGTTATCACAACACACAAAAGCCTGGATTTATGGACTCAAGCACAAGTAACCACTAAATGGTTTTGGAGAGAAAGTTGGTAGGGAAAGGACGATTGGGAGAGGAACATACTGTCAATGATACCTGATGCTTGTAAGGAGATGCTACGCTGCTTATCAGACCTACACGTATATATTTCTCAAAGGGCTTTGACAACTGCACTTGGCACAAAATAAACCAACAACATAACTTAATCCTAACCCTGCTAAAAGGCAACAGAAAGCAACAAAGGTACAAAGTTGTTGCATACTGTTGCATTTAGCAGGCAACTCAAGTCCCCGTGCTCTGTGGCATCTTGTTGCACTTAACAGGGTAACTGCTCATAGTGCAAAGGCAATACGAGAGTATCCACTGTTGCAGTTTGTTGCAGTTATCAGGGTAACTGCTCTCAGTACCAAGACGATAAAAGAGTATCCACTGTTGCAGTTTGTTGCATTTAGCAGGGTAACTGGTTGGTGCCAAGGTTGGTGTGTACTGGATTCACTGAACAATGCAACAGAATCCACTGTTGCAGTTGGTTGCATTTAGCTGTCATGTCATTTTCGTGCATTGTACTTACGGTATCGCAGGTAGGCCATTCTCTTTTGCCTCATGCGGTACAGCATGAACAGCATCATACCCAGGAGAATAAAGGATGTCAGCATGGTCAAGACCCAGCGCATGTTGTCTGACACGTTCGCTAAGGAATGGAACAGATTGAGAAAAGAAAAGAAACATAATCAAACACCCATTTCAGACTGGCATGACAGAGTCATGCAGAAAATAATTCTGACGATTTGAACTAGGTACACGAAATGTATAGTGTGTAAAGCGACTACTTTGAAAACCATACATTTCTGTTACTTGGAAGGACTCCAGCGTCCTCTTGTGGGATGCTGTGGTCCAATGGTTACGGTGTTCGACTTTTGTGCCGTGGTACATGGGTTCGAATCCTGACCATGGGAACACGGTGCTTGTGCTCTTGAGCAAGGCACTTTACCATTATTGTTTCGTCCTTTGTATGGGACGTAAAGCCCTAGGTCCCAAGTGTTGTGTATTGCACGTTAAAGAACCCAGTTTGCCCCGGTGTTTCTGGCAGTGGCTGCAATATGCGCCGCAGCACCTTGTATACCCTTATAAGGTGCTACATAATGGGTCTCATATTCCTCATAAACTTCATTTCGCTGTCTTTAATAATAGACATAATTTCCAGCGCCTTGAGTACCTAATTGTTGGTAGATACGTGCGCTATGGGCTTCGTGCACAAGTACCCCATCAACGGCCAGAAAAGGAGAGTTGGGGTGATCCATCCGCTACATATTTTGAATGTATCCAAAGTTATTGGAGGCAAGGATGAGTCTCGGAGACCATCGCAAGTTGAATTCGAACATATTCGCACGCCGACAACGTCTGACGCTCACGCGAAGACGAGGTGGCTATAATTTGCACATTTGGGAAGTCGTGCACCCTCGCGCGCGAACCAGTACAGTGCAGTACACGCCATGTGCCCCATACACGGAGCTCTCAAAAGAGGAAAAAAACGTGCCCTCTTTTGTTGGCGCACGGAGCCTCCGGTATTATTACTACATGGAAATCAAACACAATCTTACAGCCTTTGTCGTCTCCGTCCCCACCGTCTGTGCAGATGTACTGACAGCACTCCTCAGGATCCGGACGGTACAGCTCACAGTGTGGCTTAGCGCACATGGTGGTCATGCACATCCCCGGCCGGCCCTCCACACAGCGGCAGCGGGTACAGGCGTCGTGGCCTGGGGGGATGTAGTGCTCATCTTCCCTGACCGTGTTGCCCTTGCGGTCAAAGCAGACCAGTTCGGCATCTGTTGGCAGGAAAATGTAAGAGACAAACAAAGACAATGTATGAGAAAACAGATGGAAACAAAAAAAGTTTGGTATGAGTTTTGATCTAACACAACAAAGCAAATTGGAAGTCTCTGGACCTTCTTTTCAGGACTTGCACATGAATATTATTTAGTGGAAAGGTCCTGAATGAGAATTTCATTAAAGGGGCCTTGAAGCATGGCTAAATGTACTTTACACCAATTTGAAAAGCTTGGTAGCAGATTCAGTAAATGCCACTTACAAAAGTGCTTACATTTTGTCAGGTTTTGTCAAAAACGATGAGGAAAAACTGCTACTCATTATTAGCAACGTTGACAAAATTGCAGGTACAAATCAATACAATACTGTAATTTGGGTTCCTATCTAGCAACCCAATGAAACTTTCTCTGACCTCAGACTTCCAAGGGCCATTCCAAAGGACATCAAGTCCCATGTAAGGAAACAGTGCCTAGGCTGTACCTTCCTCAATCCTGCAAAAAAAAAATCCTTCAAAACCACCTGATGGAGTGTAAAGGATCTGGGCAACATGCTGGGAGGGTAATTGTTCTTTTTATTCAACTCACCTTCTGAACACAGGAATCCTGATTGTTCCGTGCAGGACTGGAGCCTGAGCTCCCACGGATCCGCCTCTAACTTTGCAGTGGCGCTCTGCAGTGTCATGACCACGCACAGCTTGTCCTCCCTCCCCTCGTCCACCCAAGGGGCTTCCAAACCGATCCAGCTCAGGTCAACTTCGCTGCCGGACAGGTCCACCACCTTCCAGTCGCTGGAGTTGGTCAGCAGATCATCCATGCGCCGCATCTCGTACCCGAGCCACCACGTCTTGCCGGCCTGACCCACGAGGGCGGTGATGGCCAGGTAACGGAGCTGGCGCAGGGAGACCGTGGCCAGACTGCCCCTGCCCGGGGTGGAGCTGCAGTAGTCCAGGGCGCTCTGCTGGACGAACGCCGAGGAGAAGAACCGGAAACAGGTCTGGGTGGGGTCATAGAGGGTCCAGCCATCTTTGCACACTGCACCTGTTGATGGGAGGGTAAAAGAGTCCGAGAACCAAGATGATACATTGGACCTTTTTTGGTTGGGTTGCAAGCAGAGTCTATCAATAGTTTACCAATAGTCCACCACAAGTACATGAAATCCAGTCTCTGGTCAAGTCACAAGCTATTCAAATGAACAATGACAAAGGCATTCCTTTTGTTACTGTTCATCGCCTGTTACTTATGACTGGACTAGTGATGGACTTGTGATGCACTCCACTACTTGTATGGTTTTAATTAGTAGCTTACCGACCTAATTAAAACTCCTATGCAAACATACATTCTGTGCCAAGTAGTCCTTTCAGAGTCAAAATCAAACAAGTGACTGTTTCCAACAGTTAAGAATTCCCAGCCTACGTAAAGCAGGATTGACTGGCTGGGACTATTTAAGTAACTTGATACAGCTATGCTTTGACTCCGGGTGAGTGATAAAACAGCTGTGACCACAACTTTGTGTGCTTTTCCGTTGACCCAGTTTGACTAGTCACAGTGCTTGCTTGACATATGATCTGACTGCTGGTGACTAGCCTTTAATATACATGTAAGTATAGCAGGGGAAGTGGAAGCGAATTTTGTCTAAATAGCAGGAGGGTTAATGAGAGAGTCTTATTCTGCACATACAGCTTCAGTTTGGTAAGATGGTAATTCCCTGCTAAGCATGAAGATGTACAACTGTTTTGCCTCAGAGTTCTTCTTACTGATGGTGCAAACGTTTGGAGATATTATCTACGTAGGACCTACATTTTGTAAGTTTTAAAAGTATCAGTTCATATCTGTGAACAAGGTTTAGGCACCTCACATGTATGTTAACCTTAACACCCTAATCATTTTTTATTTGCCAGCAACATACCCGAATCCTTTAAAAATTTATTATTATGAACATTTAATTTCAAGGGCATCCATCGCAAACTAAAGAAAAAGCGGCTGGGCTCTGCCTTCCTCAATTTTGCAGAATCTTCCAAAACCTCTGGAATTAGAAGGATCTTGGAAGTTTAGGATTATAATGCATACAATTCGCTCTTTTCACACTTCCGCCATGGGCATGCAGAGCCTCGATCTGGCAACTTTACACAATAAATATAGCCGGTTCAGTGATTCCCGGGTCGGGGTTCAGATCACTGAACCGGCTATTTTTATTGTGTGAAGTTGCCAGATCGAGGCTCTGCATGCCCAATGGCAGAGTGTGAAAAGAGCGAATACCCAGACAGAATGTCCAAAAGTGCACTAATTTACAAAAATCCTGAATAAAATAATAGTGAATAGATTGACCTGCGTAAGGCACATCCCAGCTGTCCAGGTCTGGGTCAGGAACAGCGGTCCGGTTTGCCGAGCTGCTCGGTAGCTCCGGTAGAGCATCCGTTGCAAGGATAACTGTTAACAAAAAGATCAGTATGAAATAAAATAAATGTGCAGGTTTCCTTCATGTACTTCCATTACTTAAAACTCACAGAGCATTGTGAAGTACCATTTTGTATTTTTGGCAGTTTTGTAGCCGACAAAGTCGTGTCTGTCAGAGATCCTCAAAAGTCCATCACAAATCACTCAGTCGAGTTTATACCTCTGGTTCTTTTCAGAACCAGTCTCTTAGTTGAGAAATTATTCGCACATGGTGTTTCCGCAAACCTTTCATCATTTAGTATCTCCACCATGCGAAGCCTATAGGCCTACGTGTAAATCTTTTCAAGTAGGCCTACATGTACATATAATACTACCGGAAAGTACCAGAAAACACCCCAAAACACAGGAAAACACCAGAGATCAACAGAAAAACACAGGAAATCAACAAAATAACACAAGAAAACACCAGAAAACACCGGAAAAACAAGCAGACAATAACCGTAAAACACAGTACATGCCAGATATCAACCTAAATCAATGGAAATCAACCCCTCTTCCCTTTTTGGCGAAACTTTCTTCCCTCCCACATGTCCCAACGCTGTGTTTTCTAGTCGTTTTCCTGTTGTTTGTTTTCCGGTAGGCCTAGGTCCCTACAATAGTATTGTTTGTGGTTGTATTCGGGTGGTTTCCACATGTGAGCAATCATGGCAATTGCATGTCAATGAACATGATGAACATCATAACAAACATGACAAACAAATCATGCAAATACTAAAATCAATGCCGCTCTGTTCACCTGAACTGACTGGGTTAAATCATAAACATGACAAATGACAGAATTGGCTGTACTGACCGACATGACCGACGCCACACTAGCATGACTAGTGGGGTTAGGGGCCTAGGCTACAGTTTATACACAAATGTCAACACGATCAAGACCATGATCATGATGATGACGACATTTCCGTGAACTGGTGAACACCACCAGCAAGATGAACATTTTTTTTACCTTGCAAAATGTAACATATGTAGAGCCGACACGCAAACGGTTTCATCTTGAACAGATTCTACCTTCTTTCATCTGGACAAGATATGCTACTTTCCTGTTAAAAAGCTGCTGCAAACCATTCATTTGATCGCGAATACCTTTTGCTTCCTCATTCCCGTCAAAGGAGTTTACGAATGAACGCAAATTATATCACTTTATTCGCCCCCTTCACCTATGTCATTTCCTTACATTTTAATCTGCCCCGGTGGCTATATCGTTCGATTCGCTATTGCCACTTCGCCCCTTGTCATATCGCCCCACATCTCAAAAATTATAGAGGGCGCTAGACTAGATAACCAGCGACGTCGACGGCATGGCATACAATTACACATTTTAACTTATTCATGTTATTTAAGCCTAATGATAATTAGCTCAGAAGGCAAGGTTTAGTTTCATAAGAAAGACTTGTCTTTGGAGCTGCCCTTGTCTCTAGCTACTCTACGCATTTTATGGAATTTTGAGAGGTTAGTCACTTCATAAGCGTATTTTTTCTTAATTCAGTATTCCGTCTCTACTCTCCAATGTCCATGCTGCATATTTGTAATAATTGTAATATAAAGGCAGTGGATATTTTGCCGGAGACGGCAAACCTTCAGTAAACGTTAGTTTGCCGGATATGCACTGAACATGCGCAGTTACTGTTTTTTTGTACTTAAACATTTTCCGGTGACAAATTTTAGTCTGGCCCCATGCCAAAATGATCGTTGTATTTTTGTATTAACAAGATGGGAATCAGACCATTTTATAATTTCGGACTTTATTTCCCTTTAAAAAAAATCCTCCAGAGCCACAAATCTGAAAAAGAAAAAGTAATACTCTGCAATAAAATGTTTGAGACATATTAAAATAATAAAAGAAGAATATTCTTATTTATTTGGGGATGGAAAAAAAACACTTTAAAATTGTGGCGGGGGTCAGGATTCGAACTCGGGACATCCCACTCATTAGAGCTATTGCTTAACCGCTGCACCAACTGTGCTACACAACTTCGGTGGGAATTTAATACATGTTATAATTCAGCCCTATCTTAAAGAGTACAGCGCCCTCTGTTGATATGGATTGCCGCCGGCAAACCTTTAGTAAACGTTAGTTTGCCGGCGTTACCTCCGGCAAAATATACACTACCTAATATAAACACATGTACATGTACAAAATAACAACTCTTTTGGAAAAAAACGTTACTACCTGATGCCACTTTTTTCTTCATATATCATCTCAATGAAGGTCAGTCAAATTGAAAAAATGATGATAAGGCATGAATCTGAGACTAAGAAACATTTTCAATTTTGTTAGGAAATACATAGACAATTTTCTTGACTCTCCATAGACTTTGTACACAACCACTGAAGTGGCGTCAGGTTGCGACATTTTTCCCCTCCTAATCCTCCCACTCCTAATAAGTCCTATTATGAGTTGGCACTAGGATTGGCACTGAAGTTTTTTGTGTACTTTTTCATTTTTCAAAGATTGTAGAAGTTGGCTTTTTACTCCCTTTTCTGACAAAACTTGGGGGGGGGGGAACACATACACACAAAATTAATTTTAAAATTAAAAATTGAAATAAAAACAGAGATTTTGGTTTTGGTTTTTCCTGATAAGGTAGATATAAAGACTGTGTATAAATAATTGTCTTTCTCCTTTTTATAACATTTAGTGAGTCGGAAGTACATGTATTAAGCTGGGTAAAATGAGTGGACGTGTAGGAGACCTCAGCCCAAAACAAGCCGAGAAATTGAAGCTGGTAAGTTGTGCTCTATACTTTTTTTATTTAGAGACCTAACTTTGCTATTTAGACATAACAGTAGTAGACTATTCATTCTGCCTAAACCTATTGTGAATTTTATTTTCCTTAGTTCCTCGACAGAGTCTCGGATTTACTGACAGAAGATCACGATGATCACTATGTTTTACGCTGGCTGAGAGGTAATAATCAATAATGTATTTAATTTTGATCTTTTTCTTGTTTCCCTGGTACTTTGTCAGCTATAGCTTGTCTGTATTTTAATAGGGGTGACACGCTGGGTTTTCCCAGATTTGTAGATTTAAGAAAAGCCTTAAAGGGAAGATACAACATTTGCAAACATCAAAAAATGAATTATCACGAAATATCTTACTGGATCGTGAGGGAATGACAGTCAAAAGCATCCTTTAAAATCGTGGCTCCTGGTGTTGTGACATTTTCAAGAAAACTTGTATTTTTCCAACGCTGGTCGGCTGACCAGCATTGGAGAAAACTGACTTTTTTCAAAAAGTGCTCCTACTTTTTCATATTTAGTTATTCCGCATTTTCTTTGCAATTGATTACACACCTGTGAAGGGGTACAAGCCTTCTAGACTGATTCTCTGAACTAGACTACAAAAACATGGTTGGTTTTCTTGGATTTTCCAGCATCTCCGAACCGAAAAACGTGAAGCAAGTCAGTTTAACAATATTTGCTATAACAAACTAATCCTCTAAATCCATTTATTTCTGAAATTGCAGCAGAAGCAAATGTTGTACATTCCCTTTAAAATGAGACGATTTTCATCTCTGTAGTTTTCTTTTCTTTTCAGTGAAAAGCTTTATATGAAGCAAAGCAATTGGCAGTTTTTGGGAGTGTTATTTTGGGAAATACATGCATGTACCGTAGATAAACCCATGTTACTGTGGGGTTTCGATAAATTTTTATTTATTTTTTGATTATTTATATTCCCCAAAGTTGATAATTAATGCAACGTATACACTTTTTTGTGCTGAAGAAATCATTTTAAAAAGATTCAAAATGCAACAGTAGCAAGGATGGAGTCCCATAAAATAAATTGCTTACCATACCAGCTAAAACGTATATTTGCACAGAAAGATCATCTCATTGATACAAGATGAAGCATCTTTTCTTTTGTTAAATTTATGTGAACATCATTGTTAGGTAAATTCAGCCATGGTGAACGCACATTCAATTATTTCACTTCATTTATGTATTGAACATGAATTTATCTACCAACTACCATTGATAACAATATTTCAACAATGTACAAAGGCCTTCGTCCAAGCAATAATGAAGAATTCGCAGCGGGTGTTAAGTAAATTAATACACTTGGTAGCGCGCCGTTCGTGCCGATGAATGGTTTGCCCTCGGGCCATTCTCGCCCACGAATGGCGCGCTATACTTGTGTGTTACCCTGCTTTACATAATGTATTTGGCTTGTATTAAAAATCATCCTATTTCATTTGTTCATTTTTATACCTAGCCAGATCATTTGACCTGGACAAATCAGAAAAGATGTTGCGAGATGTGAGTATTGATTTTGTTTGCCCCCTTGGCCCCTCCCCCGAAGGGTGGCATGCGTGGCTTGTGCGTAAAGCGCTCGCCTCTCACCAAGGTGACCACGGTTCAAATCCTGGCCGCGGATCGCATGTGAGTAGAGTTGTGCGTTGGTTCTCTCCTGTGCCACGAGGGTTTTTCTCCGGGCCCTCCGGTTTTCCTCCCTCCGGAAAAATCAAACACTTTCGATCTCAGGCTGTGCTCCGTGGTCATATACATGTATGGGTCGATGTGGCCGGCAGCCATAGGCGCCTTCACGTGCCAGCGGCCCGACCACGTTGTAGCCGCGTCCTTCGCAATTCAGCATACCAGCTGCGAGTAAGGATGATTAGCCTCCCAAATTATTATTATTAAAATCTATAACATCACTGCAAGTAGTTTAAATGAATGGCCTGTAACCGCGCTGATTCCTTCGAAATCCTCTTTGCCAAAGTTGGAGGATCGAGGTTACATGGCAAAAATGGGTTACTGATTTCGTAGGATGCACTTTGTCAAGGCCTTGGGTCGGACCTTGTGTTGTTTTTGCTCAGCCATGCATAAATATAGGCCTGGATTATGCTTGAAATTCTCCGTACTGCTCCAGGATATCACTGGCCAAGCCTCAACATATTGGCAGTCACTGCCGCAGGATTTTGCAGGATTCAGGCAGTGGTCACTCCTCCACGGACCATATTCAAGAAATAATTGAGGAATTTGTAGGATTGAGGCTGTATGCTATTTTTCCATGAGGTCCATTGTAGGATTTTGCAGGATTGAGGCTACACCCTAGCAAAAAGGCCTAGGGAGTTAGGGTTAAATGAAGAGTCTTTAAAGTTAGTAAATTTTACTTGACACCAGTAATCATAGTACTCCACTGGCTCGTATTGGCTTGTGCTGTTTTGACACATTTTGATAACAATACAGTAAAAAGGAAAAGACAGAAATTATTTTGTCTGGGATAGCCCAGAAAGTTTATCACGTGCTTATTTCCGTTACGGTCCCATTACACTATGTTAGACTCGGGGTTGCAGTTTTGTTAAAATTTCTTCTGCTGATCTGCCATTAATTAATGTCCGTCATTCTTTTCTGTTGATTCTGCAGCACATTGCCTTCTGTAAAGAGTGGAACATTGAATACATCGTGTCAGAATGGGAGGCACCAGAGGTAAGAATCATGGGCAGATTTAGCTTTCAGGAAAGGGAGGGGGTTGATATTTGAGTGAAGTGCTATGGAGTCCGGGGAATGTGGCCACCCCCCGAAAATTGTAAAATCTACAGTGCTATTAAGTTCTCTGCATTCTAAGGCAATTTGAGAATAAATGAAATATCTTCAGCATTTTATTTACTATGTTTGGCCCCATTTTACTAGTATAACAGTTCAGCGGCTGAAGGGGGGGGGGAGTTGCATCCCCCCCCCCCGCCCCCCGCTCATCTGCCACTGAGAAGTATTAGAGGAATCAAAGAAATCCCAGGTTTTGAACCAGGAGTCTGAACAGGAATATATATGTTACGGAAGCTATCAGATCATTATGTCATTGCTTTATGTGATGTAAGAACATCAAATACACCACAGCTGATTATCTTTGGAAAACTAATCCTTTGTGTGCTGGACTGGTAAGTAAATCTAGCCTGTGGCTGATAAACCTGCTGCTTCAATATTGACTGTCTGAAGAGTCTACAACTAAGATACTATCTTAGAACTTTACAAATGACACCGCGTTCCCACTTGAATTGGAAAAAGGTGGATCAAGATCCGGCATTTTGGTGTGATCGTTATCTTACCGCAACGAAACCGCAAGACGCGTTCCCACCCATGCTTGATCCACCTTTTCGTACGGAAATGTCAGGTCCGAAAGGTCACTGAGTTCGGAATTATGCGCGCTCTGTGGGAGTGCCATTTTTGCATGCTAGGCCAGGATGGGACAGTTTTCAAACAGCACTATCAGAATTCACCGACAAAAATTACGCGAATTCACCAACATAAATCACGGATCCGTAGAGGATCCGTGCGTGCATAAACTAACAGGTGAAATCCACCAGATCAGAGCCGCTCATTGTGTGACATCACGGCAGAAACCAATGCATCGATAAGGGATTCCCTGGTTCTGAAGCTTCTCATTGGTTAGAAACGGTCACATGATGTACTACGACATCATTTTCCAATTTTCTATAATCAATACTTCAGATTTGTCACCTCCGTACGTACCGCGTTATCGGCACTATTCTCATCGCATACTCGTAAGCTTTTCCATGATTCTGTGCCAAAGTGAAGTCTTTTGGTGAGTGCGGACTCAGAGTCATTTATGGATGGAAAAATAAGTAAAATTTCACCAATGGAAAAGGTTTAGTAATGGACGAACACGCAACAAAAATAAGGCCTAGTGTAGTTTTAGGATACCACGTGCGCTTTTGCATGCGCGGTGCTAGCCCGTAGTTCAGCGGTTGTTTATTGTGCATGTTGTATACATGTACGCTGGAAATGTTCACATGAGCTACACGCCTGAAAACGTGTTTCTTCGTTCATGAGACCGCAACTTTTTCGCGCCACTCGTGCACCGGGCGGATGTTAACAGGTCAAATTGCCGGATCAGATCCACCTTTTGCGTTCCCATCTGATCGTGATCCGGCAATTGCCGGATCTGATCCACCAATTGGGGGATCTGTATCCTGGTCCAGAGGTGGATCAGAAAAGGTGGATCTGATCCTGATCCACCTTATAACGGTTAGCGTTCCCACTACACACAATTGCCGGATCTGATCCACCAATTGGGGGATCTGATCCGGCAATTTGGCAAAAGGTGGATCAGATCCCCCAATTGGTGGATCAAGTGGGAACGGGGTCTTACATTTAGCCTGCAGGGAAAAGAAAACTCAAATAAGGCCAAAAAATAACAGCTCTGCTTCCGGTTTACCCTGCTTACCCTATTTTGACAGCCCCTACCCTAATTTTGTTTGCAAAAACTGAGGAAAAAAAGAAAATCATCACTACCTTTTACAGTTGACTACATGCAGACACCTCCATATGATTGTACACACACACAAATGTTGCCCCTCCCCTAAAAAAATTTGCCCTACCTATACCTACCCTATTTTCAAATGACATGTAATCGGAAGCAGAACTATTTTATTTTTGCCTAAGGGGCTGTCCATCTGTATGCACGAAATGCGGACTTTTAAACCCCTCCCCCAACTCCCTCTCCCCACCGCTCCCCCCCCCTCCCCCCCCCCCCCCCCCCAAATGCATGGCATATGCAGTGGTTCCAAGTCTCTCCCCCTCCCCCTCCCCCGGTACACATGCATTCCATAAATTGATACAAGAAGGATACATATGCACTGTTCATTTCCGGTGTATTGTACATGTACATTACAAAGCATGATGAATGTGCAAAGCATGATGTCCGCTAATTGAAGCAGTCTTTTTATTTGGTAATGTCGCTGTCTCTGAAGTTTAATGACCTTTACTGGCGTTGGCTGGCGGTGGCACATTTTGGATGCATACAAACTGGTCTCGGTATTAAATATGAGAAATTACTTGACAAAATATTACTAGCAAATTGTATGGACGGCCCTAAACTGCTACGCTGCCTTCCAACTTTGAGTCTGAACTTGGGCAAAGTGTGCAGAGTGGCTAGACTGTAGTAGAAATGGAAGAATTCAGAAGACCATTTGCAGACAATCTGCAGACTCCTGGTTGAAAGTAGTCTTGAGGAGATGTTTCTTAAATAATTTCTTCAGGTAGATTTTAGACAAGCTTGTGGTAAAGTGTGACTGATAACCGTATTGCTTCAATATGTTTGATCGCCTGCAGATTCTGCAAAGTCTGTGAAGATTTCTGTCATGTCTGTTAAATCCAAATTGGCCAATCTCTAACATCAGTAGAATTCTGCATACAATCTGTAGGCAGTGATGTAGACTCTTTAACCCTGCGCAGAGTGACCTGCTACCTTTTGGGCCCCAGGTAACCAAATTTTTTGAAGAAAAAAAAAATGAGGGCCAATGACGGTCCCCTTCCATCTAATCCTCATTTGACCCTTGCCAAATAAGCTGGTTCAATGAACTTTGCAGCCAGGCTACACCCAGGCCGTGTCAACAAACTTTCGACCAGGCCTCCTGCCAAGTCTCATTGAAACATCAACAAAGACCCGTAAATTGACACAGTCATCTCCCTTCATAACTGCATACCACAGCCGCCAGTCAATTATCTTTCCAGCGCACTGTCTGGCAACTGTCTGGACACTGTCTTGCACGTGGCTTTTTGTTGTATTGCTATGAATAGGGTCTTGCGTAGTGTGGGAAAGTACCTGCAGCAGTTGACAAGTTGCTGTAAAGTTTTTTTGTAAACGCTTCGCAGGGTTAAAAAAGCTTTTATCATCATCATCATCATCGGTTTTGAGGCCATTGTCCAGTCTGTTCTGGGTTGGCCTGCTTTCTCGCTTTGGTTCTCCTCCACTTGGCCCTGTCCGTCATGTACATCCCTCGCATTGACTCCAAGCAGACGCATGTCATATTTATTCCTTCATTTCTTTGGAACAGGTCCTGGAGAGACACATGATCGGCGGGCTGTTTGGGGAAGACAAGGAAGGCCGGCCGGTCTACTATGAAGCCTACGGCACGGTGGACTGCAAGGGAATCATCTACTCCAGCATCAAGGCAGACTTTGTCAGGTACAAGCTGCGGATATGTGAAGCCATCTACCGAAGGTTCGAGGAACAAACCAAAAAGGTACAACGGAAGAAAAGAGGGAGATGTGAAAGAAATCACAGCAAACTCGTACATGTATGCATGAAGACGGGTAGCCAGTCTGAAGTTAGATAACAGTGACCTCTGACCTCACATTCCATCTTTCTCTTATCCAACAGCATGGCCGCAGGATCGATAATCTGACCATGATTCTTGACCTGGACCAGGTAGGTCTCAGCCATCTCTGGATGCCGTTCCTCAATGTCTACTTTGATGTGCTCAGCAAGTTTGAGGCCAACTACCCCGAGACCCTTCATCAGTGTTTCATCATCAATGGTACGTCTGGTTTGAATCATGAAAATGGTGTTCATAGTGCACGGAAGCTTCGCTCTATGATTGGTCGAGTGCATAGTGTTCCTTTACTTTAATAGGCTGAATCTGAGTGACTTGGCTACAGCCGTGCCTATAGGCGCATTTGTCGTTACTGGCCAAAGCAACTTTTAGCTGCTTATTATTAAATGATGTAAATAAGGGGGTTGAGCTATAGAGGGGCATGATTCCCACAATCAAGGCCTCCCCCCCCCCCCTTGTTCCCCGAAGTCAGAAACAAGAGCAAGTTTGCAGTTGCGCTATGTAAAAATCTTTTGAGAGTTTGTGTGGTTCTGAGTAGAAATGGTAGAAAACTCAACGTCTCAGAGAATATGCTCTGCCTAATGTCAGGGGTATCAAATCCTTTGTGGTCAAAAGGACCCCATGTAAACCGGCCAGAAGTGCACAGCCAGATGACCTCGGACATATAGATAAGCTCCTGGGCTCTATGTATATACCGGTACACTAGCTCTGCCTAGCACGTGTACAATAAACAGACCCTACGCACTGAGCCATAAGCAACGGCAAATTTTATTGGAGTTTAGATGAACAGTTCTTTTGTAAACGATTACACGCGAGCCTAAACCTCAACCAATCACAATAAGGGTTATATTGTTGGAAAGCTGACGAGACGAAGAAAAATGACTCAAGAGATCTAAGCTCCAAGGTGGCGCTATTTAACGTTGTGATGATGTTAATGGGCCAGTTCTTGGCTGAACGCGTGGTTTACACACAAAACAGGGAGATTTTTGACTAAAACTGCAGTGTTTAGCATCATTTTCCCGAGTGAAATCAGTGTTTTATTCAGTTTTTCTTTTATTTTCTGAAAAAGTATATTGTTAGGGTCATACTGTAGTAAGATCTAAGGTATACTCTGTTGAATAATGAAGTGGTGGCGACAGATGTGAAAAAGGGCCCGTTTTTAGTGATTTTTCCACCGTGTTCTCTCATAGAGGTTGCACATAAAGACCGGCCCGGTGGGTTAGTTCCCCAAAGGAATCCATATGGGACACCCGAGGACATACAGATCAGCACTCTGTGCAAAATATTGACTATTCCATTGGTTCTTTTCAGAACCACATAAATTTAAAAAGAAATCTCCTTCAACAAAGTGCAATTGCAAACTTATTATAAAAAAAAGTGTTCATTGTTTGAGACTATCAACAAATAATAATAATAAGAATAACGGAGTCTTATATAGCGCACGTATCTACCAACAATTAGGTACTCAAGGCGCTGGAAATTATGTCAATTGTTAAAAAAAGGTAAATAAAGTTTATGAGAAATGTGAGACCCATTATGTAGCACCTTATAATGGTGTACAAGGTGCTGCGGCGCACATTGCAGCCACTGCCAGAAACACCAGGGCAAACCCCTTCTCTTAGCGATAAGTGTTACTGGGTTTTTTAACGTGCATTACACAACACACGGGACCTACGGCTTTACGTCCCATCCGAAGGACGAAGCAATAATGGTAAAGTGCCTTGCTCAAGAGCACAAGCACCATGTTCCCACGGTCAGGATTCGAACCCATGCACCACGTCACACGAGTCGAACACCATAACCATTGGACCACAGCGCCCCTGTATAGTACCCCCTCAAGCTTATGAGGACCTGATAGTGCCGCCTAGCCCCCCACACCCCTGCATGTGTGTCTTCAGATTCACCACTTATTCTGACAGCAAGTCCTTGACAGTAACTATGCCATTTCTCCACTTAGCTCCTTCTATGGTGTCAGTGGGCTACAATCTCTTCAAGCCTTTCCTCAGCGCTGATACAAGGACGAAGGTCAGATTCTTTGGAGGTAAGGTGGAACTCTTATTTGTGAGGTGTTCTGGTAAAATGAGAAATAAGGGTTTGTGGATATCAGGAAAGAGAATAAAGTTCTTCTTACAATACTGTTTGTTGCATTTCAATCGGAAATTTTGTTGACAAGTTATGACCATTTAAACTTTGCATTTATTGGCATGTCAAAAAAAATGAAATACTGAGAAAAAGGCCTTTGAAGTTTCAAGTTTTGTAGTTGTGAAAATGAAAGATGTAAAATTGTTTTTCCTTAAAAACATGTTTATTCCACAAATTTCATACTATTTCTTCAAAATATGTGTAGTAGACATACATATCAAAGATTACAAAACATATCAGTAACTCTGAAAATCAAAAAAAAAGATTCTCCCCGTTTAGTTTTTTTTTTGCAATTTTCTCCACTATGGCCTGTGCCCAGTTCCGTCTCATTTTGCCAGAATGCATCACATTTAATCACTTTTATACTGATATATTTATTTTACCTCCGCCTTAAAAAGTACTTCTTGATTGCTGAAGCATTAAAAAAAATAGTATGCTCTCAGGTTCTGGTTATTGATCGAAATTGTCAAGTTTACTTCAGTGTCTCTTTGTAAAATTGGGGACACTCAAATCGTGGGAAAAATCAAACACTTGTATTTAGTCTAATGCACCAAAGCATGAAAATGCATGAACGAAAAACAATTTGGAGACTGCTTTTCTGATTTGGGCTGTCCTGCACTCTCTTTTCAAAATGTAGTTCCACCTTTAAAAAGGCAGGATCAAAGGTGGGTTCAATTTAAAAAAAAACAATGTTACCACGAATGTGCATTGAATATTTGCTACATTGCAGCTAAAGTATTTGATCCTGCCTATTTTAATAACTGTATTTTTTATTTTTAATTTTTAATTTTACTTAATTAATTGGTTTTGGTTTATAGTTTAATTTTTGTTTTTTGTTTTTTGTACAGGGCCCTCAAGGAAAGCAGTTTTTTAACTGAGGAGGCCACCCTGTTTAAATAAGACTGCAAATAAATAAATGAATAAATAATAAATTTGAATATGCTGACAATGGACATAGACACAGCCATATTCTCAACCTTAACATGAAACAGATCTCTCTAAGTGATTTTGTTCACTATGATTCTAACCCTTGTTTTGTCTCCCCTCACCTAGGCAACTACAAGAGTAAATTATTGGAGGCGATCAGTGCAGACCAGTTACCACAGCATTATGGTGGTACAGCCGTAGATAATGGCGACCCAAAGTGTAGTGAAAAGGTGAACATTCAAGATTTCTCTTTTATACTGTAATAAAACAATTCTAGGTTGGTTTTGATAAGATATATTTGAGTAATGATGGTGTGGGATTGAGAATATAGGTTTACCAGGTCAAACAGATTGGCCCTTGATTTGACAAAAAGGCATTGAATTAAAGAGGCCTGAAATGCCCGAAAATTTCTTGTTTTGGATTGTTTACTTGTACTATTGCAAAGGTCTGGTTGAAAGAACAAACCTGAGTCTTACGGGAAAAGAAAAAAAACCTGGTTGTTTACATAAGACGCGACGGACATTTGTGGCATAACCATACGTATTTCAAGTCGTTCATATTCAATGTACTTCACACGTTCTGTGTGTGGTACATAATGCACACAGCACTTATACACAAATGTTGTTTCTTACACGTCCGCAGAATGCGAACCACTGTGCGGTTGGATTACAACTAGCACTCAACAGCTCGATTTTTCGAAGACAAAATTTTGGCCCCCGAAATTCATTCTCGCGTGGTTCTCGCAAAAGTAACACAGAAACGCCCGTTTTTTAAAGATTGCTGTGTGGACGCTTATATACTACTTTTAAATGCTCTTTCTTCATAACATCAGTTTGTTTAAAAGGCATTTCGTAGCCCCATTGGGTGCTTTCCAGGCCGAAATATCCCTTTAAGATCTCACATAAAATAAGGGTGTCAAGGGGATCAGACCACAACTCAACCACATGTCACAGTATCTTGAGGGATTGAAAAGTTCACTTTATACCAACAACTGTTCTAAAACAGGGGAAGTTTAGAAAAATATTCTAAAACAGGGGAAGTTTAGAAAAAAATGTTCTTTACTGATGATTGGTGAGTTCTCTGTCATTCTTTCCTCATCTCTTGGAGATCCGGTATGGAGGCAAAGTGCCCAAGTCCTACTACCTGAAGGAGCTACAGCTATCCGGCTCCAGTAACCTCAAGAAGGAAACGGTCGCCAGTGGTGCTAAGCTACAGATTCCTCTGGAAGTCACAATTCCATTGTCAGCCCTTCGGTATTGTATACACAAACTCATGCTTCTGTAATTGCTAATTTGTGACTGAATCTTGCAAAATAAGTCTTAAGGACACTTTTTTTCCTTCTTCAGTTTTCTACACTGTTACGAGGAGCAAACTCTGCCTGTAATTTCGATATACATTGTACCCCTGAGTATGACAAAATTATGAATTTGGACTTAATCCTCGTTCAACATGTTGACAATTCTGTTGTATACCTGCCTCATCCAAAATGGCAGCCATCAGACTTGCGGTACAAGAAAAGCCACTAGAATAGACTGATAACCTCAAAGTTACACAGTTGAATGTAAAACATCGGTCTTGTTCCCTATCTCCCGATCAGGTGGGAGTTTCATACTGAGAAGGATGACATCGGCTTTGGTGTGTATCGCAAGCCGTCAGGCTGCTCCGCCGAGTTGGTTGAGATCCTGCCCAGTGCTCGCTTCTCATCCCAACTAGTCCCTGAGAGCGGCGTGGTGGAATGCGCCGAGGTTGGAACCTGTGAGTATTGTGTATAGACCCTTCTACGCTTGGCTGGCAAACTGCACATTTTGCCAACCATGGGTCGCAAAACTATGGAATGTCCAACACTCCATAAAATGATGAAGAGTTATTACAGATCATCAAAACATTATTTGATTGCTGGAAATACAACATTGTCAACAAAACTACAATGTAATTCCTAAACATGCCTTTTTATTATGTATTAAGGGCGTTATGGGGACTTTTTTTGAAAAATGTGTTGCCAACCACAGCTTCAATATATGCCCTTGCGACAGCCCTTATAAAATGGCGCCAATTTTTATAAACAAAAGAATTGTTTTTTACTGTTTGACACCCTTGCACAATTTTATGGCTCTGCTGTCCTCGGAATTCCGTGCTTGTCATCACCATTCTGTGTTTACAGAGCTGCTCTAACCCTTTAAAGGCATATAGGATCATTAACTTTTCATGTTTTTTTGTTGGTTTTCATTGATAACACCACTCAAAATCCAAAGAAGAAATGTTGAAAACATAGCTTGTTGAGGTCTATTATTATTTTTAATCATCTCTGGTAATGAAACCAAGGATTCCTCAAAAGCGCCCTAGGCGCTGTAGCTCGCAAGCCTGAAGGAACCTGTGGAGAGAAGACAATGAGAAGAAATGACAGTTTTAGAGGTGGTAGGAAAAGCGCAGAAGAATATTCTGGGGAAAAACTACGGAATCAGGCAGGGACTGAAAACCCAATCCACACGTGGACCAGGCGGGGTTCAAACCCGGGTCACAGTGGTGGAAGGCGAGGAAAGTACCGCTACGCCAACCTGACTCCCCCTAAGTTTCAGTTCAGTGGATGTTATTACACTTTTTCAGAAAACTGTGAAAAACCATGCACAGCCTTTCGATCGTGAAAGACGATTTCATCAATAGCTTTCTTGCATTCCAAAAATCAGTCTCTTGACTGATCGTTGGAAATCACCTACATTTCCTGATTTCTTCTCAATGACAGCAAGCCAGACGGAATAATTTCACCAGTTTAGTACCATTTTAGTACCTACGTTAAGCAGTGCTTTGAAATTGGGCTGTGGAGCCGAGCCAATATCATGGGGCTGCTTTAAGACTGAGCAGAAAGGTTGTTCAAGCTTTAGCAGAAAACTTTCTTTAAATCCTCTCCATTTATTTTTCAAGCTTAAATTGACTTTTTTGGGGTTTTTTTTTTTGGTTTTTGCGCCTCAGATGTAGTCATCTTTGACAACAGCTTCAGCTGGGTCAAGAGCAAAAAGCTGTGCTATGCTGTGGACATCCTCCCTCCGGAGAATTCAACAGGGACAGCAACAAACAGTACAGAATGAGAGGGGAGGTCAGTCAGAGTTTGAACAGCCTGCCGGAAGTCCAGTCAACGTAATGATCATGGGCCTTATACACGAGATGGCCATTTTTGTTGAGTTCCCTGATGTATTTCATTAATTGTTAACTGTTGAATGGGATGGCGCCAGACTATTTATGCAGGCACAATGCAGCCTTATGTTACTGTAATTTTTTTTTTGAATATGGCTGTAAACATTAGGGAATGTTTAATTACAAATTTAAAATTATTTATTGAGGCAGACTGGAATTGATTATAAATTAAGTTGCTTTCATTTCTCTTTGCAAGTTCAAAAAGTTAAGATTTTTACCCAACTTTCATTTGAATATGGCCGACTCGTGAATAAGGCCCATGCAGCTTCACGGAGTGTTGCTAATATAGGTCATTCCATAAAATTGGGGGCCAATTTTTGCGTGCCCATGTTACATCTGATATAAGATTTTGTAAATTCAGGACACATTCTTTAATGCCTTCTATCTTCAGGAGTGGTTATGTAAAGCGAAGTACCTGCCAAACATATGAAAAAAATAGTATAAAGGCAACTTTAATGATACTTGCATGGCAAATTTATAGGACAGGTGTAACAGGGATACCAAAAAAATGGCACACTTCTGGACCCCATCTTTATGGAGTGACCCTCATGCAGACAGTACTCTTTTGTTGTTGTTGTATTCTCTTAAAGTTTGGGTTTGTTTTTTTAATAAGTATCAATTGTTAAGTTGAATGTAAGCGAACAGTCTTGCCAGACAATAGGACACCAAAATTTGCTGTGAACATTGCAAGGTAAGTTAACGAGTCATCTGTCACTTCGGCAAACTCTTCAAAGGTTTGTGTTTCATGGTAAAACTAAATAATGTCATTTTTGTTTTCTTTCTTAGGTCACAACCACTTCCTTTCTTGAGAAGTTTGCCATTTATGCTTTTAAAAACAACTGATTTTGATTAAGTTTAAGGGTTGAAAAACTTTTTGGATTTCTGAACTAAACATATTTAAATGGAAATGTTCTGAATTGTTTTTAAAAAAAATTAGCAAAGTATTCTCAGAATGTAAATATTTATTTTCGATTTTAACCAGAAAAGTGAGTTATTTTAGTGAACAATTTAATTTTATCGCACCAAGTGTTATCAAAGTACTTTTATGCACAAAAATATATATCTGCCCATTTTTAAGATGATAATTATACACTATTTTTGCAATGAAGAAAAATTCATGACATACTTAATGTGTTATAAACACACAATTACTAAATTCTTAATATTGTAATTATTTATTTTTTTTGTCCGGAAATCAGTAGTATTGTCAAGTAGTCATGAACATTTGTCAATGTAAGGATTTTGTATGAATTTGTGATTGTATATCGTGGTCTCCATGAATTGTTCATCAAAGTAAACCAAAAATGAAAAGACATTCCCAATTATTTGCAATTATTATGAAATTTGCTCAGGAAATCAGCATTACATATACTTCGAAGTATTAATGAACACTTGTTTGAAACAAGGATTTTTACAATGGAATTGTACATGTAATTGTATTTTGGTATCTGTTGAATTTTCTGTTGAAATAAAATAATGAGAATGTGGTTTTTCGAAGATAAATTGAATGATATCTTGACACGACTGACTTTCTGTGATGAATTCCCCACTTTGGTCCCTGGTTCCTGAAGTTAGCCAAAATTCTGCATTTTCTGGAATTTTTTTTTTTGCTCTAGTAACTCTACATCAATCCTAGTTATGCTGTTATTGTTCTCTATTGACGTACTGACAGTTATTGAAAATGGCAATTCCCTGCCACCCCCACCCCTTTTCGAAATACTTTTAACTAAATTTGAAGGGATTTCCCCCTTATTTTTTCATCATCTGACTATAGTTTTGGCTCAATTCTGTGCTACACATCTGCTCGCATTTTCACACAAATTCAAATGTAAGGGGATTTCCCATGTGTAGTCTTCATTATTGGCTGGAAGTTTTGACGGGGAAAAATATTATGTAATCGAGCTGAACGTGATCCAGGCCTCGCTTATGTAGAATTCATACAGATCGCTTCAGAGCACCCGACTAGTCAGAAATTCACGAATTCACGCATGGGTTGCTGTATTTACTAGACGTCATGTCGTTATAAGAAATGAATATTGTAGAAGGGGGCCCGACTAGATGCTGCTACTTCGGTGGACGGGGACGGGGATCGGATGTATTTGTCAAGATTTTTAACCCAAATTGTATGAGTAAATTTTGTAAGATGTTGTTGATATAGTCAGTAACATAGTGCTCGAAATAAATATAATGTTACGAGTTTAATAACCTTGCCTTCGACTTAGTTTGGACATGGTTTAGAGATGCCCAATTCTCGGACAGACGCTTTCTGTATACATGGTATAGGTGTTGTGCCCATTCTTGAAAATCACGCATTCTCGAAAATGAGCGCGTATTCTTGAGAATGAGCGCCCATTCTTGAAAATGAGCGCTCATTCTTGAAAATGAGCGCTCATTCTTAAGATTGGGTGGGGATACCACGTGCACAATTTATGAATTTTGCCCAATCTTAACAAACATTGCACGACATAATTATGTTAAATGAATTGTATAGCGTTTAAAAGGGAAACAATTCATATAAAGAGGACAGAAAATGTTCCATGCTTCTGTACTCGTATAACTACGATAATTTGAATCAAATTAAACCTGTTATTATTGCTTTTTCCTGCCTACTTATGGGAAGTTTTGTAATAACGGAGGACTGGGAACTAGTCTGGGAAGTGCTTTGTTTAGGCTAGACAAGTACAAGTCCCTGTATGTATCATGTGCGTGCCACGAACAAAAACGATGTCCAGAAGCTGCCAAAATTGCTCTTTTGACTAGATAGAATCCAGCTCTGCGACGTTATGGTGGGGTGTGAACAATAAATTGGTGGCAATTTAAATGGGAAATAGCATTAGCGCTATGGGATGTCGCAGTATTCATTCTCATTCTTCACAATCTTCATTCTTACGTCTCCCCCCCCCCTCCTTTATTATCCCAAAAATCTGAATTCTTTCTTATTTATTCTTATTTTTCCCCCGGTCCCCTCCCCCAATACGCGTATACTTTTCATATCCACTCTACTTTTCAGCGCCTTGCGTTGCAACAGTATAATTATTAAGAATCAGTGAACGAGGATTCAGCTAGACTTGCCAAGCGCAGCAGGTGCTCGGCATCGACAAGACCGTTATCTTGTCGCGTATTCTCGAGAATGTGCGCTCAATCTGGAAGAGTTATTTTTTGCCAAGATTGAGCAAGGATCCAGTTGCACATTTTCGAGAATGTGCCTGCCCATTTTCGAGAATGCATGATTTTCAAGAATGGGCACAACATAGGCATGGAGGAAGGAATAGACATACATGTAGGGCGGTCCTATTCAAAAGCGTCAACAAGCGTCAACACATTTTGTATAGGCTTTTGAACATTAAAAGTAGCTTTATATGGTAATAATACTTAATAGTAATAAAGAACATCTTCAGCATATCAATTAAAATTAAAATTAGTTAAAATTTAAAAAGTTGTTTTCCAGCGCGAAACCTTCGACGAGTTTGTCGGTTTATGTATTTGCGTTGACGCTGGTCGCTGTGGTTGGACCATTCCATTTATCGCTTGGGTGAACCTGGTGCAGGGAATCACTGACCAAGGCCTGAGTGAGGGGCTTGAATTATATTTACATTTTATTGAATAGTGTCGGCATGGTCAGTAAACATATTATTCAGATAATTAGAAAAGTACCATGACCAATGCGAAAACCAAACGAGGTATCACTAAGCGTTTCGTAGAAAGAAACGCCTATGCGTTAATGCTACAGTCCATGCATGCGTAGTATGTAGATCTTGGCTTTGCGTGAACAAGATGGCGGCCGATACTAAACTGACAAACACGTCGTAGGTTATGCATTGAAAAACTACTTTTTAACTAATGATAACTTTAATTGATATGCTGAAGATGTTCTTTATTGCTATTTCTATCATATAAAGCTACTTTTAATGTTCAAAATTCTATACAAAATTTGTTGATGCTTGTTGACGACCGTTGACGCTTGCTGATGCTTGTTGACGCTTGTTGACGCATTTTAGTAGGACCCGTATAGGGCGAGGGACATTGGATAAGCCCAGTTTGGACGCCCTCATCATTGCGTTACGACTCCGTAACGTAGTGTGGTAAGGGAGTCCACCTGGGCTAGGGCAGTGGATATTTGACCGTGAACCGGCCCCCAATTGTTTCCAGTATTGTACCGACACGGCACTAAACATGCACGGTGACCCTTTTTGGGGACTTAAGAGTTAGAAGTTTTTACTGTGACGTATCTTCGTCTGGTTCCACCTGCTATAAATTAATTATTGTCGTTGCCCCCTCCAGGACTAGACCCTGGGGTGCTGGAACTCTTTTTTTGACATTTGGGATGTGGTCTGTCGTGCTAGTACGGCAGGCCAAATCCCAAATTCGAAAAAGGAGTCCTTAACTAAAGTAATGCCCCAATTAGTGGGCCTGCTCCAGGGAAATACTCGGAAAGAATTCCATATACAGGCGTCACTCGACACCCTGTGTACAAACCCTATGAGACTGGTCTGAAAAATTCTAAGTGTTTTCTCACTAAATGTTTCAATATTTTCCCTGCCAAATTTGACTTTTTACATGTAGGACATGTCATCGCTTTCTGATGGCTGATGGTCATTGCAGGGAAAAATTAGTGACGCCCATATGGAATTCTTTTCAAATACTCTGCAATAAAAAGTCGTCTACATACATGTACATTGAATTTTTGTATAACAATAGAAGACAATTCATAATTTTTGGGACGATGAGATGCTAAAATGAGATGTTAAAACAATCTTGAAATGGATCTTGATTCTCCACCCAGTTTTAGTGATGTTGTGCTGATGACGAGCGATGTTGTGCCACAGAGCAAGTCATCATTGTAGGCAGTCCTTGTTGAAGACTAGGAGGCTCTTAGAAACGCTCCAGCAGTGGTACCGCTGTACCTCAAATGGTGCAGGTATTTAGACCATAGACCATAGAAATTCAAAGACATACAGAAAGATTTCCATATACGAAGTTCACTCAACACCCTGTGTACAAACCCTATATGATTGGACTGAAAAATTCTAAGTGTTTTCTAAGAAAATGCTTGTATTTTCTCACTGCTCAAGTTGACTTTGATGACATGAAATTGCTATCTGGGGGCTTGTTAGTCAATACAGAGAAAAATTAGTGAACTTCGTATATGGAAATCTTTCCAAGACATGCATTGCACAGCACACCACTTTCTTGAAGCCTTCAATTTTTGATCTTGCAACTAAAGCAAGGTTTCCTTCAAGAAGTGCAGTAAACTGTTTTGTCTTTAAAATATAAAAGAATTGTTGCTCATCTAGCTATCTTTAATACCAATGTTGCAAATTGCGTCTCCTCAGGGGTGGGGGGGGGGTTGAAATCAACCCCCTCCCCCCAGCTCTGTTAAAAATTAGGTTTTTTTCCATAGAAATCCATACGAAATAATGCAACACCCCTGTAATATAGTGTTAATAATCGTCAGATTTTAACAGTGCCTGCGTTGAAAGTATGGTACGTGCCCCTCCCCCCCCCCCACCACCACCTATTTATTTTCCCGAGCCAAGTGTCCTGACAAAAAACCTGTCTACATTTCAGCTTGATTTGCTGATGAACCCCCCCTGCAACAATTCCTGGATCCGCCCCTGCTCGCAAATGTTGATCTTGCATTTGTAGCAAAATTGTTTCTCACTTAGCCATGCAATATTTGGTCCTTTAAATGTTGCAAATTGCCGCTCTCCTAAAATACTTTGTTTGATCTTGCACATGTAGCTGTACACAAGGCGTCACTCCTATAGATAATCCAGGCACATGATCACTGTACATGTACATGGCCCACGAGGCCCCCTTCAATGGAGAAACCATTGTGCAGGCTATTGTACAAAACAACTGCCATGTATGGTATGTACCGGATTACAAATAGCACAATGCGTTAGCCATTGAAGAGGGCGTTTGTTTATAGAACTAAAAGCATGCCCGAAATAGACTAATCCGGCAACAGCCATTTCATGAGGCGGCAACAGGCTTGCGCGAGTCGTGCTCAGGTAGTACGCACACACTTTCTGCTCCTTCGACCAATACATGCGAGTGAGTGTGGCACCACTGCAGTAACTGCATCTAATTCTGGTCGCCGGCTTCCGCTATTATAGAATACTGTTTTAGTACAATCAGATATATTGACGTGTCACTAGTAATACATTGTTTAAATCGTTTGGTTGTAGCTGTCTGTGGTTCCATTGACTACCACTATGATGTTGTGGTGGTTGGCGGTGGTCATGCGGGCTGTGAGGCTGCTGCGGCTGCTGCCAGGTCTGGGGCCAAGACCCTGCTGCTCACCCACAAAATAGCAACAATTGGTGAGTACCTTGAGTTCACGTTGGTCATTGTCTGTGTTATTGTCAGTGTACGATCTAGGACGCTTTTGTGGGGTTGGCCAGGGTCAGTTTGCCAGGGTCAGCTGGCTGTTTCAAACTGGCCAGCTGTCCTCAGCAAGTTTGGTGGTCAAAGGGCAAGACATCTGCGCTAGAGTTCATGGGTTCAAATCCCAGCCAAGTAAGCTTGTGAATTTATTTCGCAGAGTTTATACTGCTTATGAAATTATGTTCATGAGGGCAAGACCAAATATTGATTTTACATCTCCCAATGCAAAATCTCATCATGCAATCTAGTGATTTTCAGTTTACTTGAAGTTATTTTGGTTTTTTTTTTTTTTAAAACCCTCCTCTGGAAACATGCATTGTCAGCATTGTTATTACTTGGTCAATATTAGTCAGGACTTCCGTTGGTTTGTACACAGTAGGCCAGGAGGTGAGGAAGACAATTTTGACCGTTTGTGACCTCTTACATAGTATATGATATAAGTACAAAAAAATTACCAAAAACCTTAGCATTGGATTCTATTTTTTACAAATTTCCTTCCAACCTTCAAAAGTCCTTCCAAAATCGACATTCGTGAAGAGTCACAAAATTCATAATTTTCCACTTGCTACTCAATCAATTTAATTGATATTTTCGTAAAGTACCCTTTTTTTCTCTAAAATGTAGAGCAGTATTTTTTTATGAAATAGAGGTTTTTAGGATGACCTACTGATTGTGCTTGTTTCAGGTGAGATGTCTTGTAACCCTTCATTCGGGGGCATTGGCAAGGGCCATCTGATGAGAGAAGTGGACGCATTGGATGGACTGTGCGCAAGAATAGCAGGTACAAATATGTTTTTATATTTTATTTTTATTGAGAATTTGGATTAGGCTTTGGCGACTCTGTATCTGAATTGAATAGGAATTTGTTCAAACTGTACTACATTGTATTACATTGTGTTTATTCACTGATAAATTCATAAAACCATAGAGTGCTCAGACGCGGTTTGGGTGCAACAGGGAGTAACAGGCAGGGTGATTTGGGGGGAGGGGGGTACAGTGACTAAAGAGTTAAGTCAATCCCAAGCCAAGGCATGATTCCAAGTTCCTGTCTTCACACTTTTTATTAACCTTAACCCCTTGGGTATATTTACTAGGAATATCCCGAATTCGCCAAAATCCATCAATTTTGCCATGTAAAAAAAAAATTTGGTGGCCAGTGAGTCCATTAGAATCCACCAGTAAGCCGGGAGTAAATCTGTGGAGATCCTGAATCCATCAAAGTCCCCCAACTGCTCAATATGGAGGTACCCTGAATCCATCAAAATCCTGCAGTACCGCTAGGCTTCATGTCCTGAATCCATCAAAATCCCCAAACTTTTGCAATATGGAGGTATCCCGAATCTGCGGAAATCCCCTGAAACCGTAGTGTGGATTTTGATGGATTCAGGTACGTTTGGGTTAATAAAAAACTAATTGTATCAAGCAGCGATCAGTACGTGTTAAACCCTAACCACCTCCAACCCTTCAAAATCCAACTGCATGGTGTTTTTTTTTTTTTTTTGAATCTGTTGAGTGAGTACTGTAATAGTAAACTGATTATTCTTTACATGGGGTAAGGAATACCACCATAATCAGAGTCCAACAGTTTGGGTGTAGAGTTTACCATATGATGTTGGATTTGGCAAGGGTGAGGAAGGATCCTAGTAAATCACTCAAGGGGGTTAAGGTTAATCTGCTCCCATGTACTCGTGTGCAAAATAAGGTTGTGCTTTTACTTTCTCACATTTAGTCGCTGTCTTTCCCACGCCAATGTATTACACGTGATTGTATTTTGACATTTTTTCAACAGTCTGTATTTTTTCTTCTCACTCTAGACAAAGCAGGGATTCAGTTTAAGGTGCTGAATCGGAGGAAAGGACCTGCGGTATGGGTAAGGAAATGCTGAATTTACTGTGTCCTCTGGTAGACGGCCGTGAGAGGGTGCTATCACGATCAACCAATATCGCCCCGGACTTGTCAGAACAATGTCTAGGGAATCTGCTGAAAACTCCCCCTGAAAAATGGGGGAAACTTGTGCGCATGCGCGACTTCTGCAGGCGATTACTGTCCATTTTCAGTCCTACACGTACTACATGTAACAAAAGAACTGACCAGTGAAGTTGCACAAAGCTCTTGCTGCATCTTTTATTGCACTGGAAGTGGAAGAAATTTGAGAGTTTGCTTCGGAACTACTATAATTTTTTTTAAATTGCGCGCTGCATATATTAGGCCAAACAGGTGCGTGCACATTACACAACCAATACGAGTTTCCCTAGACGTTGTTCCTGTCAAGTCCGTGGACGATATTGGTTGGTTGTGATAGCGCCCTCTCGCAGCGGCCTGTTATCGTGGCCGCGGGTTATCTTGCCTATCAAACCATTAACAACGTTTAGCTCCTAGACTATTGTTTAACATGCTAACATTAAGAGTTTTGGGGTCCATATGAAGGGTTTCTAATATGGAAATATCCTGGAATATCCTGGAATTTTAAGCTATCGTAGAAAGTCATGAAAAAATTATGGAATTTTGTTATTTTGCAAGGAGTCCTGGACAGTTGATATCCCAAGGAAAAAAGTCATGGAATTGTCATGGAATCCTGCACAACCCATAGGTGATGATGTTTTAATACTTTGCTAAGGCTGTCGTTCTGTTTGCATTCCAGTTGAATGTACTTCTTCTTTATCAATTCCTACAATCTGAGATCCAAGTTTAGAGTATTTATTTATGGTTTGAGCAATAGAGGCTTCTTAATAAGCAATAGATGAAGCCGAAAACACAGGCAAATTCAAGCATTATAAAAGAACATGTCTTTAACGTTTACCTGTAATATACATGGAGAGATGAACAGCAATTTCATTTTTTGGGTAAAATACAAGATTTAAATTATATACTTAAATGCTGAGGCAGTATTGATACGTGTTGAGTACAAAACATGCCAGATCTACTAAATCTTTTTAATTGTTTGCATTTAAAGTTTTATTTCTTTGAAATATAGATCGATTAAAATTATATTGATAACTGAATGATTTCATTAAACAACATTTTTTAGTTCAGTATCAAAGGAAGAACTGACCATGTTGTTATCGGCAGGGTTTGCGGGCGCAAATCGACCGGGATCTGTACAAGAGACACATGCAGGAGGAGATACTGAACACCCCTAATCTCACAGTGGAAGCTTCCCCAGTGGAGGATCTGATCATAGGGGATGTGCAAGCTGAGCGGGAAGGTACCACTACTGGAAAGGGATGCCATGGTGTAATCCTCAGTAAGTAGTAACTTGGAGGCTTTGATGATCATATACAAATTGTTTTTGTATTCTTTTGGTAGTGAATGGTAAGATAGATTGTGAGGTTTTTAAAAAAAATTAGCTTTCAGGTTATTTCAACTTCATTGTGACGTAATTGTGACGTCGTTTAGAGCAAAAATTTGGCCAAAACTGTTCATTGGCTATATAGCTGCCATTTTATTCTCATACAACATCGGGTTACGGAAGACGTGACAGAAGGCCCTTGCTGAATGGTCAGAATTTGAAGGTCAAGATGCAGTGTTTTGCATAAATCTGCACGCATATAGATGCTTGCCAAAACACGATCGTGGCAGAGAGTTCCACAATTAGAACGTGTGGCCAATGAAGGATGACGAGTGGGATATAGCGCGAGAACTAGGTATTGAGACTGTGAAAAGGTGGGCATTGGTAGAACGAGCATTTGTGTGAGATTTCAGACCTGCCAACTAGTACGATTTTGCCGTATTTCGTACGGAAATTTGTTGAAATTACGACCGTACGTTTAACCCCCATAAAATACAGGTTTTTACCATTTTGACACGCCTGAAAAAAATCCTAGTTCAAAGGGGCTGTGGGTGTAAATTATGCTAGATAAAATCGGCTGAATCAACGCACAGTACATACACATGCACGCAGCAAACGATACGTACACGAACTGAATCTGGTTTCGCGATTCCCACTGTACCATGTACATATGTACACGGTATCACAAACTAGAACCAGTCCAGTTTCGGAGTGTGCCGATACTTCAAGCAGCGGCACCCCCGCCGCAAAAATAAATGTCTGTATTCGTACACACACGTACCAGCAGGAGTACGTACGGCAGATCTTACGTGCAGTCAACCGACTTTCTTTTTTCAGTGCACGCAGGATATGGTTGACGATAGTCACAACACGCGTACACGTGTTCCGATTGTCAAACGTTTTTGACAGTGTTGATAACTTCAAGTCTCTGTTAAAAACTCATCTTTTTAAGTTGGCCTTTTACTGATTTTATTGTATCTTCTTTGTATTTTAACATGTGAAATGGTGGGTCGTTTTAAGCTCCTTGCGAGTAATTTTTTGCTGTTACTTTTTATTTTTAATGTGTAATAGCGCGTCATGGAACATTTTTTAGAGTGTTTTTTTTTGTTTTGTTTTTAGAGTGTATTTTCTTGTATTTTAATTAATATTTTACTGTACAGTGCATTTGAACAAAATCATATTGGAATTTGCGCTTTATAAATGAATAAATTATTATTATTATTATTGAATACTACGTTCTGAAATGGAAACAAAAATCGGAAAAATCAACAATGCTGCGCAAAGAGCGGCCCAAACCGAACTGGAGAAATCAGCCAGCAAACGCGAGAAAATTGATTTCTTTTTCGGGTAGGCCAAGTTCATTTTTGATGTTTTTTTGTAAAATGAAAAACTGTCTAATCGCTGTGTATTTTTTAACATTCAGTAGGCCTATACAGATTTTCTGCATGGTCCGTGCAAATATTATTGAAAGTGGCAGTTTGTTTGGCGCAACATGTGATAAAACATGAATAAGTTTAGATTCTAATTTAATACTTGGAAGTCCTTTGAACGTTTCACTTGCATTACAATTTTTTTATTTCAAACATTTGGGGTTTAGTCAAGTCTTTGGTTTAAGTATCTAGACTTTTAATACACAAATAATAGTTTTTAAAGCAGTTATGAATAAAGCATATGATCAATATCCTTATGCAAATTGTTTGATTGGGTTTACCACCAGCAGGGAGACCTGTGGTCATTTTTTTAAACTTTAATTAAGATGTATTAACAATGGAGCATTGCAGCCACATTTATTTGTTCGTATAGCCTCGTATGCATATTTTTGAAAAATACATTTTTTGTGTGAAAAAAAACAACTTTTGGAGATTCATAATACAGTTTTTCGATCCCAAAGGTTGGCAGGTCTGAGATTTAGGCATGATAGATTTCAGTTCCTGTGAACAGTGACCAAAGTAGTAACGGTCAAAAACTGAAAGGGAAGCAACACAGGGTCGGTGGCCCAGAGGCTGGAGTGAGTTGGTGTGGCTGTCATTGGTGACAAGACAAATGGCCTTTGACTGAATTTCATCCAAGATTGACTAATATTTTGAAATTCTTTTCTGAGAGAATACATTTAGTCACACTGTTTTGTGTTTTAAAAAAAAACAGAGGACGGTAGCCATGTAAGCAGTAGAGCAGTAGTCCTGACAACTGGTACATTTCTCCGGGGAGTGATTCAGATTGGGATTGATGAACGGCCGGCAGGGCGCTTAGACGATGAGCCCACGATTGGTCTGGCAAAGACGCTGGAGAACGCTGGCTTCACACTAGGAAGGCTGAAGACAGGTAGAGGGTTTTCTTACCAATTGTATGTGTTGTTTTCTTCATAGAAATAACTCATATAATACAACCTGACACCATCATTTGCCTCAACCTCCGGCATATACACTCAACCAAAAAAGAGAGTCCCCCCTTAAAACTTGTTTTGTCTAACTCAAAAACTACTGGGCACATCTTGCTCACATTACAGCTGATTTGTACAGAAATTCCTCAGCAATCCAGCCATACTCTTTGTTTGGCCCAAAACAGTGATAATGTGTACAAAATTATGCAATTTATGACAAATGGTACCCCAAAAAAAGTTGCACTTTTGTATACGTGCAAGGTGAGTGTGAAAATAGATCCCATCCGAAGGACAAAGCAATAATGGTTAAGTGCCTTGCTCAAGGGCACAAGTGTCCACCAGGCGGGCTTTGAACCCACGCCACTGTTGCCTCTGAAACACCAGAGCATGAGTCCGGTGCTCTTAACTGCCAGGTACTATTCATAGCCGATGACTTGACTTGGGACTGAATGACCTGTGAGTGACTTGTGATGGACTCTTACTACAACACTGTCCCAAGAACTAGCAGACAAACTACCCAATACTATGAGAACACGAGAGCAATAATATGTGCGGTTGTTATATTCTTAATGGTGATCGATGGTCTTACAGGTACTCCACCCAGACTGGATGGACGGACGATTGACTACAGCCGCCTAGAGAAGCACAGGGGTGATGCCCAACCAACCCCCTTCTCCTTCATGAACGACAGGGTGACGATAAAGGTGTGTGAGAAAATGTTTGATATTTTTTTTTTAATTGAATCAAATACTGGAACTTACTTAATTTTTGCAACTGTGCGACGTTGCGTCCGAAACCATCGGACTTCGTCAGGCAACCGTTGACCCGGTGGACTGGTCACGTGAGAGACAGCTAGGAATCCCTTGAATGGCCCGGTCCCATGCATGTGATAGGTTGAAGCGTAGTCCCCCTCTTTTGTTGAGTGTTGGTTGTTCGACCCTTTCCCAGATGGCTTCCTTGATGCCTCTTTTGTGCCACTGCTCTTCCTTATCAAGGATCACAACATCCTTGATACATCAACAGTCTTGTAGGTGTAAGAAGACATTCAAGGGATTCCTAGCCGTCTCTCACGTGACCAGTCCACCGGGTCACCAGTTGCCTGACGAAGTCCGATGGTTTCGGACGCAACGTTGCAAAAATTAAGTAAGTTCCAGTATTTAATTCAATTTAATAAAATCATCAACTACTACTGGATGACTGATAACATACATTAAAATGTTTGATTATTTACCAGTATTACAATGAAATCTTGATAAGTCAAACCTCAAGGGAACAGGTTTTAAATTTGACTTGAGCAGAGTTTTGAGTGAAGCAGGGTTGTATATGATTGTTATACTACTGACGGGAATGGATTCTTTGTTTGACTTAACAGTTGTTTTGAGTTATCAGAGTTTGACTTATGGAGACTTCACTGTATTTGAAATGTAAGAGTAGGCCCAGGTTCAATTTTCAAATCTTAGAAAAACATTCACTCGGAGAAAGATTGGTCTTGAGTCAATTTGAATAGGTCACATGCCTGAGACTGTTCAGCGTTGGTTGTCAATATTGATGTCCCAACATAATACTGAACAGAGGGAGCAAGTCATGCCAGGTCATGTTTATGTGAACATCTTGATACCAAACACTGACTGGTCTATTATATTCAAAATCTTGTAAATTCTAATGCTTGGTTTTTGTTTTTTTGAAGAACAAATTTATTGCCCTTGACCAAATAAGCCCAGTCAGCAAACAAAACAAATTTCACATAAGACATCACAAATGCTATTGTCCCTATATGATATGCGCGGAAGTCACATATCCCTGTAATGTCTCGCTGGCTTTTACAAAATGTAGGTCGATTTTATGTTCTATTTTAGCTATATAATATTATTTTCTGCAAGTTTATAAACTTGTCATCTAAGCAATAAGCCACTACAGTGCACTAAGGTTAAAAAGCGAGTGACTTCAGTGGGATCTGAACCAAATGCCCTAAACCAACCGAGCTATCCAGCCCTAAGATGGTTTGTCTCTACATGCTTGTGACCTTTGCAGGAAGCGCGAATGACTTATTAACGTTTGAAAAACATCTTCACTATTTCCTTTACTCTTCCTAAAGTCTTCACGTTTTACTCTTCCTTCCCAAACAAGTTGGCATTGGTTCAACCACTGTCTTGCCATATCATTTCAATTTTTTTTGGTCTGTTCCTCAGCCAGATGATCAGGTGGTGTGTCACCTGACACACACGACGCCTGGCATTGGTCCAATCATCATCAAGAATAAACATCTCAACGTGCACATCAAAGAGACGGTCACAGGGCCAAGGTCAGTGTTTAGTGGCTGTGGCTTATTTGCCACTGGTGAAACACATTGAAAAGCCATAGCCATTAGCAACAAGGCCCATTCTAGACACAGCCTTAGAATAGACCATTTGCATTGCAGCCATCTTTGAGGTGTGTGTTTTTTCTACAAAAAAGAATGTCAAGATTTATGGGGTTTTTTTTTTCTACAAATAGTTAATTTGCAAACGTCAAAAAACGAAATGATCAAATTATCACAAAATACCTTACTGGATTGTTAGGGAATGACAGTCTAAAGCATCCTGTAAAATCTTGTCTCCTGGTTTGCTCACATTTTCCAGAAAAATTGTATTTTTCCAACGCTGGTCGGCCAATCAGCGTTGGAGAAAACTGGCCTTTTTCAAAAACTGCTACATTAGTCATTTCGCATTTTCTTTGCAATGGATTACACCCCTGTGAAAAGGGTACAAGCCTGCTAGACTGATTCTTTGACCTTACAATTCCCCAAAGTCTAAAAATTGCTCCGTTTCATCTTAAGTAGGGTCAGTGAACCAGACTATAAGAACATGATTGGTTTTCTTTGTTTTTCCAGCATCTACAATCCCAAAACTTGAAACAAGTCAGTTTAACAATATTTTCTATAACATACTAATCCTCCAAATCCATTTATGTTGGAAAATTACAGCAAAAGCAAATGTTGTACATTCCCTTTAATCACTGATAATCTTGAAGATCATTCTATTTGCCATTACTCATGCAAAATTGGTTATATTTGTGTTCACAATGTTTTAAACCTGCATGAAAGTTTACATGTTTGTGCATGTCTCCATGTTTACTGGCCCAAACCTGTGTGCAAAACAAAACGAGTTTAGTAATTTTTTTGTTTTGCTGATACTTTGATTGCCTGATTCTGCAATTCTTTGTATTGATGTCTATCCATTTTTGTTCTCATCCCTAAAGGTACTGCCCGTCTATTGAGTCCAAAATCTTCAGGTTTGGCGTGGACAAGTGTCACCAGATCTGGTTGGAACCGGAAGGTGATCAATATCATTTTTCAATCTTACACTTGAATTGGTAGTTTGAAGGAAAATAAACATTGTGTCTGCCATACCAAGAAATTTAATGGCATAAAGACTAAATGATAATGCACTTTGTTAAAGAGGTTGTGGAATGCTCGGAGACATTTCCGTCATTTTTTGGGTATATGTAGCCTAAGGTGTGATGAAATAAAAACGAATTTTGTTTCTGTCATGAAATGAGTACAAAGGGTACTTTTGAGAGCTATTTTTCAGGTCCTGTTTCGACCCGAACGTGCAATTTGTGTAAAAGTCGTCGTTGCGGGCAGCAAACAAATCACAGTAAACCGTGACGTAATAAACAGGACTCGTTTATGCTACTCTGCATCGGGAGTCCTGTTTATTACGTCACGATTTACTGTTTTTTGTTTGCTGCCTGCAACGATGACTTTTACACAAATTGCACGTTCTGGTCGAAACAGGCATGACAGGACTTGAAAAACAGCTCTCAAAATACCTTTTGTACTCATTTTATGACGGAAACAATATTCGTTTTTATTTCATCACACCTTAGGCTACATATACCCAAAAAATGACGGAAATGTCTTCGAGCATTCCACAACCTCTTTAACAGCAATGCATTTTGGGAGCAGGCGGGGCATATTAAAAAGTTTGTGTAGCATGGAAATAAACATGAGGCTGCAGTGCCTGTTGATAAATGTGGTTTGAATGTGATATTATTTTTTTAACAGACATGGCATTGGTCTTGTAATAAATGTACAGTTTTTGCAAAAGCACCTTTTAAGTTATCCTCCGAGCACAAGTGGTACATGGAATAGTGCAGTGCATCTGTGTCCCACATACCATGAGGCACGGAAGACCGAGTGCTATGTGAGACATAGACACATTTTCCTAATACCCTGAGCGCGATTGGGATAACGAATTTATCTTCAAGCAAACTTGATGCACAAGTTAACTTGATGAGTACGCTATGGCACTGCGGTAATCCTATTATACGTGCGTTCAGTGGGAATGCGCGCACATCTTGGAATAGCGCGGTACACGCGGTATGGACCATGGTACATGGGATATTGTAGCACACCTTGTTGCCATGGATCAACCAATAAGGATCAAGGATTGCAGTTTGCTTGGAGATAAGTATGTCCAAGTCATTTCGAAGAAGTAATAATATAGTCCTTATCAGTAAGCGAGTTCGATATTTCAACTGCCCATGTGCACATCACGATTTGCCGTTTTTTTTCTTTCGGGATAGAAATGTCATCGTGTGCGTGCAAAAGCATAGCGGGGTACCAGCAAAATTGAACATCATGTTCTGAAGTATAACATTTTGCAAAAAAACTTTGGACAGCGAAGTGTTTTTAGGTGTCTTGCGTGTCAAAACTTTTGTGCGAACGAAACTTTTCGATTGTACGAAAATTGCGCAGAATGCAGATTTGATTACCATGTCCCCCATAGCCTTGTGTGCATTTATCTGCCACGGTTATCCTGAAAAAAAATTGTCAAATCTTGCTGTGCACCAGACAAGTTTGGAATACCGAACTGGCTTATTGAAAGACATGATAAAAAAAAACCTTACCGTAAATTTCATTTGAATATAATAAGGTCGTACAGCCAACATTTTATTGTCTTACTTTTTGTGATTTTGTTGACTACTTGTCCCAGGTCTGAACACAGACACTGTGTACATGCAAGGCTTCTCGATCACGCTACCAGCCGATCTTCAGGATCAATGCATTCACATGGTGAAAGGGCTGGAAAACGTGGTCATGACTAGACCAGGTGAGATTGGCTTCACTGTGGCAACTAGTTTGTCAACTTACTAACAGAGTTTGTACTAACGAGAGTCGACTGTACATGTATTCGAGAGTGCCGGTCCCATTCACTGTGCTGTACAAAATGTCAAGTTGGATTTAGAAAAAAACTTGTAATATCGACTGTCCATCCTCAAACCACAGATCCTACACACAACTATGAACGACTGTTCTGAGCTCTAGTACAAAATGCACAGAACGGACTTGCCTTACTTGGTTGGACGTATGATAATGGGCATTAATACCTGTTGGCATGTTAATCGCGAATGTTCCAGGTGTGCCATGTTGTCAGGGGTTTTTTTGCATGACATCTGAAACGGAAATATTCATAAAACTGTAAGCAAAACCACTCCTAATGAAAGATATACTTGTTCCAAAATTATTAAAAAATAAAAACAGATGGTACTGTGACCGGTATAAATCGAATCAATGTGGAAACAACTCGGATTCACTTGCCTCCGGGCTTTATTTTTAAATCTGTCGGCAAAATAGAAGAACAGAATTAGACAGTGATGACTATTTCTGCCGACGTCAGAGATCAGAATCCAATTAATTAAGAAATATACTATTAAATGATAAATGAAATTGTCAAAACTAGCTTATCTATATTATTATTTGAACTTAAGTCCCACTTGGGCTGAGGTAATTCAAAATGGCAGCCGGTCGGGTTTCTTTCTTCCCGGAATTATACATTTTATGAAAGTAAACCGGCAATAAAAATCCAATAGTTGCCAAAAGAACATCGACTAAAGTAGCTTGGCCAAAGATTAAAGGTGGATGGCAACATTAAAGATATAAATAATGAAATATTAGTACGTTTACTGGCAGGTTCCCGCCAAAACCTTCAAGGCATCCGCCATCTTGAAAACGTATTTTAGCTTGACGAAATAACTTACAAAAACACAAATATTAAACAATCTTATCAGTATAAACGCAAGGAGCATTACTTGCTCTTCCTATAACAGTCAGATCTAAGGAAAATGAATAAAGGGAAGATCTGATTATACTAAATCGGTTTCGAATGTCGGGACTCTCTGGTCCTAAACCAACCTACGTCTCTCAAACTGAAATAACTTCAAAAGGCTAGTTTCTAGAGCTAAATGCAATAGTAATAATACTAATAAGTATGATTAATTTAAATAAATGGTTCTAGTGTAAATATATAAAGATATTCTAAAGAAATGGAAAGGATCATTACCTGTCGGCAAAATAGAAGAACAGAATTAGACAGTGATGACTATTTCTGCCGACGTCAGAGATCAGAATGATCCCTTCGCGGGTAAATCTGAAAGATCGTGCGGCCACAGAGGGCGCTCGATATTATATGAATACATGAATAATTAAACAGGTAAGAGGAATACTAAAGATGCGCTTTTGTTCAATCTGTCACAGTACTGTGCATTTTTTGTCGTCATAGATGAAGTATTTACCCATGAAATAAACGTCAAATGTGACACCTTTTACGCGGAGAACACCTTTACCCAAATCATGTTTTTTTTATTAGGCTTTCATCATATTTTTTTAGAAAGATATGGTCCCGAACCGATGAAACAAATGCAACATTTCATAGTTTATTTTAAAGCTAAAGATATTGTACTTGGTGTTAACATGGTCATTTTGTTATCACTTATCAGAATTCAATAATAATGGGTAAAAACGTAGGATCATGAATATTCAATAATATAATTAGCTGGCTTGACAGACTTCGACACCACATCAGGTGCAGAGCCCTGCAAATCTGAAAGCCACCATGTGCAGGGCTCACATAGACAAGTATTTGTGGTATTTTCTGCCATTGAAGGGTACGGAGTGGAATATGACTTCATGGATCCCAGGCAGATCAAGAGTACCCTGGAGACCAAGCGACTGCAGAATCTGTTCTTTGCCGGTCAGATCAACGGCACGACAGGCTACGAAGAGGCTGCAGCTCAGGTTTGTCTGTGACCTCTTACCTTTGACCTTTGACTCCAACAAAATGGGGCATTTTTTTACCACTTTTGAGAGCCCAGTGGACGGGACCACACAACGTGCGCGTACTGATTCACACACGTATGGCGCGAAATACTGACAACTAAGTTTATTCTGGGTGTGCACAAAGCCATACCGCCTTCGCGTGAGCATCAGGCAGGGGCGGCAATGTGTTCGAACGTCTCTCCCAGTGTTCTCCCCATAAACTCTCCCCTTGCACAGAGCCCATAGTTTAATAGCAGTCTGCAGTATCCTCCCCTTATTTATCTTGTAAATTTAACAATTTAAAGATTGTAAGATGTGTTTTTATAACTCGGTAAACCTGATTGTGGTTAGATTGTTTTCGTCAGCCACTAACCAAATATTTCAGACACATATTTTAATAAATATCTTACCCTTTTGGAAGTTGAATCACACTATACATTCACAATACCAGGCACAAGGTACTGATGGTAAAATCTTTCAAATCAATGTAATCAGCATTACTCTTGCAAAACATGTAAAACAATGCTATCAATGTAATCACTGTCATCAACAGGGAATCATAGCAGGGCTGAACGCTTCCCTCCTGGCAAGAAACCAACCGGCGTTCAGCGTCAGTCGGACGGAGGGCTACATCGGGGTCCTGATCGACGACCTCATTACCCAGGGTACCTCAGAACCCTACCGCATGTTCACCAGTCGCTCCGAGTTCCGCATGACGCTGAGGCCCGACAATGCAGATCAGCGGCTCACAGGCAGAGGTATTGTTGATGTACCCTAACGTGGCGCGGCCCCCAACGTGGCGCACTTTGATTTTTCGCCTGTAGCGCCTACCTAGAGCAAAAGTTTTAACTGAAATTTCACAGAAAGGGAAATTTCATCAAGTTCTAAACACTCCTGTTCATAAATCGCGAGTTTATTTACCCGTAACAAAGTTAGAAGAAAAATTTATTTTGGCGTGATTTTCCGATTTTATTTTCAAGTGCAAAGTGAACCCTTTGAAAATGCCCCGAAAAATAAGAAAATAATTTTCTGACAAACATCTGGCTGGGTATGTAGGTAGAGATACTAATTATTTATCAGAATTTATCAAGTTTACAGAAATTCGTAAATGTAAAACTTGGAATTTTCTGAGATTTATTCAAGTGCGCCACGTTAGGAAACACTCCGCCAATTTGTGCCCAATTTCCGGACGCCACTGTTTTTGAATTTCGGATTAAATTTTATGAAACTGAAATTGTTCACAGAGGTTAAATAGCAAGCATTAATAAGGTAAAAGTACTAGTATTTCACTGCATGAATTTGAGGTTTGTCAACCAAGAGGGTTGGCAACACTACACGAGGAAAGTCGGGTAGCTTCGAAGTGCGCCACATTAGGGAACACGACTATACATGGGTTTGTGCATTACTGTAGAGAGCGCTATTTGACGTAATTAACAAAGGCTTCGCTTCTGACAGGCAACAGCCTTGCGCTTCTGATTCCTTATCGGTTGCTATGCGTCTTGTATGTGCCACTTCCCCCATAGTTTGATTGGCCTACTTTGCCTGCACACTTGTACGTCATGCTAAATGCAGCACCCTGTTGGTACGCGCGTAGATATTTCAGTTTGACCTCCATGTCATAGGTCAATCTGACAATTGATGCACTGGCCAGTACCAGACCTTCAATGGTTGTCCACAATAATCAGCAATTTTGAGTCTGTGTACAGACTAGGTTTCTGACTAGCACCTCTTGGACAAAGATGTCAACAATTTGGGAGGCTGCAGCTAACATGGGGCTGGATAGCTCAGTTGGTGGGGCACTGGTGCATCATTCCAGTGGTTGCAGGTTCAAACTCAGCTCTAGTCTATTTCTTGGATGACGGCCCAATGCCCTCACAGTTTCCGGGATCCCATTGGACGCAATACACCATTTTTATTCCTCCTTCCTCATAGTCCGATTGGTTAGTTTTCAATCACTTTCAGTATGGAATGGATTGTTAATTATGTGTACGCATGCAGACATGTTGGCCCCACATCACAGGTCAAAAGGACAATCACGCACTGATACCTCTCTGACTCTATGGGCTCTGTGAGCCAACAAGAGAGGGCGCTCTTTTACCATTTTCAAGAGTCCCATGGACGGGACACACTGTTTGCGTGTACTGGTTCTTGTGCATATAACGCAAATACGCTCAACTAATTTTATTCTGAATGTGCACAAAACTATAGTGTGTTCACGTGAGCATTAGGCGGCGCCGGCAATTCGTTCAAATGTCACTCCAGGTGTCTCCCCAACTCTCCCTTCCTCACCGTTGAGGGGGGTACTTGTGCCAGAGCCCATACCCAAGAGATTGAGTCAGTGTTTACCCAAAACTTGAGACTGATGCCTTGTTCGAAACTGGCTTCCAGAGCTATGACTACGTCTATTGTCAACATAGTCCCACATAGTTGTAATGGATGAAGACCTAGCACTAGACAATAGATTTGGATGTGGTCTGACACTTGTTTTGACTGGTTCACATGCGGTGTACTGTCAAGCCATATATATTGTGGAATGAATGTTTACCAGGGAAGGCATTGCACCAGTAGGTAAATATTGCTAACAAGTTAGTATGTTTAGTGTTCGTTTTAATGAATGAGTTTTTGGATGTTCGTTTTTTACTGTCTTGGAACCGAACACCTGTGGGCAACAGTGATTAGGTTTACTTTTTTAGTTCCAGTCATCATGTTTTGTATTGTGTTTTTTTGTTGTGATGGCAAATAAATAATAATAGTATTAATAACAGTTTACTTAAAACTTTACAGGTTTTTGTATTTTCTTAATTCTTAAAGAACCACATTTCAATTTTACTTTAATCTACCCAACTAAAAGCACACTTTCGCAGCATTTGGTGGAAATGTTAACATTCAGCATTTTCCAATACATTGTGGAGTGTCAAAACATAAATGAAATAGAAATCTGTGTTCCCTTGTGGCAGGCTATGAAGCTGGATGTGTGAGTCATCACAGACACCAGAGAGCCCAGGCAACAGCTGACATACTCCATGAAGGGATGGAGGTCCTACAATCAGTGCGGCTATCACGGTCCAAGTGGAGACAGGGCATGGAAGAGCAACGAGTACATACGCCACTGACAGAGGCCAGTCCAGGCAAGATAAGGTAGGTTCACACCCAAACATCAACGTAGAGCTGAATAGATCACTGGTAAGGTTTTTCAGCTGCCACAGATTCAAGTTTTGCTTCAGTCAAATCTTTGCTAAAGGTATACAGGGTGAGTATAAAAAAAAACGAAACCCAAATGTCGGGACCATTGTTTTAGTGAAGTTCTGCATGTAGCACTTTCAAAATCTAGGACATGAAAGCTCAAAACATAAGCTTTCTTTTTGTACAAGTATCGTTCAAATTACTCATGTACTTTTCAAGTTAAGGAGTTTTAAACACAACCACCGGTTTAAAGCTTTGTCCACAGATCACAAAAAAGGTGTGTGTTCTTTCAGCAAAACAAAAAAAATTTCACACACATCCTTATGTGATTGTTTTCAATTTGCTGAAAGAACACTGAACTGTTTTGTGACGCGTGGACAGAACCCTAAAATGGTGGTTGTGTTTAAAACTCCGTAACTTGAAAAGTACATAAGTGATTTGAATGATTCTTATACTAATAGAAAGCTTATGAATTGGGCTTTCATATCCTAGATTTTGAAAGTGCTAAATGCAGAACTTCACTAAATCAATGGTCCCGACATTTGGGTATGTTTTTTTTTTACTCACCCTGTAGAGGAGTTGAGAGCAGACACACCTCTTTGCAAAACATAAACTAACCTATGAGTGGATCCACAAACAGCAGCTAATAAAACAGTAACAATTTTGGTCATTTCTCTTGAAATAAAATCTGCTTTTCTCTCATGACTCTTGTAATGTTTCCCTTCTTTGGTCAGCGCATTTGAGATGCTGGCGTACCCAAATGTGACCCTGGCCCATCTAGCTGCAGTGTCACCTGACCTGAAGAAGTACGCAGATGATGAAAGCATTGCAATGAGGTTGAAGGTGGAAGGTACGTTCACATACTTTGAATTTGAAATGCATTGCAAGAACTGAAGATGGTACTGTATGTGTGACCTTTTCATGAGAGCCAGAATGGAAAAGTAGGACACAAGTACATCACAAATACATGTACATTTCTAGACATGTCACAAGCAAATCACAACTCAATTCGCAAGTTCTGTTAAGTATTGATCAAAGAACCTGTTAACAAGTCCAATCACAAGTAACAGTGGATGAACAACAATGAAGAAATGCCTTTGTCACAGTTCATTTGAATAGCTTGTAAGTTGACTTGGGACTGGATGATGGACATGCAAGGACTTGTGATGGACATGTGAGGTCTTGTGGTGGACATGTGGGGACTTGTGATGGTCCTGTAAGGACTTGTGATTGACATGTGAGGACTTGTAATTGACATGTGAGGACTTGTGATGGGCATGCGAGGACTTGTAATGGTCCTGTAAGGACTTGTGATTGACATGTGAGGACTTGTGATTGACATGTGAGGACTTGTGATGGGCATGTGAGGACTTGTGATGGTCCTGTAAGGACTTGTGATTGACATGTGAGGACTTGTGATTGACATGTGAGGACTTGTGATGGGCATGTGAGGACTTGTGATGGGCATGCAAGGACTTGTGATGGAATAGACTACATCTCCATGTACTGGTTCTCACATTTTAAAGGGGAGGTTGCGACAAAATTTCAACTGAAATGAACACTACACCTAGCATCTTCACTAGATTCAGATTTCCATGGACATAAAACTTCAGTCACATATTCTCACAATATCTGTTTATATTTTTACACAGGGAAACAGTTCAGGAAACATAATCTTTTCAACTATTGTAAATTTCACTTCAGTTTGTATTAAATTTCCTTTCTTCGTTTGCTCAGGCATCTATGCACCATTGCTACGCCAACAGCAGTGCGACATCGATCAAGTCAAGCGAGATGAGTCACTGGTACTACCAGCTGATATCGACTATGACAGGTGGGTGGTTACCAGCTTTGATTTGTGTTAACCTTGGCTATATCCATTCACCATAAAAGTCTTTGTCACAGGTTATTCTAACAGCTTGTCTATTGGCTTAAGACTGGAGTGCTTGTGATTGGTTTAAAGTCTCTTCTGATTTCATTTGTGAAGAATAATTGGGGAAAAATCAGTCGAGCCAATATCAGGGTTCGACCTCAACTATTTTTTTCACTAGCCAGCCGGGCTACTGAAACAGACTCTTAACTAGCCCGCGGGCATTTTCACTAGCTCGCATGTTTTTGTTTTTTTTATAGAGTGTCTCATGAACAACAACGTGCACACATGTAAAATGTGTCCTGAGACAATCTTGTCAGTGTTTTTAATAAACACATCTAGTAATTTTACCCTAAACATTTAATAAAATTAGCCACAAAGTGATACGGGTTTGCTTTCTGATATTTAATGATTTATTTCTTCCTGCCCTTTCATCTTTGCTGTAGCCCAGTAATTGTTGACTCGCCAGCTGGGCTACTTAAGGAATAGTGTGACTAGCCCGCCGCAGTTTTGACTAGCATTTGGCGTGCGGGCTACCGCTAAAGTTGAACCCTGCAATACACTTATGAAAATTTATGAACAATATTGAAACTTCCGCTTGCAATTTTCACATACGATATATGAAATTGAAGAAAACTTGTTTACATGAGGTGATTTTCCCTTTTAAAAACCTGGGCCTTTTCGTACCAGGCTTTGGATGTTTATATTTCACTAAATCCAGTGTAACATTATCTGGTTAATCCCTTAAAAGGCAATTAGTTACACCACAGGAGGCCGGCAGTCCAAATGCTACTACAGTCGAATCTTGTTAGTACAAACTCTGTTAATACAAAATTCTAGTTATCACAAACATAAAGCCTTAGTCCCGACTGTGCATTTATGTGCACAATGAATGGGACTGATGTTCCTCTTAATACAAAATTCTGATATAACAAACAATTTGGCTAGGTCCGAACGAGTTTGTATTAACGAGACTCGACTGTATTTTTTTCCTGCTGGCTCTACCTTTTTGAAACCCCATACATGTTACATGTACAAACACAGTCCAACAAATTCATGATTTCCGTTGTTTTTGCATCAATTTCAATGAACCAAAAAAAGAAAACATCATAGGTTTCATAACTAGACAAAAACGAATATTACATTGGATATTTAATTAATGAAAAATCCAGGTTCGTTTAGGCCATCGATTCGTTTTTGAGGATCGATTCAGGCATGCCGGCAAGTTGTTCAGTCCAGCGGTACTAATGCTGGTGGTAGGCATTCATCAGGTGCTAAAACTGCCTAAGGAGATCAAATCTGGAGATAAGAGAGATCCTTGACCCTGGTTCGAAAACCCGAATATATAATGGCTCAATTTGGGTTTTACGTTAAGAGAGGATTCACGGCATGTTTCACTCATTCTATTCTCATTTTCTTTTGGTTATACAGTATCAACATATCCAGGGAAGCTATTGCCAAGCTATCTGCAGTACGACCTCAAACGGTAAGTATTTCTAAGTTCTAAAGCAATGCAAACATTTCAACTTGGCATCCAAGCCAAGGACCTTTTCTTTACTGCTCCTCTATCTCCATGACGATAATTTAAAATCTATCTGTATCTGTCCAAGATGATGCTCAATTAAGCTCCCAATTGAAAACAGAGTGCATGTAGCTGCTTTAGTAGCATGTTAAAGACACTGACTTATGAATCAAGTAAGTGTTTTTGGCTCATGTAAGGCCAAAAAAAGTCTACTGGTTCTGGTAAGGAGCTTGCCCCAAAAGTGGTGCGGCGACGCGTTTTTCTTTTTGTTTTTTTCCCCTACGTTTTTTTCTTCAAAATACTGTCGGTTGATGTTGCAGATGATGTTTCGATCCCCTTAAAACTCTCAAAAATATCCTTCAGGGTGAAGCTTGAGGTGACCTGAGTATTAAGGCCATAAGGCTTGAGAATTCTCTCGACCGACACGAACATTTCTTCGGGAAATTTGAATAGTCAAGAGAAAAGTCAGAGAAAATGGTAACGTACGTCATACCATACAGGGACATCGACATCGTGTGCTGCCAGGCTGGTCATTAGTCTGCTCCCTTACATATTGCGCTAATTAAAAAGGGTTTACAGGTTCCAGATACAAACTGTCGCCCCCTCAGTCTGGCTCCCAGACGCACAATTACAAAATTACAACACCGTCTGTAAATGGTGCCCGACTAACTTTAGTGCAGAATATACCGGAGCCCAGAGAGGCCACATGAAGCTAATACTCGATCATAACCCATCTAAAAACACGTTAAAATTGTGCAGCAGCAGGATTCCAGTCAAACCAGTGAGTTTTGCGGTTTTTAGACATCATCTTATTAGATAACGATCCCTCTATCAATTACAAAGTCAAATTCCCGGGCGCGGTTTAGTAATTCATTGGGACAAAAATGATTCCAAACTTGCTTCACAAAATAGGCTCTAGAACAAAAACAACTGGACCGAATTGGGCGATCTTGGTTTCATTTTTCTTCTTAAAAGATTCTCCATGCATTGGTATATGTGGTTTGAGTCTCAAGGTAGTGGAAGTATGAGGTTCCGGGGTTTTTGGACCACTATGTATAACTTTCATCTTGTTTTTTTGGAAATTTCAGATAGCAGCAGCCAGTCGCATTGAGGGAATGACTCCAGCTGCTGTGCTGCAACTGCTGTACCACGTCAAGCGACGGGAGAAACAGTCATTGGCGGTGTGACGTCAGCAAATTGAACGCAAACATGTGCTACCTACTCCATGCCAATCAACTTGCTGTTCTGCATATGTGTCCCTGATGCAAGCTTGTTAAGGGCCTGTCACATTATATGCGCTCTCATAGGAGACCTGACGGCGACCAGAAATATTTAATCAATTTAATTATCGCAGCGAGGACGCAAGAAAATGACAGGTTTCTGTCTCAAGTGGCCAGAAAGTAGCTCAAGCTACGCTCATACTGTGCTCGTCTCGCACTTACGATGCGCTCATCTCGCACTTACGATGGGCTCAACTCGCTCTCTATGCGCCCCTGTCAAGCCCAATTACTTGATCTAGTTACTGCCTCTGTGCTGTCACTGCGATCACACTACGCTCTGCTCGCTGTTGATACGTCCTAGTAGCTCGCGTCGCGTTCTCTGTCCGACCAAAATCCGCTCACGTGACGTCACTTGCGCTGTATTAATACATGTACCACGACAAAAGGGTAAAACTGCAGTCCAGTTTCACATTTATTCTACAAGTTCATCGCAGTCGAGTTACTTTCTCATGGAGACTGCATCGACTGCCTTGCGCCTATAGGCTGCCTCAATGCCACTTCAATGTTGCACGATTCACACTCGCACAGCGCTGGAGTTGTGTCATTACGGTGCCCTGGCCAGAGCGCAGAGGTATTGCGATTGTTTTGAGCATCGAAGACCAGTAAGACCCTCCGGCGCCCATCAGGCGACCTATGTAGTTGTCGTTGCGATCTAGTAGTTGTTGTTGCGCCCCAGCCATTTTTCAAGGACGCAGTTGGAGCGCATATATGATCGCAGACAGTCTGGCAGGGCCTCTGAGCATCCAGAACAGTTGCTGCAAAAAGCTCTCCATTTGCATTTGTTGTGAAACCACCGTTATCTTGCATGTTTCCAAGTCAAGATTGGGTGTTGCCCTTCACCGACGTATTTTATAAACACTTTATATGTACTCAGTGTTGCCTCGAGTGATTGTGAGAAAAAAATCACTCGGGTGGGACCTGAACCAACGACCTGCGTGCTAGTGCACACGTCTTACCACTCAAGTACTGAGCTTGCTGGGGGTCGGCTGGGGGTGATGTTAGTTCAGTATATGGTTTTGCCCTTCAGCGACGTATAGTATAAACACTGTATACTCAGTGTTGCCCTCAAGTGATTTTGAGGAAAAATTCCAAATTGTTCCAGATTCATTCTTGACTTACGAAGTGCTTCAACATGTAAAGGAATTAACTCACAATATCGGCACATGAAGCCACATGAAGCCACCATTTTAGTATGGGTGGCTGCCTTTTTGGAAGTGTCATCCCATTGCTGTGCCCAAAAAGACTGATCCATTAGCCCCGCCCACTGCACACGAGGGCAACAACACGTGCACCCCCCCCCCCCAATGCCACACTGCACGTTCTAGCTGTGCGTGTCATGTGAGCTTGCATGCATATGGGACTTTTATACAGAAGGTTGACCCATTGGTCAGCAAATAAACAAACTGTCGCAAATAAGAGATTAAAGGCAAGTAGGATCATTTGCGTTTATTCCAAAAGTAACTTATCAAATTATGACCAAACAGCTTTACTTGGATAGATCGTACTGGTACTAAACAGCCAGTGAAATTATTCCGTCGAGCTTGAAGTCGTTTTAGAAGAAATCAAGAAATGTAGGTGATTTCCAATTACGATCTGTCAATTGACTGATGTTTGGAAAAAGAGTTACATGAATGTACATGTAGACAAAATCATGTTTTGTGATCAAAAGGTGTACATGCTTTTGCCCTGTTTTCTCGCCAAGTGTAATATCCACTGAGCTGAAAGTTCAACAGGTTAGGTTTTGAACATTTCTTCTTGGATTTTGAGTGTTTGAGACAAAATGCATGAAAAGCAAATGATCCTAGATGCCCTTAAAGAAATAAGCTCGACAGCACCAAGAGAAATGGGGATGGCTGAACATTTGACCAGCTTCTCTGGATTGCTATAGTGCAATATCCTTCATCTGAACTACCCGAATAAAGAATGCAGTTACTGCAAATTGTCAGAAGACGTGGTAGTGTTTTATTTATATTATCTGATAATGCTGTTTAGATTTATAGCAGAAAGTATACAAATGCAACCCAAAACGCACAAAATATTGTTTCCAAAGGAACATGATGCTGTTATCTACATATTAAACTATGTAACAAAATACTTTTTTTTGTACAAATCTTGTTTTGAAATAAACAAGTGTTTTTACACAATATAACGTGTGAGTCTTCGTTACTTCTATATAAATATGAGTGTTGGCATTTCAAGACTGGTTACAGGCAGGGTCTGTTACTTGTTCTCATGCTAAGGATCCAGGGTGCCATACCAGTCAAATCTTCGACATGGAATAGGCAACATAAAAGATTATTTTCCAGAGAAACCTAATTTTCGTTTAATATCTTATTTTTCGAGGCAAAGAGGTAAGTGTATATTAGAGTTTGATAACCTATATAAGCCAGAAGTAATTAGACATGTAATTATTTTTTTAACAAAATATGAGGCTTTGATTTTAAAGTTTGATAACCTATATTAGGCAGAAGTAATTAGACGTAATAATTTTTTACCAAAATAAGAGGCTTCGATTTTTTTTTATAAATTAATGTCATTAGAAATCTGACAGAATTCTAAGTGTTATGAATTAATCATGCATAATATCAAATCACTGGCTTTCATAAAAACTATCCTGCTTAACTGAACTGAATAACACTCACTCTTCTGTGTTTAGACACACGAAAAAGTTTTAGAAAATGTTGCTGCCGGAAAATTTTAAGCGCCACAAATTTGGTGGGCTGTAGTTACTGGCTGCACACATCACTTCACACTTGGCTGGTAACCATTTGCAAAAGCCAAAATCTCAAGCATTTAATAAAACTGTTTCCTAAACAACAGTTCTGTAAAATTTTACTCTGTTAGACATTTTGTTAGGGAAGATCAGGCAATGACTGGAAGGCAGAAGTAAGAAACGGCAGTATCAACTCTAGAAGTTCTGTAACAAGTAAAAGTTTGCCACACCTTATAGACCATGACACCTGTAATGTCGCACCTGTATGTGGGCAATAGGCAAAGCAGCCATCTAACAAAGGGGTTTACCGAATATGACTGCTGTCCAATAGCAGTTTTATGAATGCTATGAATAACTGCTATATCCGATAGCATTCTCATATAGCATTAATTGAGGTTTATACAACAACTGAATAAATCCCCGTCATCTGATTGGTGGATCGTTGATCACATGTCATTGAATTATTTGTACCATGCACGGTGCGCGCATGGCGTGCAGCGCACAGTGCAATGGAAGTTCTATTTCATGCAGAATAGAACTTCCATTGCACGGTGTCACTGCTGCTGGTGGTGGCGCTGTTTTACATCGAGATAATTGAATGTGATGGTTCTCAACCTGTTGAACAGTTTGCATTAATATAAATATGATGAACTTGTCGCACTTTTAAACAGTTTTTGACCTGAATAAATTGGCTATTAAAAGTCTACCTATCAGATGACAAGGATTTATTCAGGTGTTATATAAAACAGATAATGAATGTTTCACGTTCGTGCACTGGAAAGAATAATTTCATGAGGTGACAGATGAAATGTTCCATTCCACTCGGCTTCGCCTCGTGGAATGGAACATTTCATCTGTCACCTCATGAAATTATTCTTACCATTGCACTCACAGTCACAAACATTCATTATTTGTATAATAGCAGTCCGATAGCATGTCAGGAGGACGAATTATTCAAATGAGCTACAGCGCATGCTATTGGGAAAGCTACATGTATCATAGCATGCCAACTGGAATGCTATCTCATAGCATGTGCATGCTATGATGAATGCTATCATAGCACGTTATACATGTGTAACACTTGCTGCCCTCCCAAAATTTCCGAGTTTGGGAGGGGGGACATGGAGGGCAATATGGGGGGCAACAGGCCTTGGGTGGGGGACCAGTGGACACCCTTCCTAATTCCCCTCTACTATTAAACCCAACTGCCGCTATATTTGTCATTTAACCCTGGTGCGCAGTGAAACAAACATTTTTAAACCAATCAATATTTCATGTGTTAGTCATGTGAGTTCCACAAGTAAACGAATGTGACATGGTCTTAAGTCACAACTCTAATCATAACATCCACGAAAGGGCTATTACTCAAACCTCGGCTTCATTTCAGCTGTGTCTTCGTCACACTCTCGATTCCCAGTGTTACTGGTAGGTCTGATTTGAAAGATATGAGACAAATATGTGTGCCTTTTCATACATAATACATCACACATAAACAAAAAAAGCCGCAAGTAGTTGGAGCTTAATCTGCACATTTCAAACGTACATTGAAAGGGGACGAAGCCTAAAGTGAAGCCGAGGTTTCAGAAATGGCCATGATAACATGAAAGGCTTCCCATATTACAGGCACTATGCCATAATGGACTATATAGTCAGGATACATAATGCACCCTTTAAATTTCTCAAATCTCTTGCGCATACTTAAAATTTCTCAAATGTCATGTGCATGAATTTGCTTGAACAGTTGTGTCTTTAAAGTACAATATAATTTCAGGATGAACTCAACTCTTCCTGTGGCAACTTAACTACAGTCAAGTCTCGTTATAACGAACTTGTTCGGACCTAGCGAAATTGTTTGTTATATCAGAATTTTGTATTAAGAGGAGTATCAGTCCCATTCATTGTGTACATAACTGCACAGTCGGGACCAAGGCTTTATGTTTGTTATAACCAGAGTTTTGTATTAACGGAGTTTGTACTAACGAGAGTCGACTGTATATCCTAAAATTGTATTGTAGCTGTTGATAGACAAGTGTAAAACATTATAGGCAGGCTTGTACATGAACATGTAGGTTTGTCATTATTTACATGAAGGAATAATCTGATCATATTTTCATTATTCAAACCACCATTCAAAACTACTTTTGGGGGGCAATCAACTTGCGACATTTTGTATTCCATTGAATAATACTTGACTTCAACGTGTTAGATAAAACAGACCTTCGCAACGTAGCAAGTCAGTAACTAACATTTACACTGGCACTTGTCATTATCTGATTGCATAAGATAGAAGAAACCTGATTAGAGAAGTGGATATTTTTCTGATGGCAGGTACCAGTAACACAACACACAGGTCAATTTAACTGACCATCTGATAAAATATACAACAATCACATGATAAAGTCACAAGCTCGAACCAATACAGATGCAACAGCTTGTTCAGAAAACATAAACATCAGCGTAGATAAAAATTGCGATAAGGACTCTCGACGTACACTTCTATTTAAAGAATCTTTGTGAAGGAAGCAAAATACTGGTAGAAAAAAATACTGATAATTTTTTCCTTTATGTTCACTTCTGAACCACCGAAAAGGTGAACTGATCCTGTCCAATACTTAATACACAGAGTAACTACATGTACAGTCAAATTGCTCGCTAATGCCCACTAGACACGTTCTAGGTTTCTCTCGCCGGTTCAGTGCAAAATGATCCTTTATAAAAGAGATATAATTAGAACTTATATCTGGCGAATACTCTTAAGGCAACACGTTAAGCTTGAAGAAAAATATAATTACATTTGTAAAACACGGAACAACTGTTAGGTTTGAAGGATTTCGAGTCAAACTTCTTGTGCCGTAATCCCTACTGAAATAAAGTTTCAAAAAAAAAAGTTTCACCGCTTTTGAAAGAATTTATGTCTCACACAATTCTACTTAATATTTTGCCTAATTCGTTGCATGCATACTTAAAGGCGTAAATCAATTCTCACTCGCAAAATCTTTTGAGCCAAATGTTTGAATCATGACTTGATAAGGTTCCAAAATCGTTATGAAAAGCCGTTGTTTTAGTGTTCCACGTGCACAACATTACATGTATGGTTGTCCTCTAGCTCTGAAAGAGGCAAAACATTTTAAAAGCAAGTCAATAACCCATGGTAAACATGATGGTACATGTACATGTACATGTACATGTACATGTACATGTAGGTATAGAGTACCAAAGTCTGACGTCTGTCTTTGTTATCGTTCACATGCTGATCAGCGCAGCGTGCAGATATCTTCACACACACTTAATCTATGCGTGTGAACCAGAATAGGGGGCACACTTCAGTACTCTATATAAAACTATGGACTCTTAGGGACATTACATGCTTCTTTTTTGACCATATTTAACATTTTAAAAGAAAGTGACAAACCACGTACACACACTGGGGTGTGCATTGGTTTGCACACAGATGACGTATTGGCACATTTGTTTTTGTACCGGTATACATGTTTGGCTGATAATTATGCACAAACCAATAACAACCCTGGCGTTTTGTTTATTCACTTGGCACATGGTGACAATGACAACTAAGCTGTCTCTTTGTTGCCAATCAGGGGGTACAAAGTCAATTAGCGACCAATTTTTTTTTACGGTTCTCATACTAACAGGCAGACATTCAGCTATCCGTGGGATAACTCCTCCAATATTGTCTCCAAGCGCGAGGCACCTTGCACAGCCTGGAGTGCGACCCTGACCACTTGTTGTCATGGAGGGCGGTCTCACATCCCGGTGCTTCCTCCTCCCCAGCAAAGCAGCAGGTCCAGTAGTGCCGGCCGATCTCCCCGTTCTTGTAGTAGATCTTGGGATGCCAGCGGCACAGCGAGACATCGCCCCGGGGGTCCCGGATCTTGCCGCACTGCATGCAGGGGTCCTCTCGATATGACCGCTCCTCCGACCAACGCGAGTCGTGGCCCTTAATGTCAAACCGCTCAATCAGCCATTTGAAGTCCTTACAAGCGCACTTGAGGGCAGCCAGGTCCTTGGTTTCCAGGTTGCTGAAGATTTGGGCCACGATGTAGTCGGGCAGCCGGCCCAAGGGGTAGTCCTGCTTGACCTCGCCGAACTCGTTAAGCTCCACGTCACTCTCCTCACTCTCACTGTCGTCGCCATCTGACAAAACCAGAGGCGACTGGAGGATGAGGTATCGCAGGTGACTGACCTTGTCTGGGTTGATGTACTTCTTACGGCCTGAGCGTTTGCGAGGCTTGAAATCAGGCTCCCTTACAACAGCTTTCTGTTTGACAGCAGGTTGGCTCAGCACCTCCAGCATTTTATTCTCCTTTGAGAAAGGAGAAAGAGACACTGGTTTTGTTTCCGGGACATCACCGGATGCACCCTGAATGTCTCTCACTGAAGATTTGTCCAGACTTGAAGAAAGCACTGGCGCCTTGACTGGGGGTGGTGGAGGCTGAAACTGGGAGTTTTGTATCATGTCCAAGAGGCGGTTAACTTTGGACAGGAATAGTGTCTGATCAGCATTGAGCTTGCCATCTCCAGATGTTCTTGAGCCTCTGCCACACCGCTGGCCTTCCATCAAAGCTGACATATGCCTGGAGAAGGTAGCTTTGTCTGCGTCCAACTGAGATGTGTTCTCAGTTTCAGTTAGAGGTCGAAGCCCCCCACATGCTCCTAAGGATGAGGACAGATCAGGCATTTGGCTGGATGCCAAGACCTCTCTAAGGCAATCAAGAGAATCGGACAGCTCGCTCTCACTTGTCGAGGACAGGGAATCATCAGTATACTCTTCCGGATCGGCGTCAGAGGGCTCCTCCAATTCCACTGTTTCAGGATTGGAACCTTGCAAAGCTGTGCATGATACATTCTGGTTCTCACCAATACTGTGATCGATTGTGGCACAGGGGTTGAAGTCAGTCGGTCTTATTCCATCAGGTGTTTGTGACTCGTCGTCACTGGTGCTGCAGCTGCAACAATCACTCAAGCAGGGACTGCTTCTCTCTGCAAGCAGTCTGGGAACTAAACCATCCCCTGCTTTGGCACTCGGTAATACTGGTGACTCGGATCCAGACTCGCCAAGTTGCTGGCTGCAGCGTTGGCTGTAGATGTCGGTGTCCACGGCAGTTCCCACCTCAAGTATCTCGTCTAGCAATGGATCAGTTTCATCTGAACCAATAACTGAGGGGCAGGGAAAGGTCGGGGCAGTCATACACTGTACAACGCTCAGTTTATTGCACTGGTTATCTTCTTGGGTAACCTCCTCAAATGACACAACCTGAAGTTCAGGGGCTGTGTCTTCTGTACATTCTTTACTAAGACCTTGGCTGTGTATAGGTTTGGCAGGTAGTGAGTCATTAAATGAATTATTTGAAAGCTTCCTCGAAGCTTCTTCAGAAGGACTCATCACTTCAACACTTGCTAGGTAGGTTCCACTTTCAGTTGAATCACCTTCCAGAGTTTTCTCAAAGTCTTCAGGAGGTGAGCACTCGCTCAAGGGCTCCAAAACAAAAATATCAATACGGACTGCACTCTCATTGTGGTCTCTGACTTCTCTGTCAGTGGCAGTGCGTTCGTGGGTTTTGGCAGAGCTCAACTCAGTTGTGACACACTTGTTATGTGTGATAGAGTCAATGTCTTGAGCACCGGGACTGGCAGTGGCAACACATACTATCTCTGTCTCATCGCTCGGAGGGGTTCTGCAGAGACTGAGAGGATGCGAGGAAACATTGTTAGAAACACCCACGACATCAACAGGTGATTCTCTTGCCTCATTTTCTAGGAGGAGCTGGTCTTGGCATGTGTCTCCTTGAGTATCACAGTAAGTCCTTTCTTGCACCACTTCAGTTTCTTCAGAGACCACAACTGGTGTATCACTCTGACCATTTTCTAGAGAGCAATCAACATGCTCTGCCGAGTTGATGGCTGGCTTGTTTTCAGAAGGTGCCTTCTCTGAAAAGGCATCCTGCACAGTTGCATCTCTCGACTCACTTAGAAAGTTGTCTTGAATTATTTCAGGCTTAGCGGGGGATTCCAGTCCACACGACACAACTGGAGAAATGGTGATAGCTGGAAGGCCCATGGCTGCCGACTCGGATGTTGTGGGTACTTTGGACCTCTCACTATCAGATGCCTCTCCTTGAACCCTGTGCTCCGAGTCCAGCTCCAGGCGCTTCTGTGCTTCACTGTGCAGGTGCAGAATTGCTGGAGAAGAGTTCCTCGAGTTTCTCTCAAAGACCTTCTCGTCCACTGAGCTTTGCCGTGAAAGTGCTGGGCTGCTGTGCACGCTTCCTGGCGACTTTTTACAGCTTGGTTTGCCCCTGCGCTTCCGCCGCCCTGGGGAGAGACTCCGGTTCAGGGCTCCGGTCTGCTTCTCAAACTCCTTGATTCTCTCAAGGACAGGAATGTATGGGAACTCATCATTTGTCTCCCACGGAAGCTCAATCTCATCTTGGCAAACGCCTGAAATGTCCTTCTCTGTAACGGTACCTCCCACTTTTGATGATTCCGAGGAATCCTGAACCTCCTTGTCCTTTGTTTGGCCATCAACTGCGGACTCACTTTTGTCCACTCTTGACACCGAGGACGTGTCAGTCTTTTGCAAGTCCATTTGATGATGCGATACTTGATGCGGAAGCGACATTTTTCGAGGCGGTTGCGGCTTTGCCAGTGCAATGTTCACCGAAGACACGAATGTCCTACCCAGGGGCCCATTCCTGATCCCTACTTGTAGCTGATCGCACGACCTGCAGAGCTGTTTGGTAGATGATGCTTCATCTTCCGCCGGAGCATTCTTGACAAGATGTAAGGACGATGCTGACTTATACATCGCTCCAGTCCTGGATCGGTAGGAGCGACCGGTATGGAACTTGGCAGGGCGCTGTATAGCTCCCTCTGTATAGCAACGGATCCTGGAGGCACAGATGCCGGGCTCAATAGGTAAGTCTTCCATGGCTTATACCAGAGCTTCCAAGATGCTGAATACACTACTACAATTTAAAACAAACAGAGAAAATAAAAAAAACAGATGATCATGAAAGGATGACACTATGGAAGTTGCTTTTGGTCAGCCTTAATGTTGTGGGAAGACTTTTACTTTACCTTCAAGGCTTGTACGAAAGAAAGCAAGTAAGATTCCTTAACCCTAAATCCTGCATAATCTAACAAGATCCAACAGTGACTAATTGTTTGGTTTTGCCTATCTAAGCAGTGAACAAGCAATTTTGTTCTCGCTGTTGGATTTATCAGGCTTCACTCTTTCAATAACTGTTAGATATGTTGTGTTCATAGGGTTAGACTGGATTTTTTTTACTCATGGAAATTTTCCAACAAAAGTAGAGTGTCGTGGCCGAGCGGTTAAGAGCACCGGACTCAAGCTCTGGTGTTTCTAATCAGCAAAGTGTGGGCTCGAGTCGTGATCTTGACACTTGTGTCCTTAAGCAAGACACTCAACCACTGTTGCTTCGTCCTTCGGATGGGACGTAAAGCTGTAGGTTCCGTGTGTTGTATAACGCATGTAAAAGAACCCAGTACACTTATCGCTAAGAGAAGGGGTTCGCCCCAGTGTTTCTGGCAGTACGTTTATCTTCAGCCATGAAGGCTGCACTTGTAAGGAAGAAGAAGAAAACCTGCATACCTGTACACAACTGCACTGTAAGCCATCATCCACACTTCTCAAGAAGCAACGAACGAGATACATCAGTGCATGTTATTGGTGCTTTCAGACCTGTGATTAAAAAAAAAGAAGTGATAATTAGTTTGGCACTGGAGAATGCTCGCAGAAATATCAAGTGTCAAACCTTTCAAACAAAAACGGTGGGAAGAATTAAAACATGAAAATTACAAACGCAGAGTTTCCTTGAGCGACTGATTAAAGTTCAGTCAAACTATGGATGCATCAGAAGAACACGTAGACCTGGGTCATACAATGTACAAAGAAACCTCTGCTCAACTTGTTTCATGGCAATCGCACACAAAAATTCACCAGTGCAGTACAACTGTGTCCTTTACGTATATTGATTCCTTTGAAATCAAATGACGCATTCAGCACAGCTACCAATGTAATATCTCGTCATATAAGATGTTTCTAGATTACAAATTCAAGTCAAACATGTACAATTAAAGCATACATGTACATGGGTCATGATTGCTTTTATGAAAAAGTTTGAACAGAAACAAGCACTGAATAGCTTTCAAGAAACTACAAATGGAAGACATTTAGGGCTGTGAATCGGAGCTGGGTACCCGAGTACCCGACCGTTGATGTCAGGAACCGGTTCCAGATTATGGACCAAGTACCCGTAACCAACTTTTAAAAAAAGGAATTTCTCAGACAATGAAAAAGAAAGGTTTTGAATGTCATTTGTGGAGAATTTTCAAAATGAAAACCAGGCTACATGGGAAAACAAAATATATTAACGGTGGTTGTGAAAGTTGCACTTGACACCGTGAAGCTATAAAGCTTCCTGTACAGTGTACGCACTGGTATAGTGCTGTATTGAGGCACCGATGAACATGTACATGTACATGTACATGTATGTAGAAGTATTATCGTGTAGACCTTATGAAAAATCTGTACAGCAAATTCTGAGATCTGAATTTTGGGGTTGCTTTAACGGGTACCTGGGTACACACGTTTTTTACAATATGGTACCCGGCTCCCAAACTACCCATAAATGCACACCCATAGAGACATTCTACATTATGACCAAAACCTTAACAAACTGTTTGGGAATAAACTAAAGAGGTTAAAAAAAGAAGTATTCCCAAAATACTTGATGCCTAACACATGTACATTGTAAGACCCTAGTGACTGTGCCAGATTTGTTTGCCTTATCATCTGCACAACGTGAACGTTCAGGTGTACAATGTACAGGTACATTGTGTAAGTCCTACATGTACATGTTTCTGTTTACATGAACACATGTACATTATCACTCACTGGTAATTGCACATCCTGGCAAAAAAAAAACCTTGAACAGACATCACACAACTAAATAACATACATGTACACGTCCAACATAAACACACAATGTGCATACTCATCATGATGATTAATCACGAAGGTAATTATCCGTCAAAATACAGGTATCTTGTGGTTTCCTCTTCCATGCAGCATGTTTTTGTGTCCCAGTTGTTGTCACGACAAACAAGGATACAAAATTTTCCCAAAAAAAATAATATGTGCTGTACAACAAACATGACAAAGCGGAAAGTTCTTCAAAAACCTGAAACAAGCGTAGATGTTACCTTGACACAAACAAAATCAAACATTTAACTGATTGTACTGTATTTATTAGTCTAAGGATCAGATGTTCACATGTGCAGAGCCACACTACAATTGTCTACATGTACCGGTACATGTACATTTATGTATCTGTGCATGCAAAATTTAAGTGACTCCGTGCACCAGCCAATCAGAGCCGCCTTTACATGTAGAAAGTTGTGACATCAGTTAGAGCAGACATTTGGCCAAAGCTGTTGATTGGTCAATAGCTGCCATATTTTTCTCATACAACATCCGGTTATCGAAGACACAATATAAGGCGCCCGCTGAATGGTCAGAAATCTGAAGGTCAAGAAGCGTGTTTCGTTTCGCATAATCTGCACTGTGCAAGCGTCTATTTCATATAGACTATGCTTTTATGACCTAAATCACAAAATCATATGAGCATGCCCAACGTCATAAAACTTGTTTTCGGGTTGTGCCAAAGCTCTAAAACTTGTCTGGTTGTGTGTGTGCTTGTCGTGTAAGAATTGAATGGCACATTCTTCTTAGGCTCTGTAAAAAAATAATATTGGGTCTTTGAAATGTTAACAATCACCTTTGCAAAAATGTTAATATCTTGTTTCGCTTGAGACAAAATCTACATTTACTGACACCATTAATGTAGTTTGTGTTATGATTTGTGAATAATTTCCCCAAGTACACACATGTACACACCTACATGTACATGTACACTATTCACTGTAGGCCAATAGTTCATTACACACTGTCCACATTTATTGTCACGTGAACTTTAAATTGTAACCAAAAAAAAACAGGCTAAAAGCAGAGAAATTAAAGTCATGTATCAGACATTTTCTGACCATTTAATTTGTCAGATCTAATGTAAATGGATTTAGTCTTTAGTCAGATTTTGTGATGTAAACGTCCTATTAGTTCAAAAGAATTTGACACCGCAAGCTCTATGTGGTTTGTGTATCATGTATCAGACATTTCCTGACCATTCAATTTGTCAAAACTAAACAGATAAGTCTTTAGTCAGATTGTGTGATGTAAGCAGCCTTAAGTTCAAAGAAATTGACACCTCAAAGATACTTTTCATTCAGTTTGTCCAAGCAGTTTGTGTAATATGGCATAAATGTATGCATATCCACAATGCACCTGCATGCTCTTTGTGGTTTGTGCATGTGGCACAAATCTGTTTTGTGCAGCAACACTGTTTACTACTGTAGCTCAAGTTCACTCGGCCATGATGTACATTGTACAATATTACCTGTGCAAAGTTATGCACAGGATTTGTGCAGACACTATCAGGAATGACAAGTATGCTTGGCTTTACTGCACAATTGATGTGTACAGCCCCAGCACACATGTACTACGCGGATTCAATTCGTGTACATGTCCTACATGTACGTTTACAAACATGACAAGGTACAACGTATGTCCAGCACATGTAGTCTTGTACAAATGTACTGTACATGTACAACAAGTACAAGTACATGTACGCGTACATGAACAAATATTAACTCGCGCCTGTGGTGTCTGTAAAAGACGACCTCAAATGTTGACAATTGTTTCTATAAAATGCCATGGTCTATCAGAATTACATGTAGTATCATATCACTCTACGCGCAGCGCACGGCTGTTATGGTTCATGAAATTACACAGACATGCCACAGTCTGACAGCAACGCTCCCATCATATGGTATCCTTAATAGTCATCCAAGCTTTTGATATTTTGCCAACAGCCTGTGTTTTCCTGTTGAAGCAAGCCAGGGAAATTACTAATATAGAGTGGGCGCTTCTGGTCAACAGATCATCACAATCAACCTGTGTGTATGTACACATGTACAAAAACTACATGTACATGTACCCGTACATGCACCATACACGTACATTATGTACATGTGCAGGTCCTATTCGTAGCTCAGTGGTTGTACGTACATGTATATAAACATGAACATGTACATGTACATGTATACATAAACATGTAAATGTACACTACATGCAGAAGTTACAAAATGTATGTATACATGTACATGGACAACACAAAAGTACGTGCACATGTACTCATAGTACATGTACTCATACAATGTACATACATGTCCGTGTCCATGTGCTTTGTACATATATGCACACCGAGCACATTTTGTACAAATATTTCCACATGCACTGCGGGAATGACTTCACAATGTGCGTAAATTTCTAAAAATGTTCAGATAATTTCATTTCCACCAGGAATTTCAACAATTTTTTAAAGGGTGATTTGAGGCATTTGGAGTATTTTCAGGTACTCTCTAGCAATGGTTTTGGAACTGGACTTGCGATTTACAGTGCATGTTATGAAAAGTTGTTCTCAGATAAATGATTAAAGGGACACTTCGTCCTGGAAAGCACCAAAATGGCTCAAAAACGAAATGGGGTGAATTGGAAAGATCATTTAACAGCAGGATACCATTAACATGTAACAATCCTTTAAAACTTGGCCATTTTTGTGTTATTCTTGCCAGAACGAAATTCAGGGGTCAAAATTTTAAATCTAAAAAATCAAACTGTCCGGGTGCGCTACTCGTGATTCTTGTACATTATGTGTCACCTACATGTACATGACATGTACTTAATATTTTCGTACATTGAACCATCTGACATCATGGACACGTGCTGGGTGCATGAAGGAGACTTGTAAATCACGGCTGGAAATACCGGTACACACATGTACGTATGCGCATTTTATGCTGCAAAATGTCCGCCGCGTCAGAAATCAAAACTGTTTTCCCCCCGTCTTTTCTCAGGAACGGTGCGACATTAGGTACTGTAGTTTCTTCTCAACCCGACCTTTGAAATACAATGAGTAAACAATCTAAAACACAAAAATGTGGCCGATTTCAGGACAATTTGCCCCTTTGCATGCTTGAGTAAATTTCAATTCTTGTTGGGACCGAACTCTGTACAGTGACCATACTGGCTTGAACAAACATTTGTACACATTCATGAACTGTGACATTTATAAACGGGGTTGTGTACAAAGAATACATGTACCGGTATTTTGTCGCAATGGACCTGCGTTACCTTTTGATGCACCAAAGAAAAAAAGCAGTAGCTACAAATGTACAAACAATGGCTGCTTTTGGGCACTGAAGATTTAAACTTGATCTTCAAAACAATAAAACATCCCAATATTTTTGTATACAGTGCAGAGCATGATTACAGCTTGTATCCAGGTAATGCATTGTTCAAGTTTTTCTACATACATTACAAATATCAAAAGCAATTAAAGGTACCTGTATGACTACAACAGTACAAGTACAGTGCATTTGTACAGCCTCACAAAAGCATACACAGTTCTGGACTTGGGCAGACAACCCTATCAGCCACGCGCTGCTGAGCAATCAAATTGGTTTTATTCAGCAAAGTCTATGGATCGAACTCTCTGATGAAGCTTACAATGTACCGGTACATGTAGTATTATGCAAGCACAAAGCATTGTAAAATGACCAGTTAGGCCAAAAAAAAAAAGTCTCCGGTTTCTGGTATGCGCGCGCGTCGCCGTAGCCATGCGCGTCGGCAAAATGAAAAAGTTTTTTTTTCAATACAAGATGATGTTTCAAAACCGCCAAACTCACTGGTTTGACTGGAATTCTGCTGCTGCACAATTTTAACGTGTTTTTAGAAGCGGTTATGATCGAGAATAAGATTTATGTGGCCTCTCTGGACTCCCATATATTTGCACTAAGTTTAGTCGGGCACCATTTGCAGTCATCAGCCGACATTTGAAGCCAAAAAAAAAAAAAAAAAACAGGTAAAAAAAAAAAAAGCCGCGTCCCCGCACCACTTTTGGGGCAAGCTCCATACCAGAAACCGGAGACTTTTTTTTTTTGGCCTTACATATATGTAAATCTTCATAATGCACACACATACAGACGATGTACATTGTGTAATTATACATGTATTAGCGGTTGGATTAAAATCCGGATGTTCAGTTTGTATTCCACTATTCAGTTTGGATTTTGGAGACCAGATATATTCAAAACCAACCTGAAAAAAACTTAAGCCTTCCATTTTTTGTGTGAAACAAGTTAAAGAAAATGTCTGGAGACTGGAACATCCCCCAATTTACTCCATGGTCCCTGATTGTGACTGCAATCACTCGCTAGCAGTCTTTTTGGCTCATTCATGAGTAGACTGCTCATTCAACTGATCAGACTCTGGTGTGTTTTTGTAAATATATAGGCCAAGTAGCCAATGAATCTCACAAACTACATGTATACATGTACCTTATCATTGGGGACATGGTGGAGGGCACTGAATGCAGCACCTCACGCGCCACTTTTTGTTGGCGTGACCATGGTGACTGTGTGCTGAACTTGCTGAATGGGAAATTCCAGTGAAATCAGATTATATCCCTAACTCCCTAGGGGGTGTGCAAAATCGTATTGAAATTGGAGGATTCAGGACGGTTTGAAAAACATTCGGATAACTGCATTTTGAAATCTCCGATTTCTCCCACCATTAAATTACCGGTATATACTAAGCACACTTTACAATACAGCACTGAACCATCAATCACTGCATCCCAGTAGTACAGAATATTTAGCATACCGGTACATTAAATTAATACAGTACAGTACATACTGAAGCGTTATTGAGAAAAGCTGTACAGTGGTTGAAAATAATAAATGCCCATTTTGATGTTTTCGCAGTTCATACAAACTGTATGACTTCCATCCATTTTGCTCCTAGCGTTACATTCAACAAGTAACTCTGTTATTGCACACACAAAATGGGGAGAAAAGCTCATTAAAGAAGAAAAAAAACAATTTTATGTAACGTGTACACCTACATGTACAATGTATGCACATTGGCATGGGTTGAAGACAATTAATGAGACAAAATAGACATTTTACATGTACAGTAACTACACCTCTGATGTCATTTTCACCAAGACATGTCCCAAATCACATCCATCAACAGCATGTAATAATAGAAATTACACAAAAATGTACATTATACAAGCTGCATGTAACATAAAAATGTACATGTACATGTACGGTACATGTACATGTAGTACATACAGTGTACAGTTCATGTGTACATGGACACAATAATAATATACCGTACACATTGTACATGTACCGTGTTGCTCTGCAAGCACGCACATTATATGACTCAACTATACTTTTCAAATCCCTGTTGAAATCGAACTAATTTGCCAATGTGCACGTGCGTGTATGTACATGTACAGTATGACTAACACAGATTTACAATGTACAAAAATGTACATTGTACAAAACACATGCCCAAAACTTTGCACTACACAAAGCATTGTGAATATGAATACCATGCCCAACATTGTGTACATGTACAATGTTATAACTGGATTAGCATGATTACCTGAACATGAAAGACCTTCACAGCATACAAGTAAATAATAGGCGGACGTCAGGGTACACATGTACATGTAGGCCTATACTGTGGAAATTACAACTGCCGTTAAAGTGCCGTACGTGGGGCCGTGTTTCAACAACTGCATGAACCTTACTCACATGCAACACTGTACACTCGACATACATTGTAATGCAAGCACAGGCAGTCACTGATATCCGTCATGTCCGTGCATGTACACAGGCCAATAATACTACAAATTACATACTTCAGGAAGTTATGTCAACAGACATAAATTGGGAGTGACAGAAGATGAGTGATAAGGCCTCAATCACAAACACGCACGTGTACAAAACGGACTGAACAGGGCTTTCAAAGATTTCGACGAAATAAGCTTTTCAAAATATCCTGTACACATATATCAAGTTTCTACGTCATAATGTTCTTTTGTGGGGAGGGACAAATGTGTGTCATATAGTGCTGACATAATTCAAAGAAATATTTTATAGAAATCATACTGTACTACCGTCAATCCACAAAAGAAAATAATTTGAAAGCATTTGGTCAGATGGGATGAGAAAAAAATACATTTTATTGGTTAAAGACATCGAAACATTTCTCAGATTTGGTTTTAGAAATTAACATTTTGATAAATGTACCTATTTTTTGTGCTATACATGTACATGTACACCGATTCCTTTTCTAAACTGATATATTAATTAGCATCAACTTGTAATACAAAAGTTATTCGCTTTTGAATGAGACATCAACTGAAACAAATCGGCCCATGTTTAATAATTGAATGATTACTTAGCAATTGTTAAAGGGAAAATACAACATTTGCAAACATCGAAAAATAAAACTACCAAGTTTTTATGAAATACCTTACTAGGATGTTGGTAAATGACAGTCTTAAGCATTCTGTAAAATTATGGCACCTGGTGTGAAGTCATTTTCAAGAAAATGGTATTTTTGTATACATTTCCAACGGTGGTCGGCCGACCACCGTTGGAAAAACCTAACTATTTTTCAACTACTGCTCCATTTACCATTTGTTTCAGTCCAAATTGTGTTTGCTATTGGTTACATGTTCATGAACGGGTGCAGGCCAGCTAGACTGGTTCCCTGACCTAACAATTTTCTGGCATCTATAAATTGATCCATTTCATCTTTAGTGGAGTCAGGGAACCAGACTACTTGAACATTTTTGTTTTTCTTGGTTTTTCCAGCATTTTCGGACATAAAACTTCAAACATGTCAGTGTAACAATATTTTGTTCTATTATACTAACCCCTCAACTACATTTCTAAAAATTACAGCGAAAGCCAATGATGTACATTCCCCTTAATTATTGGCTGCCATACAAAATTCCATTCTCGTGGGGTAGGCTGATTCCCCCCCCCCCCCCCAATCAGTGTCAATAATGTGTGCATCGGGAGCCAGTCTACTCGCAAAGCGAATATGTTTGTGCCTTCAACAAAGCATTACTTGGGAGTGTTGCAGACATCCAAAAAAAAGGGAAAAAGGAGGTTTGGGTTGAAATAAAACATTAAAGAGCCATGAAGTGAATGTTTCTTAGGAACTTATTTAGTGCTACTTTCTGATCCTCTTAAGTGCATGAAAACTATTTGAAATCCTTTTTTGGTTAATTTACTGAAAAGTGCACTTTTTTAAACATTATAAATTGTCCATGCTTTTCCTGACAAATAAGGGTGCTGTTGCTGTGATGTCATTTCAGTAAGACACTGTTCATATAAGGTGTTTTCTGTTGAAATTGTGAACCCAAAAATTTGCTAATTGGAAACATTTGTGAGGAAAGTTTGCTCACTTGCTTACTGCCATTATGTAGGCCCTACTGACACAACAACGAATCACTAAAGAAAAGAAACTTTACAACAGCAAAATATCCAAAATTCTGGCAACTTTTTGTGCATAAACCAATTTACAACATTGAGGTTTCTGCAACTATCTAACTAGCTCGATTTTTTGGGGTCGCAAAAGTGGACCCCGAAAGTTGTTCTTGCATGATACAGGAATAACACAAAAACGCCGAGTTCTTAAAGGATAGTTGTGTGGATGTTTATATCCTACTTTTAAATGTCCTTTCCGATTAACATTATTTAGTTCAAAGTGCTTTTTGTAGCACAACACATTTGCTTTATAGCCAAAAAAAACCAGGACACCAGCAAAAAAAGCCTCCAATTTATGTATTTTGCTTGCAACTGGTCCTCATCAGCTGATGTTTTGCTTACTGATACATGTATTTTTGATGACCAACATTTCCAGCACTTGTTTAACAGCACAAGTGGTGCATGCTCTTAATTAAAGTTGACATCCATGTAGGGTACATGTACATGTATGCACTTTGTGAACTGTAAACTACATTGTACATGTATGTCACAATTTCCTATGCAACCAGCATCATGGCCATGATTCAGTGAGTATGATTCATTTCAACACAGTTTGGCAGGGACTGACTAAGTCCAAACATTTGGGACTCTCAACACTGCGTAATTGTATGAAGATTGAAGAGTCCCAATGCAATTTACAAGAAAATAGACTAGCCCATGAAACAACCAATCCAACACCCTTTTAGTACTGCATCAACCAACTGTGTCGAAAGAAACATCTGGTACCTAGTCTCTATTTCTACACGTTCTCGCCATAGTCACGCCACCAGACTACTCAATCTGTTCAAAAAGTTGGACATGTACCAGTCTAGACTCTTAGACTTGAAATTGAATTCACTTTGCAACACTCTCAGGTTTAAATTTTTGAAGGTCTTCTTTAAAAATTGAATTGTGACCTCAAACTTGGCATGTGAAATACTGAGGACCTTTTCTTTTTATTTTCGCCTCACCAAAAGTTTTGGAGAATTTTGTCAGCTTAAAGGGAGAGTAAAGTTGGCCTGATTTTATTTTTCTGCACTCAAGGTCCCAGTCTGGGACTGACTGGCATCCTTGGAAATCAGAAAGAAAGAAAAAAGTCCACATCCTATGACTGATCAGGACTAATGACAGGGGGGGGGGGGGGGGAAAAAAAAAACAACATCCATTTGATGAACTTTTCATCAAAGTCTCATGAAATCATTCAAAGGAATTAATTCTTTTTAATACCGCACATTTCAAGGGCTTCCTGAACAATGCAAACAAACCTAGTTGTCATTTTTTACAAAACTTTAGGGTTGAAATTTTTTTAGGTGGTCAAAAACGGAGAATATTGGAGAGCATTGATGCTTTTTGACATAGATCTACATATATGTACAAATGTACAATGTACGTTTTCTGACATCTTTATTGATGTACAATGTACGTAGGAGTAGCGTGGTTTTCTAGACAGTCAGTGCATGGCATGTGTACACAATGGCACATGATTACGTTTACAAGTAAATTATATAGTGCTTGAACACCACATTTTTACAGTTTCTTTCTGCAGATGATGTGTTATGGGGATTTGTTGCTTTTTAAATAGTGCACCATTGCATTTTATGAAATTTGACTTGAGAAGGGTTTAAAATAAATGCTGCACAAATGACTTTCGGGCCAACATAAAGCCTTGCTGTATACGTATGGTGCCATGTACATGAACCTTTTATTTTGAATGATACATTAATTATTAACAATGTAACAATTTTAAAACAAACTCCCTCAAGTTGCAGATACCAGCATCAATCAGTTAGCAAAACTGATCCTCCGTTTATGCCTTCTTTGAAAAAAAACACCAATCATATGAGTGGGAATAGGTTTTTTTTGTATCAAACTTTGTCACAAGAATTTTGGATCTGAAAATTTACATCTTGTGAATGTAAAGGTTATAGATTTTATTAATCAGTCTTAATGCAATGGGTATAAATGCAATGGGTAATGCAATAAAGACGTCATCCAACATGGGCTAGTGATCCGCACAATTTTTTGAGTTACAAACGCTGGATGAACGGGCCTGAATGAGGAAATCGCCTGTAAATATTGTCAGAAAAATTACTGGGGAGCTGGGTCTAAAAAAGACGATACAGACAACAGAACGCAACATGCAAACTGCTTTGATTCACATGGCACGAACCGTAAAACGCATAAGAAAATTTTCTACCCCAAGAAACTGTTCAAAATGACCCAAAAAAATGATGTCATTACTCTGTTACTCATCAGAATTAAAAGAGAAGTCTGCTTGTACATGTACTTTGCCTTAGGTTGAAAAAATTGTTGACTTTAATTATGTTCTTATTCCTCCATGATTATATCATAACTAAAGTGGGGCCCTTCACTACACGATCTCCTTTTTCGGTGCAAAATGTACACAAGGCATCCACACTGCACAGGCTATACCTTCACTGCACACTTCCGGTGCGTGGAGTTGTTATTTACCATCGGCCATCGTTTTCGTGCCATCACCTTTCAAACATTTGGAAATATCAAATACCGTTGGGTATGCATGGTAGCTTAAGCTTTCAGTGTCATTGCTCATGCCTGATCATTCAATGATTTGACCAATACTAGACCTACCTTTTAATGCTTTCTTCACCAGTTCACGGAAAAGTAATATGCAGAACCCTAAGAACTCGCAGCCACCAAACGTCGAACATTGTATGCAGTGGCTAGCTAGCTCGCTAGCTAGACGTACGTAAATATAAATGTACATGTACGGTACGCGTACGTACTTTACAAGACGTTATGCACATGACGCACGTACTTGTAAAGTGAGTACTACGGACCCGTACTACGTACGTACGTACATGCATGCTGTACATTCAACTCGCATATCGCAAAACTTCGCATACTACATTATCGTACGTACGCGCTGTGTGCTCCGTACCTGCACAAGTCACTTCCGTATTAACTTCTCGCGCAAACGAGAATACGACGACCACAGTAGTCTTCTTGCATAAAATTCAAGAAAATATCAAGTAAGATAATTTTTACAGCTTCTATAGAAAAAAACAGAAAGTTCATAATCCCCAAAACAAAATTATATTCACTTACCCTGCTAATATTTTTGGTCACATGAATACGAGATTTGGCGAGAAAAATGCCGGTGAAATAGTTGTCAGGGCGTGCGTTCACTGGTTAGCTAGCAGTGCAATGGTAAAAAATCGCATTGAAGATTTGCAGGAAACCAGTGAGAAACTCAATTTAGGTCCGGTTTGCAACATCATGGCAGCCACCAGGAGATTAGGAAAGGTAAAGTAAAGCTCGTTTTCCTCCCTTTTGTGACAGTTTTTCTTCAGAATTGAGTAAAATTTAATGCAGGAAAAAATAACTAGGTCTTCGCTGGTTGCTTTTGCTGTTTTTGACAGAAATAATTTTTCCGTTTTCAGAATTTGTTGCAGGTGTAAACTGATTGCCATGGACTGCTTGTAAAAAATGTAAATTTCCATGATGGACTAGCTTGAGTAACTAATGATCATGATGATGGACATGGCTACTGAGTAGTGGTGCAGTCAACCTCGTCCCCAGTAGTAGTAGGATGGGTTGCCATAATAGAGTTTCCCTACTAACCTTCCCGAATTGTCCTGTCTTTTGTGTAGTATAACTCTTCCTTTTCAAGTTGATATAAAAAATTCAGACGGTCACGGTGGTGTGGTTTATTCCGTGTACGATGCTTGTGAAAATAGACATGCTCGGAGTGTGCGAACGGAGGTGGACTCCCTATTATCGCGGTATATTATAATGATCTCAACTGTTTTATTCATAGTTAATGTTTGACCAAAACACCCCCTGAATAAAGTCTGATATTTTCCCTGTAAGTTCAAGTTGATTAAAGACTATTATATCTGCAGGATGATTTCTAAGACCCTGCCCTTCCCCCGAAAGGAGAACACAACTCACTGAGGCAAGTCTACTGTTTGGCGATTGGGGGCGCCATTCACTTTACACGGTGTGCCGTTTTATTTTTGTTAACGCGCTGTGCTTATTTTGATCCCGTAAAAGTTTTTACGATTTCGCGGTGCAAATATCGTCCTTCGACTTCATTTTACATTTGCAGCTGAAGAATGGGAACCAGACGATGGAACTGTCATGGACAGAGCACCATTAATGATTTATGTTAAAATATAGACGGTACCTTTTAGCAGACACGGTGAGGGAAAATTTGCAAGTTTTGGAAAGCGTTATTATTTATTAAAAATCGTTAAAAGTCCCGAAAGACACAACATTTTTTAATCGTCCTTTTTATACAACTTGGCAAAAAGTCCTTAAATGACTGGTGAACTGAAAAAAATTGCCACTTGAAGGCGTTTTGGCAACGCAAAAAGAGAAATTTCCCATGCCGCGATAATAGGGATGCAGCGATAATAGGGAGTCCGACTATACTTACTTTATTTCCAACCTCGTTTCCAATAGTTAGCCCAGAATAAGAAACTTTCTTCCTGTATCCTGATTCGATACCGCAATTGGCTAGAATTGGATTTTTATCGTGTACTTGGACGTTTTTATTCAAAACGTGCAGTAAGTAAGTGTTTTCGCGATCATTCGTCCACGCCCGCCTTCTTGAAAATACTCATTTCCTTTCCAATTTGTTCATATTATTATGAAATGTGATACTGCATGTTGTTCCGATAAGATCGTAACAGTTTAATTAAATAAATCGTGTTTTCGTAATTCACGCCATGCTCGCGCTACGACGAATTGACTCTGTTTTAACCCCAGGCACCGCATACAAAAACAAGCGCTAATGTAACGCATATCCAGGCACCAGACTGTTCCTCATTTGCATACAATGTACGTTTTCAAAAATCTTGCACACTATACAAATGATCCAATACCAGGGTGAGAGAGCAGGTAGTGATGGGCGTGTACCGCTCGACACCCTGGGGACAAGGTTGTGGTGCAGTCGTTTTCCTAGTTTCGGATAGCAAACATCATTCAGGCTGATTTCAGCTCAACTACTCCACGAATTCAAGTGACATTGATTAAAAAGTTTACCTTGAGTAATGGAGAGACCACGAAATAATTTTCAAAATTTAAGCTCTTTTTATTTTGATATCACGACGTCAAAAGTACCGATGTCACTTTTCCTAGTTCTGGATCGGTTCAATCAGTTCCATGCGAAAACAAAAATCACGCGAGATTTTTTTTTTTTTTTTTCAGCCAGAACCAACCGAATCAAGCATGTTTTCTGATAAAGTATTATTTCATTTACCAAAAATAGTTCATTCAAGAGAATTCCAGCAAATTTTAAAAAGAGGAAAAAACATAAATGATTTTGAAACTTTTGCCTGCAGCGCAACGGCTCGAACTCACGCACGGACCGAAAATCTTTGACCCAGCACAGAATTTGTCACACAAAATCGATTAACGCGCGCGTAGTTGGGTTGTAAGCGCACGCGCTATCCGGAACTAGGCAAAAGCATACGGTCATAATTTGTTGGCGAATTTTTAAAAAAATTAGAGACTTTACAACTTATTTTGATTCAACAAGCATTCAATGCATAGCTGCCAACTGTTACGAATTTTTCGTAATTATTACAAATTGTTTGTTAAATTACGAAAATACGATATGCCATTAAAACATTACGAATTTCCCATTTTCTACCTAACGAAAAAAAAAAACTTGTAAAGTATCGTTTTTGACCGAAAACTTCTGGCGAAATGTCGCGATAGTGGATGGACTGGTGACAAGTCTAATAAGAATGCAGTCAAGCACCTGATAGACATCAATGCAGTGTGCGCAGTGGAGTACTTGAGGACCAGACTAAAACTATTTTTCAATGGCGTGTCATTTGTGTGCTGCATCTCGTGGATGTGTGGTTGTGTGTACTGTATGTGAATTGTGAGTACTTTTCAGTGACGATCGTGAGCACATTTGGTCGTTTTTTGCCGGGATGAGTCTATCAGTGCAAGATTTTAATCATGGAATTTAATGGTTGGAATAATTGGTAATAGAGTTTGAGTTTGTCACAACGTCCAGAAAAGATAAATCAGCATGCGTTTGCAAGGTATGTTGACGGGGTATTTATATTGCATACGGTGGCCTTAAATCAACGTGTGTAAAAACATTGATACGAACTCGAAACTCCACATCGATAGCATGCATCTCAAAAAAAATATGCGCACATGTTATTATTGTTATTATTTATTTGACTTCAACAAACAAATACAGACATTGAAACAAAATTAATTTAAAAAAAAAAAAAAAAAAAAAATATTTTTTTTTTTAATTATCTTTTGGCCTACAGTACATTATTATTCACAACAAGAAGGGTATGCACATGTATGTGTACATGTAAACCATTTATCTGTACTCGATGTTGGTAAAGCTTTTGATAAAACGAGCAGTTGAAAATGACCGCGCAGGTTGATTACTAATTGGGATTTTGAAAAGTTGGCAGCTATGTCAATGGCAGAGTTTATACGACTGTAGTGTATGAACAAAATATTCGAAATCACACGGTACAAGTGATATACATGTACTGAGGAGAACATTTATCATCAATTTGCAGCTCCCGCGATTTTCTACAAATCGTCGAAACATGTCAAAGTGCGAGTCGGAAATCTGGCCAAAATTCCTCGTTTAAAGATTTTATCGGAAAAATCTTTGTGTATCAAGGAGCTTACATTTTCCTTTTCAAAATGCACATCGTCAGACAAATTTTTATTGGTGACTAATCCAAAAGAGGTAGGTTTTTATTTGAAGGCTATCCGGAATTAGGAAAAACCCGGAACTAGGAAAACGACTGTGGCAGCGCCCCCACAATTCCTGACTTAGGCCTTATGACATTAAGTAGACTGTACCATTTCCAGGAAAACATACATATTTTATTGTATTTGACGAGTAACGTTACAAATACAATAAAATAGGCCTATACCATGAATATGGCGATTGTGTAGTTACGCCTACGGGCCCCTCTTTCAATTTCATGTCTAATAGTTTCGGCACTTTCGACCAAATTGGAGTCGGTCGGCAAGGATGGGAACTTTTTTATCATTAAAAAAATGACCATTTAAAGTTTAACCTAACGTTACATCAGACCATCAGCCTTCTCTCAATTCAAAATGACCCCTTTTTTGTGATTTTGAACAGTCTTTTGTGGTAGAAATTATGATTTTCTTTAGCGGTTGGTGTCATGCGATTCAGCGCACTTGGCGCGTTCACGGTACATTGTACATCGTGGTGATCCCCATCTTTATTTTCATGCTGTGTTTTGTCGTTGTCATCGTCATTTTACCCTTAAATTTCCCTCAAAAATTCCTGCCCTCTCTATCTGTGACATACATGTATCTGCATATTAATCCTCCAACTGCCTCCATGCAAAAATTGTATACAGCCTCAATCCTGCAAATTCCTCCATTGTTTCTTGAATGTGGTTCTTGGAGGGGTAACCACTGCCTCAATCCTGCAAAATCCTTCAGCAATCACTGTCAATACATGTATATTGAGGCAGAGCCAGTGACATCCGGGAGCAATTCGGAGGATTTCAAGCATAATCTCGGCCTAATTCATGCACGGCTGAGCATAAACACAAGGTCCGGCCTACGACCTTGGCACAGTGCATCCTCCAAAATCTACCACACATTTTTGCCAATAGCCTCAATCATGCAAAATCCTTCATTTTGCAAAGAGGATTTTGGAGGATTTGGGAAGGTTGGGGTTGATACTAAATGCCGTGTCTAACAGTAATATGTGCTTGTTCTTATTTTGCCTTTCATTCTGCAGGAATTAAATGACATTAGAGCTTCAAATCTAAAGATTTTCCGAGAGATACAAGTAGATGAAGCAAACATCTTAAACTGGCAGGGCCTCATAGTTCCCGTAAGTATCTACATAACTTCTCTTTTTAACTTTTCCTCAGTCAGAAGCAGAATATATAATGAATTCCTTGGTTTAACCCTGACTGCTTCAAATCGACCAAAAAGGCAGTGCCAAATGATGTACGTGAACTGTTGGACACCAGAATGTCATTATTCTCACCAAAACAAACTTTCATGATTAACCCTAACCCCCTAGGCTCTTGCACTAGAAAGGATACCAAACCTAACAAATTTCAACAGCTGCATACAGGTCTGTAAGCACTGGTACCAAAACTGCCAAACTCCAACAGGCCTTGTACGGGGAACAGTACTAAACCTGCCAAACTCCAACTGTTGGAGTTTGATTGACTTGGTATGGATGGGCCTATGCATTGTCGAGTGATTGGATAGGGATGGTACCAAACCTAACAAAATAAAGCAATATGTACATGCACATTTGACCACAAGCTGTGCTGAGGACCGTGGGTGAGCATACCCACGAAGAAATGCCAGTGAACTCCAACGTGTTCACAAATCTCATGCCCTTCTGCCCCGAACCTCACAAAATTCAACAGGGTCTCCCTAAAGGTACCCAGTCAATCAAAGTCCAACACCAACTGGCCAGTGTTCGGTACCAACCCTGCCAAAATCAAGCAAAACCCGCTGTTGGAGCTTGATGGGCTCAGAGTTGTTAGGGTTAAAACACTGGCACTGATATGGATACACCCGAAGTGTCAAGACAACTTGTCTCCAAGTCATTAGCGATCATCACTGTCGCCATGATCCAGCTGAGAGCGTTGACATGTCTGTCCCTCTGGCAACGCAAATCTCTCGTTCTGTGCGACAGTGCAAGCAGCAGTGTCACCCCACGAAGCCACCACCTCAGGGAAACAGGGGGAGTCTGTGCTGGTTCTGTTTCCTCGACATCCGCGGCCGCTGCTGCTGCCTCCTCATCGTTAGGTTCGATGCTGCTGGCACTCTCATCCTCATCAAATGCTTCGCCTGCCCCATCCCCCTCCTGTTCCAAGGCAACGGTCTGCCAGTAGATGCGCGCCATATAGTCACTGGGGATCAACTAGTACCCAAAGAATGAGTAGACACGGTTGCCCAACAGCAGACCCTCATCCTTCAGAACCGTGTATAGGTCGTGCACGTTCAGCCCAAGTCTTCCTTCAAGATCATGCCAGTCCATACCACAGGTGCCAGGTGTCCGCGGCGGTGGCTGCGTTCCTTAGGCGGCCACACCTGCCTGCTCAAGATGATATGTGGGCTTCTACATTTTACTAACCCTAACAGTCATGCAGTGTTTCCCCTGGCTAATGAACTGAGCGAGGTAGAAACAAGATGATTGAAACAAAATTTATGCAGTCTGCAAACTGAAAAGAATGCCGCCCTCACAGAAATGTGCGATGATTCCAAAAACACATTGAATCTGTGAGTTCTTGATACATGGAGGTAAAGGAAAACGCTCAAATATTACACAAAATGATCTTTTTTCAATTGATATTTCCTTTATTGTAAATCTTCACAGCGAGGTGGTGATATTGGCAAAAATTGAGCGAGGTGGTCACTGAAAGTAGCGAGGTGGGCCACCTTACGTTTGAATGGGCAGGGGAAACACTGCAGTCATGAATCCTCCAATTTTAATGCGACTTTGCACTACCCCTAGGGAGTTTGTTTGCACGTAACAATGTGTAGTACGTGTTAGTATGCATCGATCGATGCATTTTGTCTTTCAGTTTGCAAACAGTTACCAAACTGCCTCAAAGTCTGTGGTTGTCTACTGCAGTAATGGTGCGTGTGCCCTTGGGCAAGGCACTTTGTCACTCATTGCTTCTCTCCACCCAGGAGTAAATGGGTACCAGTGAGGGCAGAGATGGTTATTGTGATTAGCTTCCTCGCGCCCAACAGGCAGCATCGAGCTGTATACTCTCCAGGGAGATGAGATGGTATTTGGAATGTTTAATTGGCCCAATTATTGGGGTAATAATAATGTAAAGCACTTAGATCTTAGTTAAAAGCGCTATATAAGAACCTGTTATTAATAGGATACAGTAATGTCATCGTTCAATGGGACTACCTCTCATTGTCTCAAGAATCGATGGTTTATGCACTGGTATTAATGGCTCAATGCAGAAAGGTCCCACAGACTTTCACACCTGTTGTACAGTGTTGCATGCGGTAGGTTTAGGGTCAGTGTTTCTCACCTTGTGTTTCTTTATCCTTGTTTCCGCTCACCAGGAAAACCCACCGTACAACAGGGGGGCCTTCAAGATAGAAATCAACTTTCCGGCAGAGTATCCCTTCAAGCCACCAAAAATCACATTTAAGACCAAAATCTATCATCCGAACATCGACGAGAAGGGTCAGATCTGCCTACCCATCATCAGCCCGGAGAATTGGAAGCCTGCTACCAAGACAGATCAAGGTTAGTGTCAACTCGTCCCGGCTTCAATGCCCTTTCAAGATTTTGAAATTACAGATTTTACATTAACCCTTACTCCCTAGTGTCTTTACTAGGAACTGGACCAAGTCCATCAAAATCCATCAATCACTGTGCTTCCAATACAAAACTGTAAATGACATAATGGAATCTACCACTGACGCACTGGTTGACATTCATGGACTTGCTACACATGGCTGTTATCACAACAGCAGTACAGGAAGCTAGGCAAAATCAGTCGGATACCCCTAGCACTGCTTCAGGCCATTAGGCCCAAGTCCATCATACTCCATCAATATTTAGTCACGCTAGGACAAAACGTTCTGGACAAAACGGGGGATGGATTTTGATGGAGTTGGGGTGGTTAGGGTTAAACATTTTCTGACCATGAACCATATTAGGCCATCAGCCTGGGGGTTTGGTCAGTATCAATCAGGGCTTAAATGATTATAGTGCGCATGCGCAAGGTATACCACCCCTTGAGTGGTAACAAGCATTTTGATGGACATTTTGAAAAAAAGGGCAATAACACTCAAAAAGCTGCCACCACTGCAATGCTATCATATATTTTCCAACTCTGGAGGTGTTTACCTTGCCAAAAATCGCTATGACGATTATTCCCCTCATTTGATACCGGTGACCAACATTTTGGACTGAGGCTGAAGGCCTATATTTGTCTGAACTCCAGAATTTGTGTGCTCAGTCTATTTATGTGTAAGCTCATTCCAAGCTAGTGTAGGAATTTAACTGTCTTCATTGGACCGTGGACAAAATTAATTATGTTAGGTTGTCTGAGCAGTTTTTGTTAAATTTCACCTTCTGCTGGGTTGAGCCACAGATATAATCATTGATCTAATGCTTTCTGTGACGTAAACTACATTGGTGGTCTGGTGGGTTTTGCCCTTCACCTTTGTAATTTGTATTAAGCGCTGTAGAAACAGTACTTTCTGAGAGCTTGTTGGAGAAAAAAATATCACAATCTTAATACTGGGGTGGGAATCGAACCAACGACTTCCCGCTGTTTAGTGCAGATGTCTTACAACTTCAACACAGAGCCTGCAGGGTTTGGTTCAACTGGCTTATCAGTTGTAATCCGAGGAGACCTCTTGTTAACCCTAACTCCCCAGCCTAATTTACTAGGAACCATACCCATTCTGGCAAATTCCAACACCCACATGGGAAATTGTACACACACACTGTTGGACGTAGTTTCTGGAGGTATGCCAACCCCAGTGTAAAAGACCATCAGTTTAGGGGTACTGTACCTATCCCAACAGATTTAAACAAAACCTGCTGTTATACTTTGATGGGTTGTGATCGGTAAGGTTTAATCTAGTTGATGTTACTATAATCTTGTGTGTTTTTTTTGGTACTTTTTATTTTCTTCCTCTGCACAGTAATTCAGGCACTAGTGGCCCTCGTCCACGACCCCGAGCCGGAGCACCCGCTGCGTGGCGACCTAGCGGAAGAGTACACAAAAGACAAGAAGAAGTTTCTCAAAAATGCGGAAGATCACACGAAGAAATACTCGGAGAAACGTCCGGCGTCGTAGATGATGGTTTGACAAAATGGCTGTCGGGCAACGTTTCACTTCAGTGCGAAACGGGGCGGGGGAAATACATTGTGTATAAAAAAAAAAGTAGACACAGATACGATGAAAAATTACTCGGGTGTGAGCGCATTCCTTGTGTGTTTTTTTTTTTTAATGGCAAGGAATGGCTCATGCTCTCTGTCATACAGAGTTAAAAAGTAAAACATTTTGTTGTGTAATTTTTTTTTTAATTGTCATGATTGAGCACACTAAATTTCACGTCAATTTATGTTTCATTGTTCCCGTTTTTGGGACTAGAGTAGTGCAGATTTCAGATCATGTGGTGGCAGGTTTTTGACAATAGGACAGAAAAATGTGTAATAATAATACCCTAAATAAGGTTTTCTTTTGTGATCTGTTGAGGGGTGTTTAGCTACAGAAATTGTAGCTAGTTGAAAAGACAAGCTGTGTTATATTGACCTGTGACCTTTGCCACAGTACATTGGTAAGGTCAGAGCAGGTCAAAGAGTAGAAGTCAACTCCCATATACAGCCAAGAGTAACACCTAAAGTTACTAAAAAAAAATAAGTCCTGTGTCATTTTTAAAGACATTTGTAGCTTTGCGACAAGCATTTGCAATGCCCATTGTTCTTTCTACTTGTGAATTGTCCAATAGACTCAGTGCACTTAAATTTTTTTCAAGTACTTGTAACAATTTTTTTACCTCTAATTATAACTTCAAGTAAAAGACGTCGTATGAAACTACAAATAAGCATGTTTGCAAAAAAACCCATAAAGGAGCAGGATATCCGTGATGGCCCACAACATTGTTTCAGTCTGTCTATGGAAACACTTTTAGGTTTAATAACAAGAAAAAGTAGACAACCAAGAAAAAATGTCTGGAGCATTTGTGGGTGATTAAGTTGGCCACTGACACTCATTTTTAAGAATCAGAGTCCCTCAAAACAGCATTGATTTTTTTTTTTTTTTATCTGTTGGGAGAAGCAATGCAGTTGCTTGTGTCGTGGTCACAGAGGGAAGTATGTAGGTAGCCTAATGGAGCTAATTCCTTAAAAAGTGTCACATGTATTAGTGGCTTAGTCCTACTAATGTTGGACATGGGGGGTAAAATTTGGGGTCCACTTCTTTCCTTACATGTACGACTTCGTAATAAGCCATTTGCGAATAACCTATACCCTTTGAGAGTTAAATTTAAAAACATCTGGTACACTGACTGGCTCAGAATGCTTGGCACATTTTAACTTTGAATTCCCCAGACTAAAGGCACTGTTGCTATATCACATGATTCGGGGCAAGCTTTTGCATAGTTACGTAAGAGACGCTCGGCATCAATACAGTGTTCACAATGGGTGAGAATGGCACAGAGACACCAGACCATCCCGGAGCTGGGGTTACTAGCGTAAGGCTTGCCCCGAATCATGTGATATAACAACAGTCTCTTTGGTCGGGAGAATGCAAAGCTAAAATGTGCCAAGCATTCGAGCAAGTCGGGGCACTCGAATTTAATTCGCAAATGGCTTATTGGCTGCACTCTTTTATGCCTTCTTTTCCAAGAGTAATTGTGCCAAACAAACTAGCTATCCAACAAGTAAAAAGTAGTTTGAAGTCGTTTTGAATGATACTTGAATGGCATATATCGTCACGTTAGTGCAACAAGGTCGTATCTCCTAAAATGGCATAAATGCGAAATGCGAGTTTCAGAATGTCAAAAGGTTGTATGTGGCTTAAAATAACCCGGATGTACACGCAAAGTCAATGGACGTCGAGATACGACGTTGTTGCACAAAGCATATACATGTATGCACAAGATACGACTTTGTTGCAGAATGGACATACCACCTTGTTGCACTGACAGGACAATATCACAAAGATCGGAGCTATCAGGAAGCATATAATGACCCATATATACTACATTGCAGTCAACAAACTGATGTGCTTAACTCCGTTAAGGTTAACTCTGTTAAGGTTAACTCTGTTAACTCTGCTTAACCCTGTTAAGGCTGAAGGACAGTATTAGTTAACCGCTTTCTTGTTCACTTGATATAACACACTCTTTTGTGTAAAGAAACTTGTAACAGTATCCTCTATGATAGTGCACCAGGACAACTTTAAAGCAATCCATTCTGTTGTCATGACCAGTTTAAAATTGTCTCGTAATTTTGCACTGCATAATTTGTATTCGTTTGATAAATGTTTTGTCCTCCCCCCCCCCCTCTTTCAGATCTGTTTCTAAAACACGATATGTACACAAGCAGCTGGATCATGTAAAGTAAGTTTCGGGCAGTGACATAAAAACGCAACCTCACAAACATAATGCGCAGAAGTGATAGGTACCAAGTCACTCTCTGACCTCTAGTCTCGTGCAAAATCCTTTCTCTGTTTTGTACAATTTTGGAAAGTGATTCTTTTAGATGTTAAAAGTTATGTCAGTTTAATAAACGCAATGAAAGTGTGACACTGCAATTAGTGATGTGTTCTTTTTGATCACCAGGTTTTGTTTTCCACTCCAAATGTAATGTGTTAGAACACAAGCACTCAAGATTTAAAAAACAAAGACTCCAAAAATAATCCAAGCAAAATTTGGTCGGATAGTAACTCTGAAGTGAAATTTCAACGGCCACTGTTTGACTGAGTCGAACTGTTTATGTAACAAAGCGCCCCGATATCTCTAAGATGCAGTTGACCGGAGTTAGCTTTTCCCCAATTTGGGGGAAATGTTTATTGAGTTGGCTAAGGGATTTTTGTATTATTTATGATTGTCTTGATTATTCCGTTTTGTAATTAAAGCCTTGCCTGTGTGAAAAAAAATTGCCCACAAATCCTGTTTCAATGTTTCAATTTTCAATCAATCGTGAAATGTTATGAGATTTCATTTGTAACCAGCATTTGTCATCCTGTATCAAATTGTACTTTTTACTTGGGAACCATGGAAAAAAAATATCACAACGTAAAATTAACCAGTAGTTAAATTTCTACTTAGGCAGAGCTTTGAAATTTAAACCAAAAAATAAAAAAAATTGATAATCCACAAAATGATCATGGATCTCGTGTGTGACCTGTACGCATTCTGAAGTCCAATCTACCAACATTAGAAAGGTTAACCATTTTGAGTTTTCATTGTTCAATGTTACACCTTTTTATGCTTAACCTTTTATGTATACAGTGTAATACTACTAATAGCCTGTGCATATGGAATATCACATGTATGCACAATCGAGATGGGATTGCCAATAAAACTGTATGTAATCCATAGTCATTTATTTAACTTTGATGTTTCAACACTTTTGTTCGTGAGCACATCATCGTGACTGTTCATCAATGGTAGATTTTGAAATGTTGGTGTTCCTGTTATGAGACATCCTTTCGTGGGCGTCGCGGGGGGGGGCGTTCCCCGCGCCCCCCCCCCCCCCCCCCGAGACAAGCAAAACAAGTGGGGGGGGGTCATAATTATTATTGTTGATTTTTATGGGGCGGGGAAAATGTCCCTGCCCACCCTCGAATAAATGGTTAGCCATTTTGGGGGGGAATGTCATTTTTCCCCCTCTAGAAAAATATCCAAAGATGATGTCCAATCAGAAAAAAAGTCTGTGTCCTTCCGTCGCCTTAAAAGTGTGGGGGAAAATAACAAAAATGCTGGTATTTAAAGGTTGCAGGCCAAACATAGGCCCAAATTGCCTACGCCGGCCAAATCATGGTTAGCATGCCATCAAATTATATGGGTTTTTTTTGTATTTTGAGTGCCATAAACCTGAGGGTTTGTCAAAAGGAAGGGTGGAAGCCGTGCAGAGGACTGCGAGCTCGTATGAGTGTGAAATTTGGATGAAATGACACTATTTTGCAATGGAGCGTAGGCGTCCGTTTTCAAAATGGTGATGGGCTTCAGGACTACTATTACAGGTGATCATCTTTGGATAGAAATTTCTCCCCAAAGTCACCGGTTTACCTCCTCTAAAAAAGTTAGCAACAATCGGATATGAACATCTCACGGGCCTGGATCCCCCCCCCCCCCGCCAAAATCCCAGCATCCACCCCTGAACGCACCTGGTGCCTTTTTCAAAAAAGCCTACAGAATAATAGTTTTTATTGTTCGTAACGATAAGTAAAAACGAGGCTACCGTATACAATTTTGCAAACAAATGAAAACAGTTGGCTCATTATTGCCCGAAACATATGTAGACAGCAATGTTCTATGTTTGTCCGACTATTTAAGACAAATAGTTTTTGAGAAGAACTCTAAGGAGGCCGAATGGCCTAGTGGTACGATTCGTCGTCCACGAATCGCGGAGCCCGGGTTCGAATCCCGTCGGTGTCTTTTTGCTGTTCAACTTGTGCATTCGGTCATTATAAGATGTTTAATTTCCCGTCGTAAATCACCAACTGTACCTTAGCTTAATCGGTAAGCACTGCGGCTGGTACTGTCCGTGAGTTCCAGGTTGGCGCCTTCGTACAGGTTCAGGGCATGTGGTCCACTCGGAGGATCAGGGCTTAGGGGCCGCCCTGTTCCTCCCTTAGCTCTTTGCTTTTACATGGTGCCTGGCCCTCCGGGGTTATATGGATGGACAGGGAAGGAAGTGTGTATTGGTCGGGGACGCCGAGACCCCGGAAGAGAACTAAGGGATTGGCTGGGGCATTGTTATGGCTCAGACCGATCCCTGAAAGCTTGACTAGCACATAACTTTTTGATTTTTTTTATCCTCTATCTTTTATACTTTGTTTTAGTTTGATATTTACATCTGTTCGGCAGATGTACGGTAGTATTAAAAACGAAACAAAGGTCTCTGTCATCAATCAATGAATATTTAATATTTAAAATTATTGAGAAATAGAATCATATTTTTGACTGAAATTTACCAAAGTTTTTAGCGTGTGGTTTCTTTTCTATGACACATCTGTCCAAAATAAATTGAAAATGTGTTTTAGGGCCCTGTAGCATCTTTCTTGCAACGTTCATACAATTTTTTGGGGGGCCAAAATTGAAATAATTGCAAGGAGTTAGCCTTGAATTTTGCTCAAACTCGGCAAAAATTGACATGTCTCCAAAAAGCGCACAAAATTCAAGAGGAACATCGATCACTACTCAAACACACAGATTTGGGCAAAAATCATCGATTTATTGAGAAAAAAAAAATTAACTGCAATTGACAATATTCGGGGTATGTTTTCTGTCGTATTACACATGTCTCCCCAAATCGAGCGGGAATGTGTTCAGGACCATTTATGCACTTTCATGCAACTTTCATACAAATTAAATTTTTGGCCTACATTGAAAATATTGCAAGTGGTTAGCCTTGCATTTTTACTCAAAGGTGGCCAAAAATTGACTTTTCTCCAAATAGCGCACAAATTCCTTTGGATGCAAGAGGAACATCAATCAATACTCAAACACCTATAAGATTGAATATTGGGCAAAAATCATCGATTTGTTGAGAATTAACATCATACTTTTGACTGGAATTGACATAAGTTTCGGTTCACGTTTTCTGTTGAATTGCGCATCTGTCCCGAAATCAACTGGGACTGTATTTAAGGGGCCTTTGTGCATCTTTCCTGCAACTGTCCCACAATTTCATTTTTTCCCCCAAAATTCAAAACATTGCAAGGGGTTAGCCTTGAATTTTTACTCAAATTTGGCCAAAAATTGCCTTTTCTCCAAATAGTGCACAAATTTCTTTGGAGGCAGGAGGAACCTCAATCAATACTCAAACAAATATGGGATAGAATATTTGGGCAAACATATCAATTTGTTGAGAAATAAAATTGTATTTTTGACTGAAATCGACATTTGTTTTCGGTTTACGTTTTGTCTTGTATTGCACATCCCCAAATCAAGTGAAACTGTATTTTAGGGCCATGTTTGCATCTTTCCTGCAACTTTCATACAATTCCATTTTTTTTCCCACTATTGAAAATATTGCAAGGGGTTGACCTTGCATTTTTACTCAAATTTGGCCAAAAATTGCCTTTTCTCCAAATAGTGCACAAATTCCTTTGGATGAAAGAGGAACATCAATCAATACTCAAACAACTATGGGATAGAATATTTAAGCACAAATATGGATTTGTTAAGAAATAAAATCATATAAAATCAGATGTGCAATATAAGAGAAAACCTACACCGAAACTTATGTCAATTTTCAGTCAAAAATATGATTTTATTTCTTAACAAATCCATATTTGTGCTTAAATATTCTATCCCATAGTTGTTTGAGTATTGATTGATGTTCCCCTTTCATCCAAAGGAATTTGTGCACTATTTGGAGAAAAGGCAATTTTTGGCCAAATTTGAGTAAAAATGCAACCCCTTGCAATATTTTCAATAGTGGGAAAAAAAAATGGAATTGTATGAAAGTTGCAGGAAAGATGCAAACATGGCCCTAAAATACAGTTTCACTTGATTTGGGGATGTGCAATACAAGAGAAAACGTAAACCGAAAACAAATGTCGATTTCAGTCAAAAATACAATTTTATTTCTCAACAAATTGATATGTTTGCCCAAATATTCTATCCCATATTTGTTTGAGTGAGAAAAGTCAATTTTTAGCCAAATTTGATCAAAAAGTAAGGCTAACCCCTTGCAATTTTTTCAATTTTGGCCAAAAAAATGAAATTGCTTGAAACTTGCAGGGAACACGCCTGAGAGATCCTAGAGCACATTCGAACTGGAATTTTGGACAGATTGTGCATTTCAAAGTAAATTTGCATCGATAATTACGGTCAAAATTAGTGAAAATTATTAATTTTGGTCTCACTAAGTCGATGATTTTTGCCCAAATCTTCAATATGATTAGTGTTTAAAGGTCGATTGCTGATCCTCTTCCATCCAAAGACTTTTCTGAGTTGTTTTGAGAAAAGTCGATTTTTGGCCAAATTTGATCAAAAAGTAAGGCTAACCCCTTGCAATTTTTTCAATTTTGGCCAAAAACTGAAATTGCATGAAACTTGCAGGGAAGATGCTTCAGAGTCCCTAGAGCACATTCGAACTGGAATTTCGGACAGATTGGGCGTTTTAATGAAAGTTTCCGTCGATAATTTAGGTCAAAATTAGTGAACATTAGTAATTTTTTTCTCAATTAAAGTCGGCGAATTTGGCCCAAATCTTCAATATGTTTAGTGTTTGCAGGTCGATTGATTTTCCTCTTGCATCTAAAGACATTTCTGAGTTGTTTGGAGAAAAGTCAATTTTTAGCCAAATTTGATCAAAAAGTAAGGCTAACCCCTTGCAATTTTTCAATTTTGGCCAAAAAATAAAATTGCTTGAAACTTACAGGAAAGATGCCTGAGAGTCCCTAGAGCACATTCGAACTGGAATTTCGGACAGATTGTGCATTTCAAAGTAAATTTGCGTCGATAATTACGGTCAAAATTAGTGAAAATGATTAATTTTGGTCTCACTAAGTCGATGATTTTTGCCCAAATCTTCAATATGTTTAGTGTTTAAAGGTCCATTGCTGATCCTCCTGCATCCAAAGACTTTTCTGATTTGTTTTGAGAAAAGTCAATTTTTGGCAAAATTTGATCAAAAAGTAAGGCTAACCCCTTGCAAATTTTTTCAATTTCGGCCAAAAAATGAAATTGCTTGAAACTTGCAGGGAAGATGCTTCAGAGACCCTAGAGCACATTCGAACTGGAATTTTAGGCAGATTGGGCGTTTTAAAGAAAATTAGCGTTGATAATTTTGGTCAAAATTAGTGAAAATTATTGATTTTTGTATCGATTAAAGGCGGCGAATTTTGTCCAAATCTTCAATATGTTTAGAGTTTGCAGGTCGATTGATGTTCCTCTTGCATCCAAAGACATTTCTGAGTTGTTTGGAGAAAAGTCAATTTTTAGCCAAATTTGATCAAAAAGTAAGGCTAACCCCTTGCAATTTTTTTTCAATTTTGGCCAAAAAATGAAATTGCTTGAAACTTGCAGAGAACACGCCTGAGAGATCCGAGAGCACATTCGAACTGGAATTTTGGACAGATTGTGCATTTCAAAGTAAATTTGCGTCGATAATTACGGTCAAAATTAGTGAAAATGATTAATTTTTGTCTCACTAAGTCGATGATTTTTGCCCAAATCTTCAATATGTTTAGTGTTTAAATGTCGATTGCTGATCCTCTTGCATCCAAAGACTTTTCTGAGTTGTTTTGAGACAAGTCAATTTTTTTTTGGGCCAAATTTGATCAAAAAGTAAGGCTAACCCCTTGCAATGTTTTCAATTTTGGACAAAAAATGAAATTGCTTGAAACTTGCAGGGAAGATGCTTCAGAGTCCCTAGAGCACATTCGAACTGGAATTTCGGACAGATTGGGCGTTTTAATGAAAGTTTCCGTCGATAATTTAGGTCAAAATTAGTGAACATTATTAATTTTTTTCTCAATTAAAGTCGGCGAATTTGGCCCAAATCTTCAATATGTTTAGTGTTTGAAGGTCGATTGATGTTCCCCTTGCATCCAAAGACATTTCTGAGTTGTTTGAAGAAAGGTCAATTTTTGGCCAAATTTGATCAAAAAGTAAGGCTAACCCCTTGCAATTTTTTCAATTTTGGCCAAAAAATAAAATTGCTTGAAACTTACAGGAAAGATGCCTGAGAGTCCCTAGAGCACATTCGAACTGGAATTTCGGACAGATTGTGCATTTCAAAGTAAATTTGCGTCGATAATTACGGTCAAAATTAGTGAAAATGATTAATTTTGGTCTCACTAAGTCGATGATTTTTGCCCAAATCTTCAATATGTTTAGTGTTTAAAGGTCGATTGCTGATCCTCCTGCATCCAAAGACTTTTCTGAGTTGTTTTGAGAAAAGTCAATTTTTGGCCAAATTTGATCAAAAAGTAAGGCTAACCCCTTGCAATTTTTTTCAATTTCGGCCGAAAAATGAAATTGCTTGAAACTTGCAGGGAAGATGCTTCAGAGTCCCTAGAGCACATTCGAACTGGAATTTCGGACAGATTGGGCGTTTTAATGAAAGTTTCCGTCGATAATTTAGGTCAAAATTAGTGAAAATTATTGATTTTTGTATCGATTTAAGGCGGCGAATTTTGTCCAAATCTTCAATATGTTTAGTGTTTGCAGGTTGATTGATGTTCCTCTTGCATCCAAAGACATTTCTGAGTTGTTTGGAGAAAAGTCAATTTTTAGCCAAATTTGATCAAAAAGTAAGGCTAACCCCTTGCAATTTTTTTCAATTTTGGCCAAAAAATGAAATTGCTTGAAACTTGCAGAGAACACGCCTGAGAGATCCGAGAGCACATTCGAACTGGAATTTTGGACAGATTGTGCATTTCAAAGTAAATTTGCGTCGATAATTACGGTCAAAATTAGTGAAAATGATTAATTTTTGTCTCACTAAGTCGATGATTTTTGCCCAAATCTTCAATATGTTTAGTGTTTAAAGGTCGATTGCTGATCCTCTTGCATCCAAAGACTTTTCTGAGTTGTTTTGAGAAAAGTCAATTTTTGGCCAAATTTGATCAAAAAGTAAGGCTAACCCCTTGCAATGTTTTCAATTTTGGCCAAAAAAATGAAATTCCTTGAAACTTGCAGGGAAGATGCTTCAGAGTCCCTATAGCACATTCGAACTGTAATTTTAGACAGATTGGGCGTTTTAAAGAAAATTAGCGTTGATAATTTTGGTCAAAATTAGTGAAAATTATTGATTTTTGTATCGATTAAAGGCGGCGAATTTTGTCCAAATCTTCCATATGTTTAGTGTTTGCAGGTCGATTGATGTTCCTCTTGCATCCAAAGACATTTCTGAGTTGTTTGGAGAAAAGTCAATTTTTAGCCAAATTCGATCAAAAAGTAAGGCTAACCCCTTGCAATTTTTTCAATTTTGGCCAGAAAATGAAATTGCTTGAAACTTGCAGAGAACAAGCCTGAGAGATCCGAGAGCACATTCGAACTGGAATTTTGGACAGATTGTGCATTTCAAAGTAAATTTGCGTCGATAATTACGGTCAAAATTAGTGAAAATGATTAATTTTTGTCTCACTAAGTCGATGATTTTTGCCCAAATCTTCAATATGTTTAGTGTTTAAAGGTCGATTTCTGATCCTCTTGCATCCAAAGACTTTTCTGAGTTGTTTTGAGAAAAGTCAATTTTTGGCCAAATTTGATCAAAAAGTAAGGCTTACCCCTTGCAATTTTTTTTAATTTGGGCCGAAAAATGAAATTGCTTGAAACTTGCAGGGAAGATGCTTCAGAGTCCCTAGAGCACATTCGAACTGGAATTTTAGACAGATTGGGCGTTTTAAAGAAAATTAGCGTTGATAATTTTGGTCAAAATTAGTGAAAATTATTGATTTTTGTATCGATTAAAGGCGGCGAATTTTGTCCAAATCTTCAATATGTTTAGTGTTTGCAGGTCGATTGATGTTCCTCTTGCATCCAAAGACATTTCTGAGTTGTTTGGAGAAAAGTCAATTTTTGGCCAAATTTGATCAAAAAGTAAGGCTAACCCCTTGCAATTTTTTTCAATTTTGGCTCAAAAATAAAATTGCTTGAAACTTGCAGGGAAGATGCCTGAGGGTCCCTAGAGCACATTTGAACTGGAATTTTAGACAGATTTGGCGTTTTAAAGAAAATTAGCGTTGATAATTTAGGTCAAAATTAGTGAAAATGATTGATTTTTGTATCGATTAAAGGCGGCGAATTTCGCCTTTGCAGGTCGATTGATGTTCCTCTTGCATCCAAAGACATTTCTGAGTTGTTTGGAGAAGAGTCAATTTTGGGCCAAATTTGATCAAAAAGTAAGGCTAACCCCTTGCAATTTTTCTCAATTTTGGCCGAAAATGAAATTGCTTGAAACTGGCAAGGAAGATATATGAGGGTCCTTGGAGCACATTCGAACTGGAATTTCGGACAGATTGGGCGTTTTAATGAAAGTTTCCGTCGATAATTTAGGTCAAAATTAGTGAACATTATTAATTTTTTTCTCAATTAAAGTCGGCGAATTTGGCCCAAATCTTCAATATGTTTAGTGTTTGCAGGTCGATTGATTTTCCTCTTGCATCTAAAGACATTTCTGAGTTGTTTGGAGAAAAGTCAATTTTTAGCCAAATTTGATCAAAAAGTAAGGCTAACCCCTTGCAATTTTTTCAATTTTGGCCAAAAAATGAAATTGCTTGAAACTTGCAGGGAACACGCCTGAGAGATCCTAGAGCACATTCGAACTGGAAATTTGGACGGATTGTGCATTTCAAAGTAAATTTGCGTCGATAATTACGGTCAAAATTAGTGAAAATTATTAATTTTTGTCTCACTAAGTCGATGATTTTTGCCCAAATCTTCAATATGTTTAGTGTTTAAAGGTCGAATGCTGATCCTCTTGCATCCAAAGACTTTTCTGAGTTGTTTTGAGAAAAGTCAATTTTTGGCCAAATTTGATCAAAAAGTAAGGCTAACCCCTTGCAATTTTTTTTTAATTTGGGCCGAAAAATGAAATTGCTTGAAACTTGCAGGGAAGATGCTTCAGAGTCCCTAGAGCACATTCGAACTGGAATTTTAGACAGATTGGGCGTTTTAAAGAAAATTAGCGTTGATAATTTTGGTCAACATGGAAATTAGTGAAAATTTTTGATTTTTGTATAAATTAAAGTCGGCGAATTTGGCCCAAATCTTCATTATGTTTAGTGCTTGAAGGCCGATTGATGTTCCTCTTGCATCCAAAGACATTTCTGAGTTTTTTGGAGAAAAGTCAATTTTTGGCCAAATTTGATCAAAAAGTAAGGCTAACCCCTTGCAATTTTTTCAATTTTGGCCCAAAAATGAAATTGCTTGAAACTTGCAGGGAAGATGCTTCAGAGTCCCTGGAGCACATTCGAACTGGAATTTCGGACAGATTGGGCGTTTTAATGAAAGTTTCCGTCGATAATTTAGGTCAAAATTAGTGAACATTATTAATTTTTTTCTCAATTAAAGTCGGCGAATTTGGCCCAAATCTTCAATATGTTTAGTGTTTGCAGGTCGATTGATTTTCCTCTTGCATCTAAAGACATTTCTGAGTTGTTTGGAGAAAAGTCAATTTTTAGCCAAATTTGATCAAAAAGTAAGGCTAACCCCTTGCAATTTTTTTCAATTTTGGCCAAAAAGTGAAATTGCTTGAAACTTGCAGGGAACACGCCTCAGAGATCCTAGAGCACATTCGAACTGGAAATTTGGACGGATTGTGCATTTCAAAGTAAATTTGCGTCGATAATTACGGTCAAAATTAGTGAAAATTATTAATTTTTGTCTCACTAAGTCGATGATTTTTGCCCAAATCTTCAATATGTTTAGTGTTTAAAGGTCGAATGCTGATCCTCTTGCATCCAAAGACTTTTCTGAGTTGTTTTGAGAAAAGTCAATTTTTGGCCAAATTTGATCAAAAAGTAAGGCTAACCCCTTGCAATTTTTTTTAATTTTGGCCGAAAAATGAAATTGCTTGAAACTTGCAGGGAAGATGCTTCAGAGTCCCTAGAGCACATTCGAACTGGAATTTTAGACAGATTGGGCGTTTTAAAGAAAATTAGCGTTGATAATTTTGGTCAACATTGAAATTAGTGAAAATTTTTGATTTTTGTATCAATTAAAGTCGGCGAATTTGGCCCAAATCTTCATTATGTTTAGTGCTTGAAGGCCGATTGATGTTCCTCTTGCATCCAAAGACATTTCTGAGTTTTTTGGAGAAAAGTCAATTTTTGGCCAAATTTGATCAAAAAGTAAGGCTAACCCCTTGCAATTTTTTCAATTTTGGCCAAAAAATAAAATTGCTTGAAACTTGCAGGAAAGATTCCTGAGGGTCCCTAGAGCACATTCGAACTGGAATTTTAGACAGATTGGGCGTTTTAAAGAAAATTAGCGTTGATAATTTTGGTCAAAATTAGTGAAATTTCTGAGTTGTTTGGAGAAAAGTCAATTTTTGGCCAAATTTGATCAAAAAGTAAGGCTAACCTCTTGCAATTTTTTCAATTTTGGCCAAAAAATGAAATTGCTTGAAACTTGCAGGGAACACGCCTGAGAGATCCTAGAGCACATTCGAACTGGAATTTTGGACAGATTGTGCATTTCAAAGTAAATTTGCGTCGATAATTACGGTCAAAATTAGTGAAAATTATTAATTTTGGTCTCACTAAGTCGATGATTTTTGCCCAAATCTTCAATATGTTTAGTGTTTAAAGGTCGAATGCTGATCCTCTTGCATCCAAAGACTTTTCTGAGTTGTTTTGAGAAAAGTCAATTTTTGGCCAAATTTGATCAAAAAGTAAGGCTAACCCCATGCAATTTTTTTCAATTTCGGCCGAAAAATGAAATTGCTTGAAACTTGCAGGGAAAATGCTTCAGAGTCCCTAGAGCACATTCGAACTGGAATTTAAGACAGATTGGGCGTTTTAAAGAAAATTAGCGTTGATAATTTTGGTCAAAATTAGTGAAAATTATTGATTTTTGTATCGATTAAAGTCGGCGAATTTGGCCCAAATCTTCATTATGTTTAGTGCTTGAAGGCCGATTGATGTTCCTCTTGCATCCAAAGACATTTCTGAGTTGTTTGGAGAAAAGTCAATTTTTGGCCAAATTTGATCAAAAAGTAAGACTAACCCCTTGCAATTTTTTCAATTTTGGCCAAAAATAAAATTGCTTGAAACTTGCAGGGAAAATGCTTCAGAGTCCCTAGAGCACATTCGAACTGGAATTTTAGACAGATTGGGCGTTTTAAAGAAAATTAGCGTTGATAATTTTGGTCAAAATTAGTGAAAATTATTGATTTTTGTATCGATTAAAGTCGGCGAATTTGGCCCAAATCTTCATTATGTTTAGTGCTTGAAGGCCGATTGATGTTCCTCTTGCATCCAAAGACATTTCTGAGTTTTTTGGAGAAAAGTCAATTTTTGGCCAAATTTGTTCAAAAAGTAAGGCTAACCCCTTGCAATTTTTTCAATTTTGGCCAAAAAATAAAATTGCTTGAAACTTGCAGGGAAGATTCCTGAGGGTGCCTAGAGCACATTCGAACTGGAATTTTAGACAGATTTGGCGTTTTAAAGAAAATTAGCGTTGATAATTTTGGTCAAAATTAGTGAAAATTATTGATTTTTGTATCGATTAAAGGCGGCGAATTTGGCCTTTGCAGGTCGATTGATGTTCCTCTTGCATCCAAAGACATTTCTGAGTTGTTTGGAGAAAAGTCAAATTTTGGCCAAATTTGATCAAAAAGTAAGGCTAACACCTTGCAATTTTTTCAATTTTGGCCAAAAAATGAAATTGCTTGAAACTTGCAGGGAACACGCCTGAGAGATCCGAGAGCACATTCGAACTGGAATTTTGGACAGATTGGGCATTTCAAAGTAAATTTGCGTCGATAATTACGGTCAAAATTAGTGAAAATTATTAATTTTGGTCTCACTAAGTCGATGATTTTTGCCCAAATCTTCAATATGTTTAGTGTTTAAAGGTCGAATGCTGATCCTCTTGCATCCAAAGACTTTTCTGAGTTGTTTTGAGAAAAGTCAATTTTTGGCCAAATTTGATCAAAAAGTAAGGCTAACCCCTTGCAATTTTTTTCAATTTCGGCCGAAAAATGAAATTGCTTGAAACTTGCAGGGAAAATGCTTCAGAGTCCCTAGAGCACATTCGAACTGGAATTTTAGACAGATTGGGCGTTTTAAAGAAAATTAGCGTTGATAATTTTGGTCAAAATTAGTGAAAATTATTGATTTTTGTATCGATTAAAGTCGGCGAATTTGGCCCAAATCTTCATTATGTTTGGTGCTTGAAGGCCGATTGATGTTCCTCTTGCATCCAAAGACATTTCTGAGTTGTTTGGAGAAAAGTCAATTTTTGGCCAAATTTGATCAAAAAGTAAGACTAACCCCTTGCAATTTTTTCAATTTTGGCCAAAAATAAAATTGCTTGAAACTTGCAGGGAAAATGCTTCAGAGTCCCTAGAGCACATTCGAACTGGAATTTTAGACAGATTGGGCGTTTTAAAGAAAATTAGCGTTGATAATTTTGGTCAAAATTAGTGAAAATTATTGATTTTTGTATCGATTAAAGTCGGCGAATTTGGCCCAAATCTTCATTATGTTTAGTGCTTGAAGGCCGATTGATGTTCCTCTTGCATCCAAAGACATTTCTGAGTTTTTTGGAGAAAAGTCAATTTTTGGCCAAATTTGTTCAAAAAGTAAGGCTAACCCCTTGCAATTTTTTCAATTTTGGCCAAAAAATAAAATTGCTTGAAACTTGCAGGGAAGATTCCTGAGGGTGCCTAGAGCACATTCGAACTGGAATTTTAGACAGATTTGGCGTTTTAAAGAAAATTAGCGTTGATAATTTTGGTCAAAATTAGTGAAAATTATTGATTTTTGTATCGATTAAAGGCGGCGAATTTGGCCTTTGCAGGTCGATTGATGTTCCTCTTGCATCCAAAGACATTTCTGAGTTGTTTGGAGAAAAGTCAAATTTTGGCCAAATTTGATCAAAAAGTAAGGCTAACACCTTGCAATTTTTTCAATTTTGGCCAAAAAATGAAATTGCTTGAAACTTGCAGGGAACACGCCTGAGAGATCCGAGAGCACATTCGAACTGGAATTTTGGACAGATTGGGCATTTCAAAGTAAATTTGCGTCGATAATTACGGTCAAAATTAGTGAAAATTATTAATTTTGGTCTCACTAAGTCGATGATTTTTGCCCAAATCTTCAATATGTTTAGTGTTTAAAGGTCGATTGCTGATCCTCTTGCATCCAAAGACTTTTCTGAGTTGTTTTGAGAAAAGTCAATTTTTGGCCAAATTTGATCAAAAAGTAAGGCTAATCCCTTGCAATTTTTTTTAATTTTGGACGAAAAATGAAATTGCTTGAAATTTGCAGGGAAGATGCTTCAGAGTCCCTAGAGCACATTCGAACTGGAATTTTAGACAGATTGGGCGTTTTAAAGAAAATTTGGGTTGATAATTTTGGTCAAAATTAGTGAAAATTATTGATTTTTGTATCGATTAAAGGCGGCGAATTTTGTCCAAATCTTCAATATGTTTAGTGTTTGCAGGTCGATTGATGTTCCTCTTGCATCCAAAGACATTTCTGAGTTGTTTGGAGAAAAGTCAATTTTTGGCCAAATTTGATCAAAAAGTAAGGCTAACCCCTTGCAATTTTTTCAATTTTGGCCAAAAATAAAATTGCTTGAAACTTGCAGGGAAAATGCTTCAGAGTCCCTAGAGCACATTCGAACTGGAATTTTAGACAGATTGGGCGTTTTAAAGAAAATTAGCGTTGATAATTTTGGTCAAAATTAGTGAAAATTATTGATTTTTGTATCGATTAAAGTCGGCGAATTTGGCCCAAATCTTCATTATGTTTAGTGCTTGAAGGCCGATTGATGTTCCTCTTGCATCCAAAGACATTTCTGAGTTTTTTGGAGAAAAGTCAATTTTGGCCAAATTTGTTCAAAAGTAAGGCTAACCCCTTGCAATTTTTTCAATTTTGGCCAAAAAATGAAATTGCTTGAAACTTGCAGGGAAGATGCTTCAGAGTCCCTAGAGCACATTCGAACTGGAATTTCGGACAGATTGGGCGTTTTAATGAAAGTTTCCGTCGATAATTTAGGTCAAAATTAGTGAACATTATTAATTTTTTTCTCAATTAAAGTCGGCGAATTTGGCCCAAATCTTCAATATGTTTAGTGTTTGCAGGTCGATTGATTTTCCTCTTGCATCTAAAGACATTTCTGAGTTGTTTGGAGAAAAGTCAATTTTTAGCCAAATTTGATCAAAAAGTAAGGCTAACCCCTTGCAATTCTTCAATTTTGGCCGAAAATGAAATTGCTTGAAACTTGCAGGGAACACGCCTGAGAGATCCGAGAGCACATTCGAACTGGAATTTTGGACAGATTGGGCATTTCAAAGTAAATTTGCGTCGATAATTACGGTCAAAATTAGTGAAAATTATTAATTTTGGTCTCACTAAGTCGATGATTTTTGCCCAAATCTTCAATATGTTTAGTGTTTAAAGGTCGATTGCTGATCCTCTTGCATCCAAAGACTTTTCTGAGTTGTTTTGAGAAAAGTCAATTTTTGGCCAAATTTGATCAAAAAGTAAGGCTAATCCCTTGCAATTTTTTTTAATTTTGGACGAAAAATGAAATTGCTTGAAATTTGCAGGGAAGATGCTTCAGAGTCCCTAGAGCACATTCGAACTGGAATTTTAGACAGATTGGGCGTTTTAAAGAAAATTTGGGTTGATAATTTTGGTCAAAATTAGTGAAAATTATTGATTTTTGTATCGATTAAAGGCGGCGAATTTTGTCCAAATCTTCAATATGTTTAGTGTTTGCAGGTCGATTGATGTTCCTCTTGCATCCAAAGACATTTCTGAGTTGTTTGGAGAAAAGTCAATTTTTGGCCAAATTTGATCAAAAAGTAAGGCTAACCCCTTGCAATTTTTTCAATTTTGGCCAAAAATAAAATTGCTTGAAACTTGCAGGGAAAATGCTTCAGAGTCCCTAGAGCACATTCGAACTGGAATTTTAGACAGATTGGGCGTTTTAAAGAAAATTAGCGTTGATAATTTTGGTCAAAATTAGTGAAAATTATTGATTTTTGTATCGATTAAAGTCGGCGAATTTGGCCCAAATCTTCATTATGTTTAGTGCTTGAAGGCCGATTGATGTTCCTCTTGCATCCAAAGACATTTCTGAGTTTTTTGGAGAAAAGTCAATTTTTGGCCAAATTTGTTCAAAAAGTAAGGCTAACCCCTTGCAATTTTTTCAATTTTGGCCCAAAAATGAAATTGCTTGAAACTTGCAGGGAAGATGCTTCAGAGTCCCTAGAGCACATTCGAACTGGAATTTCGGACAGATTGGGCGTTTTAATGAAAGTTTCCGTCGATAATTTAGGTCAAAATTAGTGAACATTATTAATTTTTTTCTCAATTAAAGTCGGCGAATTTGGCCCAAATCTTCAATATGTTTAGTGTTTGCAGGTCGATTGATTTTCCTCTTGCATCTAAAGACATTTCTGAGTTGTTTGGAGAAAAGTCAATTTTTAGCCAAATTTGATCAAAAAGTAAGGCTAACCCCTTGCAATTTTTTCAATTTTGGCCAAAAAATGAAATTGCTTGAAACTTGCAGGGAACACGCCTGAGAGATCCGAGAGCACATTCGAACTGGAATTTTGGACAGATTGGGCATTTCAAAGTAAATTTGCGTCGATAATTACGGTCAAAATTAGTGAAAATTATTAATTTTGGTCTCACTAAGTCGATGATTTTTGCCCAAATCTTCAATATGTTTAGTGTTTAAAGGTCGATTGCTGATCCTCTTGCATCCAAAGACTTTTCTGAGTTGTTTTGAGAAAAGTCAATTTTTGGCCAAATTTGATCAAAAAGTAAGGCTAATCCCTTGCAATTTTTTTTAATTTTGGACGAAAAATGAAATTGCTTGAAATTTGCAGGGAAGATGCTTCAGAGTCCCTAGAGCACATTCGAACTGGAATTTTAGACAGATTGGGCGTTTTAAAGAAAATTTGGGTTGATAATTTTGGTCAAAATTAGTGAAAATTATTGATTTTTGTATCGATTAAAGGCGGCGAATTTTGTCCAAATCTTCAATATGTTTAGTGTTTGCAGGTCGATTGATGTTCCTCTTGCATCCAAAGACATTTCTGAGTTGTTTGGAGAAAAGTCATTTTTGGCCAAATTTGATCAAAAGTAAGGCTAACCCCTTGCAATTTTTTCAATTTTGGCCAAAAAATGAAATTCCTTGAAACTTGCAGGGAAAATGCTTCAGAGTCCCTAGAGCACATTCGAACTGGAATTTTAGACAGATTGGGCGTTTTAAAGAAAATTAGCGTTGATAATTTTGGTCAAAATTAGTGAAAATTATTGATTTTTGTATCGATTAAAGTCGGCGAATTTGGCCCAAATCTTCATTATGTTTAGTGCTTGAAGGCCGATTGATGTTCCTCTTGCATCCAAAGACATTTCTGAGTTTTTTGGAGAAAAGTCAATTTTTGGCCAAATTTGTTCAAAAAGTAAGGCTAACCCCTTGCAATTTTTTCAATTTTGGCCCAAAAATGAAATTGCTTGAAACTTGCAGGGAAGATGCTTCAGAGTCCCTAGAGCACATTCGAACTGGAATTTCGGACAGATTGGGCGTTTTAATGAAAGTTTCCGTCGATAATTTAGGTCAAAATTAGTGAACATTATTAATTTTTTTCTCAATTAAAGTCGGCGAATTTGGCCCAAATCTTCAATATGTTTAGTGTTTGCAGGTCGATTGATTTTCCTCTTGCATCTAAAGACATTTCTGAGTTGTTTGGAGAAAAGTCAATTTTTAGCCAAATTTGATCAAAAAGTAAGGCTAACCCCTTGCAATTTTTTCAATTTTGGCCAAAAAATTAAATTGCTTGAAACTTGCAGGGAACACGCCTGAGAGATCCTAGAGCACATTCGAACTGGAATTTTGGACAGATTGTGCATTTCAAAGTAAATTTGCGTCGATAATTACGGTCAAAATTAGTGAAAATTATTAATTTTGGTCTCACTAAGTCGATGATTTTTGCCCAAATCTTCAATATGTTTAGTGTTTAAAGGTCGATTGCTGATCCTCTTGCATCCAAAGACTTTTCTGAGTTGTTTTGAGAAAAGTCAATTTTTGGCCAAATTTGATCAAAAAGTAAGGCTAACCCCTTGCAATTTTTTTCAATTTCGGCCGAAAAATGAAATTGCTTGAAACTTGCAGGGAAAATGCTTCAGAGTCCCTAGAGCACATTCGAACTGGAATTTTAGACAGATTGGGCGTTTTAAAGAAAATTAGCGTTGATAATTTTGGTCAAAATTAGTGAAAATTATTGATTTTTGTATCGATTAAAGTCGGCGAATTTGGCCCAAATCTTCATTATGTTTAGTGCTTGAAGGCCGATTGATGTTCCTCTTGCATCCAAAGACATTTCTGAGTTTTTTGGAGAAAAGTCAATTTTTGGCCAAATTTGTTCAAAAAGTAAGGCTAACCCCTTGCAACTTTTTCAATTTTGGCCAAAAAATAAAATTGCTTGAAACTTGCAGGGAAGATTCCTGAGGGTCCCTAGAGCACATTCGAACTGGAATTTTAGACAGATTTGGCGTTTTAAAGAAAATTAGCGTTGATAATTTTGGTCAAAATTAGTGAAAATTATTGATTTTTGTATCGATTAAAGGCGGCGAATTTGGCCTTTGCGGGTCGATTGATGTTCCTCTTGCATCCAAAGACATTTCTGAGTTGTTTGGAGAAAAGTCAATTTTTGGCCAAATTTTGATCAAAAAGTAAGGCTAACCCCTTGCAATTTTTTCAATTTTGGCCAAAAAATGAAATTGCTTGAAACTTGCAGGGAACACGCCTGAGAGATCCGAGAGCACATTCGAACTGGAATTTTGGACAGATTGGGCATTTCAAAGTAAATTTGCGTCGATAATTACGGTCAAAATTAGTGAAAATTATTAATTTTGGTCTCACTAAGTCGATGATTTTTGCCCAAATCTTCAATATGTTTAGTGTTTAAAGGTCGATTGCTGATCCTCTTGCATCCAAAGACTTTTCTGAGTTGTTTTGAGAAAAGTCAATTTTTGGCCAAATTTGATCAAAAAGTAAGGCTAACCCCTTGCAATTTTTTTTAATTTTGGACGAAAAATGAAATTGCTTGAAATTTGCAGGGAAGATGCTTCAGAGTCCCTAGAGCACATTCGAACTGGAATTTTAGACAGATTGGGCGTTTTAAAGAAAATTTGGGTTGATAATTTTGGTCAAAATTAGTGAAAATTATTGATTTTTGTATCGATTAAAGGCGGCGAATTTTGTCCAAATCTTCAATATGTTTAGTGTTTGCAGGTCGATTGATGTTCCTCTTGCATCCAAAGACATTTCTGAGTTGTTTGGAGAAAAGTCAATTTTTGGCCAAATTTGATCAAAAAGTAAGGCTAACCCCTTGCAATTTTTTCAATTTTGGCCAAAAATAAAATTGCTTGAAACTTATAGGAAAGATGCCTGAGAGATCCGAGATTACATTCGAACTGGAATTTCGGACAGATTGTGCATTTCAAAGTAAATTTGCGTCGATAATTACGGTCAAAATTAGTGAAAATTATTAATTTTGGTCTCACTTAGTCGATGATTTTTGCCCAAATCTTCAATATGTTTAGTGTTTAAAGGTCGATTGCTGATCCTCCTGCATCCAAAGACTTTTCTGAGTTGTTTTGAGAAAAGTCAATTTTTGGCCAAATTTGATCAAAAAGTAAGGCTAACCCCTTGCAATTTTTTTCAATTTCGGCCGAAAAATGAAATTGCTTGAAACTTGCAGGGAAAATGCTTCAGAGTCCCTAGAGCACATTCGAACTGGAATTTTAGACAGATTGGGCGTTTTAAAGAAAATTAGCGTTGATAATTTTGGTCAACATTGAAATTAGTGAAAATTTTTGATTTTTGTATCAATTAAAGTCGGCGAATTTGGCCCAAATCTTCATTATGTTTAGTGCTTGAAGGCCGATTGATGTTCCTCTTGCATCCAAAGACATTTCTGAGTTTTTTGGAGAAAAGTCAATTTTTGGCCAAATTTGATCAAAAAGTAAGGCTAACCCCTTGCAATTTTTTCAATTTTGGCCAAAAAATAAAATTGCTTGAAACTTGCAGGAAAGATTCCTGAGGGTCCCTAGAGCACATTCGAACTGGAATTTCGGACAGATTGGGCGTTTTAATGAAAGTTTCCGTCGATAATTTAGGTCAAAATTAGTGAACATTATTAATTTTTTTCTCAATTAAAGTCGGCGAATTTGGCCCAAATCTTCGATATGTTTAGTGTTTGCAGGTCGATTGATTTTCCTCTTGCATCTAAAGACATTTCTGAGTTGTTTGGAGAAAAGTCAATTTTTAGCCAAATTTGATCAAAAAGTAAGGCTAACCCCTTGCAATTTTTTCAATTTTGGCCAAAAAATGAAATTGCTTGAAACTTGCAGGGAACACGCCTGAGAGATCCTAGAGCACATTCGAACTGGAAATTTGGACGGATTGTGCATTTCAAAGTAAATTTGCGTCGATAATTACGGTCAAAATTAGTGAAAATTATTAATTTTTGTCTCACTAAGTCGATGATTTTTGCCCAAATCTTCAATATGTTTAGTGTTTAAAGGTCGAATGCTGATCCTCTTGCATCCAAAGACTTTTCTGAGTTGTTTTGAGAAAAGTCAATTTTTGGCCAAATTTGATAAAAATGTAAGGCTAACCCCTTGTTTTTTTTTTAATTTTGGCCGAAAAATGAAATTGCTTGAAACTTGCAGGGAAGATGCTTCAGAGTCCCTAGAGCACATTCGAACTGGAATTTTAGACAGATTGGGCGTTTTAAAGAAAATTAGCGTTGATAATTTTGGTCAACATTGAAATTAGTGAAAATTTTTGATTTTTGTATCAATTAAAGTCGGCGAATTTGGCCCAAATCTTCATTATGTTTAGTGCTTGAAGGCCGATTGATGTTCCTCTTGCATCCAAAGACATTTCTGAGTTTTTTGGAGAAAAGTCAATTTTTGGCCAAATTTGATCAAAAAGTAAGGCTAACCCCTTGCAATTTTTTCAATTTTGGCCAAAAAATAAAATTGCTTGAAACTTGCAGGAAAGATTCCTGAGGGTCCCTAGAGCACATTCGAACTGGAATTTTAGACAGATTGGGCGTTTTAAAGAAAATTAGCGTTGATAATTTTGGTCAAAATTAGTGAAATTTCTGAGTTGTTTGGAGAAAAGTCAATTTTTGACCAAATTTGATCAAAAAGTAAGGCTAACCTCTTGCAATTTTTTCAATTTTGGCCAAAAAATGAAATTGCTTGAAACTTGCAGGGAACACGCCTGAGAGATCCTAGAGCACATTCGAACTGGAATTTTGGACAGATTGTGCATTTCAAAGTAAATTTGCGTCGATAATTACGGTCAAAATTAGTGAAAATTATTAATTTTGGTCTCACTAAGTCGATGATTTTTGCCCAAATCTTCAATATGTTTAGTGTTTAAAGGTCGATTGCTGATCCTCTTGCATCCAAAGACTTTTCTGAGTTGTTTTGAGAAAAGTCAATTTTTGGCCAAATTTGATCAAAAAGTAAGGCTAACCCCTTGCAATTTTTTTTAATTTTGGACGAAAAATGAAATTGCTTGAAATTTGCAGGGAAGATGCTTCAGAGTCCCTAGAGCACATTCGAACTGGAATTTTAGACAGATTGGGCGTTTTAAAGAAAATTTGGGTTGATAATTTTGGTCAAAATTAGTGAAAATTATTGATTTTTGTATCGATTAAAGGCGGCGAATTTTGTCCAAATCTTCAATATGTTTAGTGTTTGCAGGTCGATTGATGTTCCTCTTGCATCCAAAGACATTTCTGAGTTGTTTGGAGAAAAGTCAATTTTTGGCCAAATTTGATCAAAAAGTAAGGCTAACCCCTTGCAATTTTTTCAATTTTGGCCAAAAATAAAATTGCTTGAAACTTATAGGAAAGATGCCTGAGAGATCCGAGATTACATTCGAACTGGAATTTCGGACAGATTGTGCATTTCAAAGTAAATTTGCGTCGATAATTACGGTCAAAATTAGTGAAAATTATTAATTTTGGTCTCACTTAGTCGATGATTTTTGCCCAAATCTTCAATATGTTTAGTGTTTAAAGGTCGATTGCTGATCCTCCTGCATCCAAAGACTTTTCTGAGTTGTTTTGAGAAAAGTCAATTTTTGGCCAAATTTGATCAAAAAGTGAGGCTTACCCCTTGCAATTTTTTTCAATTTCGGCCGAAAAATGAAATTGCTTGAAACTTGCAGGGAAAATGCTTCAGAGTCCCTAGAGCACATTCGAACTGGAATTTTAGACAGATTGGGCGTTTTAAAGAAAATTAGCGTTGATAATTTTGGTCAAAATTAGTGAAAATTATTGATTTTTGTATCGATTAAAGGCGGCGAATTTTGTCCAAATCTTCAATATGTTTAGTGTTTGCAGGTCGATTGATGTTCCTCTTGCATCCAAAGACATTTCTGAGTTGTTTGGAGAAAAGTCAATTTTTGGCCAAATTTGATCAAAAGGTAAGGCTAACCCCTTGCAATTTTTTCAATTTTGGCTCAAAAATAAAATTGCTTGAAACTTGCAGGGAAGATGCCTGAGGGTCCCTAGAGCACATTTGAACTGGAATTTTAGACAGATTTGGCGTTTTAAAGAAAATTAGCGTTGATAATTTAGGTCAAAATTAGTGAAAATGATTGATTTTTGTATCGATTAAAGGCGGCGAATTTCGCCTTTGCAGGTCGATTGATGTTCCTCTTGCATCCAAAGACATTTCTGAGTTGTTTGGAGAAAAGTCAATTTTTGGCCAAATTTGATCAAAAAGTAAGGCTAACCCCTTGCAATTTTTTCAATTTTGGCCAAAAAATGAAATTGCTTGAAACTTGCAGGGAAGATGCTTCAGAGTCCCTAGAGCACATTCGAACTGGAATTTCGGACAGATTGGGCGTTTTATTGAAAGTTTCCGTCGATAATTTAGGTCAAAATTAGTGAACATTATTAATTTTTTTCTCAATTAAAGTCGGCGAATTTGGCCCAAATCTTCAATATGTTTAGTGTTTGCAGGTCGATTGATTTTCCTCTTGCATCTAAAGACATTTCTGAGTTGTTTGGAGAAAAGTCAATTTTTGGCCAAATTTGATCAAAAAGTAAGGCTAACCCCTTGCAATTTTTTCAATTTTGGCCAAAAAATGAAATTGCTTGAAACTTGCAGGGAACACGCCTGAGAGATCCGAGAGCACATTCGAACTGGAATTTTGGACAGATTGGGCATTTCAAAGTAAATTTGCGTCGATAATTACGGTCAAAATTAGTGAAAATTATTAATTTTGGTCTCACTAAGTCGATGATTTTTGCCCAAATCTTCAATATGTTTAGTGTTTAAAGGTCGATTGCTGATCCTCTTGCATCCAAAGACTTTTCTGAGTTGTTTTGAGAAAAGTCAATTTTTGGCCAAATTTGATCAAAAAGTAAGGCTAACCCCTTGCAATTTTTTTTAATTTTGGACGAAAAATGAAATTGCTTGAAATTTGCAGGGAAGATGCTTCAGAGTCCCTAGAGCACATTCGAACTGGAATTTTAGACAGATTGGGCGTTTTAAAGAAAATTTGGGTTGATAATTTTGGTCAAAATTAGTGAAAATTATTGATTTTTGTATCGATTAAAGGCGGCGAATTTTGTCCAAATCTTCAATATGTTTAGTGTTTGCAGGTCGATTGATGTTCCTCTTGCATCCAAAGACATTTCTGAGTTGTTTGGAGAAAAGTCAATTTTTGGCCAAATTTGATCAAAAAGTAAGAGCAACCCCTTGCAATTTTTTCAATTTTGGCCAAAAATAAAATTGCTTGAAACTTATAGGAAAGATGCCTGAGAGATCCGAGAGCACATTCGAACTGGAATTTCGGACAGATTGTGCATTTCAAAGTAAATTTGCGTCGATAATTACGGTCAAAATTAGTGAAAATGATTAATTTTGGTCTCACTAAGTCGATGATTTTTGCCCAAATCTTCAATATGTTTAGTGTTTAAAGGTCGATTGCTGATCCTCCTGCATCCAAAGACTTTTCTGAGTTGTTTTGAGAAAAGTCAATTTTTGGCCAAATTTGATCAAAAAGTAAGGCTAACCCCTTGCAATTTTTTTCAATTTCGGCCGAAAAATGAAATTGCTTGAAACTTGCAGGGAAGATGCTTCAGAGTCCCTATAGCACATTCGAACTGGAATTTTAGACAGATTGGGCGTTTTAAAGAAAATTAGCGTTGATAATTTTGGTCAAAATTAGTGAAAATTATTGATTTTTGTATCGATTAAAGGCGGCGAATTTTGTCCAAATCTTCAATATGTTTAGTGTTTGCAGGTCGATTGATGTTCCTCTTGCATCCAAAGACATTTCTGAGTTGTTTGGAGAAAAGTCAATTTTTGGCCAAATTTGATCAAAAGGTAAGGCTAACCCCTTGCAATTTTTTCAATTTTGGCTCAAAAATAAAATTGCTTGAAACTTGCAGGGAAGATGCCTGAGGGTCCCTAGAGCACATTTGAACTGGAATTTTAGACAGATTTGGCGTTTTAAAGAAAATTAGCGTTGATAATTTAGGTCAAAATTAGTGAAAATGATTGATTTTTGTATCGATTAAAGGCGGCGAATTTCGCCTTTGCAGGTCGATTGATGTTCCTCTTGCATCCAAAGACATTTCTGAGTTGTTTGGAGAAAAGTCAATTTTTGGCCAAATTTGATCAAAAAGTAAGGCTAACCCCTTGCAATTTTTTCAATTTTGGCCAAAAAATGAAATTGCTTGAAACTTGCAGGGAAGATGCTTCAGAGTCCCTAGAGCACATTCGAACTGGAATTTCGGACAGATTGGGCGTTTTATTGAAAGTTTCCGTCGATAATTTAGGTCAAAATTAGTGAACATTATTAATTTTTTTCTCAATTAAAGTCGGCGAATTTGGCCCAAATCTTCAATATGTTTAGTGTTTGCAGGTCGATTGATTTTCCTCTTGCATCTAAAGACATTTCTGAGTTGTTTGGAGAAAAGTCAATTTTTAGCCAAATTTGATCAAAAAGTAAGGCTAACCCCTTGCAATTTTTTCAATTTTGGCCAAAAAATGAAATTGCTTGAAACTTGCAGGGAACACGCCTGAGAGATCCTAGAGCACATTCGAACTGGAATTTTGGACGGATTGTGCATTTCAAAGTAAATTTGCGTCGATAATTACGGTCAAAATTAGTGAAAATTATTAATTTTTGTCTCACTAAGTCAATGATTTTTGCCCAAATCTTCAATATGTTTAGTGTTTAAAGGTCGAATGCTGATCCTCTTGCATCAAAAGACTTTTCTGAGTTGTTTTGAGAAAAGTCAATTTTTGGCCAAATTTGATCAAAAAGTAAGGCTAACCCCTTGCAATTTTTTTTTAATTTTGGACGAAAAATGAAATTGCTTGAAATTTGCAGGGAAAATGCTTCAGAGTCCCTAGAGCACATTCGAACTGGAATTTTAGACAGATTGGGCGTTTTAAAGAAAATTAGCGTTGATAATTTTGGTCAACATTGAAATTAGTGAAAATTTTTGATTTTTGTATCAATTAAAGTCGGCGAATTTGGCCCAAATCTTCAATATGTCTATTGCTTGAAGGCCGATTGATGTTCCTCTTGCATCCAAAGACATTTCTGAGTTTTTTGGAGAAAAGTCAATTTTTGGCCAAATTTGTTCAAAAAGTAAGGCTAACCCCTTGCAATTTTTTCAATTTTGGCCAAAAAAAAAAATTGCTTGAAACTTGCAGGGAAGATGCCTGATGGCCCCTAGAGCACATTCGAACTGGAATTTTAGACAGATTTGGCGTTTTAAAGAAAATTAGCGTTGATAATTTTGGTCAAAATTAGTGAAAATTATTGATTTTTGTATCGATTAAAGGCGGCGAATTTTGCCTTTGCAGGTCGATTGATGTTCCTCTTGCATCCAAAGACATTTCTGAGTTGTTTGGAGAAAAGTCAATTTTTGGCCAAATTTGATCAAAAAGTAAGGCTAACCCCTTGTAATTTTTTCAATTTTGGCCAAAAAATGAAATTGCTTGAAACTTACAGGAAAGATGCCTGAGAGTCCCTAGAGCACATTCGAACTGGAATTTCGGACAGATTGGGCGTTTTAATGAAAGTTTCCGCCGATAATTTAGGTCAAAATTAGTGAACATTATTAATTTTTTTCTCAATTAAAGTCGGCGAATTTGGAGCAAATCTTCAATATGTTTAGTGTTTGAAGGTCGATTGATGTTCCTCGTGCATCCAAAGACATTTCTGAGTTTTTTGGCCAAATTTGATCAAAAAGTAAGGCTAACCCTTTGCAATTTTTTCAATTTGGGCCAAAAAAATGAAAGTGCTTGAAACTTGCAGGGAAGACGCCTGAGAGTCGCTAGAGTCCCTTGAGCACATTCGAACTGGAATTTTGGACAGATTGGGCTTTTTAAAGAAAATTTCAGTCAAAATTAGTGAAAATGATTAATTTTGGTCTCATTAAGTCGATGATTTTGCCCAAATCTTCAATATGTTTAGTGTTTGAAGGTCGATTGATGTTCCTCTTGCATCCAAAGACATTTCTGAGTTGTTTGGAGAAAAGTCAATTTTTGGCCAAATTTGATCAAAAGGTAAGGCTAACCCCTTGCAATTTTTTCAATTTTGGCTTAAAAATAAAATTGCTTGAAACTTGCAGGGAAGATGCCTGAGGGTCCCTAGAGCACATTTGAACTGGAATTTTAGACAGATTTGGCGTTTTAAAGAAAATTAGCGTTGATAATTTAGGTCAAAATTAGTGAAAATGATTGATTTTTGTATCGATTAAAGGCGGCGAATTTCGCCTTTGCAGGTCGATTGATGTTCCTCTTGCATCCAAAGACATTTCTGAGTTGTTTGGAGAAAAGTCAATTTTTGGCCAAATTTGATCAAAAAGTAAGGCTAACCCCTTGCAATTTTTTCAATTTTGGCCAAAAAATGAAATTGCTTGAAACTTGCAGGGAAGATGCTTCAGAGTCCCTAGAGCACATTCGAACTGGAATTTCGGACAGATTGGGCGTTTTATTGAAAGTTTCCGTCGATAATTTAGGTCAAAATTAGTGAACATTATTAATTTTTTTCTCAATTAAAGTCGGCGAATTTGGCCCAAATCTTCAATATGTTTAGTGTTTGCAGGTCGATTGATTTTCCTCTTGCATCTAAAGACATTTCTGAGTTGTTTGGAGAAAAGTCAATTTTTAGCCAAATTTGATCAAAAAGTAAGGCTAACCCCTTGCAATTTTTTCAATTTTGGCCAAAAAATGAAATTGCTTGAAACTTGCAGGGAACACGCCTGAGAGATCCTAGAGCACATTCGAACTGGAATTTTGGACGGATTGTGCATTTCAAAGTAAATTTGCGTCGATAATTACGGTCAAAATTAGTGAAAATTATTAATTTTTGTCTCACTAAGTCAATGATTTTTGCCCAAATCTTCAATATGTTTAGTGTTTAAAGGTCGAATGCTGATCCTCTTGCATCAAAAGACTTTTCTGAGTTGTTTTGAGAAAAGTCAATTTTTGGCCAAATTTGATCAAAAAGTAAGGCTAACCCCTTGCAATTTTTTTTTAATTTTGGACGAAAAATGAAATTGCTTGAAATTTGCAGGGAAAATGCTTCAGAGTCCCTAGAGCACATTCGAACTGGAATTTTAGACAGATTGGGCGTTTTAAAGAAAATTAGCGTTGATAATTTTGGTCAACATTGAAATTAGTGAAAATTTTTGATTTTTGTATCAATTAAAGTCGGCGAATTTGGCCCAAATCTTCAATATGTCTATTGCTTGAAGGCCGATTGATGTTCCTCTTGCATCCAAAGACATTTCTGAGTTTTTTGGAGAAAAGTCAATTTTTGGCCAAATTTGTTCAAAAAGTAAGGCTAACCCCTTGCAATTTTTTCAATTTTGGCCAAAAAAAAAAATTGCTTGAAACTTGCAGGGAAGATGCCTGATGGCCCCTAGAGCACATTCGAACTGGAATTTTAGACAGATTTGGCGTTTTAAAGAAAATTAGCGTTGATAATTTTGGTCAAAATTAGTGAAAATTATTGATTTTTGTATCGATTAAAGGCGGCGAATTTTGCCTTTGCAGGTCGATTGATGTTCCTCTTGCATCCAAAGACATTTCTGAGTTGTTTGGAGAAAAGTCAATTTTTGGCCAAATTTGATCAAAAAGTAAGGCTAACCCCTTGTAATTTTTTCAATTTTGGCCAAAAAATGAAATTGCTTGAAACTTACAGGAAAGATGCCTGAGAGTCCCTAGAGCACATTCGAACTGGAATTTCGGACAGATTGGGCGTTTTAATGAAAGTTTCCGCCGATAATTTAGGTCAAAATTAGTGAACATTATTAATTTTTTTCTCAATTAAAGTCGGCGAATTTGGCCCAAATCTTCAATATGTTTAGTGTTTGAAGGTCGATTGATGTTCCTCGTGCATCCAAAGACATTTCTGAGTTTTTTGGCCAAATTTGATCAAAAAGTAAGGCTAACCCTTTGCAATTTTTTCAATTTGGGCCAAAAAAATGAAAGTGCTTGAAACTTGCAGGGAAGACGCCTGAGAGTCGCTAGAGTCCCTTGAGCACATTCGAACTGGAATTTTGGACAGATTGGGCTTTTTAAAGAAAATTTCAGTCAAAATTAGTGAAAATGATTAATTTTGGTCTCATTAAGTCGATGATTTTGCCCAAATCTTCAATATGTTTAGTGTTTGAAGGTCGATTAATGTTCCTCTTGCATCCAAAGACATTTCTGAGTTGTTTGAAGAAAAGTCAATTTTTGGCCAAATTTGATGAAAAAGTTGATCAATTTGATCATTTTTTTTCAATTTTGGGCGAAAAATGTCGTTGCTTCAAATTTGGAAGGAAGGTTCCTGAGGGTCGTTGGAGCACATTCGAACTGGAATTTACGACAGATTGGGTGTTTTAAAGGAAGTTTGCGTCGCTAATTTTGGTCAAAATTAGTGAAAATTATTAATATTTTTCCCAATTAAAGTCGGCGAATTTGGCCCAAATCTTCAATATGTTTAGTGTTTGAAGGTCGATTGATGTTCCTCTTGCATCCAAAGACATTTCTGAGTTGTTTGGAGAAAAGTCAATTTTTGGGCCCAATTTGCATTTTTTTTAAATTTTGGCCGAAAATGAAATCGCTTGAAACTAACAGGGAAGATGCCTAAGGCTCCTTTGAGCACATTCCAACTGGAATTTCGGACAGATTGGGCGTTTTAATGAAAGTTTCCGTCGATAATTTAGGTCAAAATTAGTGAACATTATTAATTTTTTTCTCAATTAAAGTCGGCGAATTTGGCCCAAATCTTCAATATGTTTAGTGTTTGAAGGTCGATTGATGTTCCCCTTGCATCCAAAGACATTTCTGAGTTTTTTGGAGAAAAGTCAATTTTTGGCCAAATTTGATCAAAAAGTAAGACTAACCCCTTGCAATTTTTTCAATTTTGGCCAAAAAATGAAAGTGCTTGAAACTTGCAGGGAAGACGCCTGAGAGTCCCTAGAGCACATTCGAACTGGAATTTTGGACAGATTGCGCATTTCAAAGTAAATTTGCGTCGATAATTACGGTCAAAATTAGTGAAAATTATTAATTTTTGTCTCACTAAGTCGATGATTTTTGCCCAAATCTTCAATATGTTTAGTGTTTAAAGGTCGATTGCTGATCCTCTTGCATCCAAAGACTTTTCTGAGTTGTATTGAGAAAAGTCAATTTTTGGCCAAATTTGATCAAAAAGTAATGCTAACCCCTTGCAATTTTTTCAATTGCGTCCAAAAAATGAAATTGCTTGAAACTTACAGGAAAGATGCGTGGGAGTCCCTAGAGCACATTCGAACTGGGCCTTTTAAAGAAAATTAGCGTCGATAATTGCAGTCAAAATTAGTGAAAATGATTAATTTTGGTCTCATTTAGACGATGATTTCGCCCAAATCTTCAATATGTAATAGTTTTCGAAGGTCGATTGATGGTTTTCTTGCATCCAAAGACATTTCTGAGTATTTTGGAGAAAAGTCAATTTTTGGCCAAATTTGATCAAAAAGTAAGGCTAACCCCTTGCATTTTTTTTTCCAATTTTGGCCGAAAAATGTCGTTGCTTCAAATTTGCAAGGAAGGTTCCTGAGGGTCCTTGGAGCACATTCGAACTGGAATTTTAGACAGATTGGGCGTTTTGAAGGAAGTTTGCGTCGAAAATTTTGGTAAAAATTAGTGAAAATTATTAATTTTTGTCTCGATTAAAGTCGGCGAAATTTGCCCAAATCTTCAATATGTTTAGTGTTTGATGGTCGATTAATGTTCCTCTTCCATCCAAAGACATTTCTGAGTAGTTTGGAAAAAAGTCAATTTTTGGCCAAATTCTATCAAAAAGTAAGGCTAACCCCTTCCAATTTTTTTTCGAATTTTGGCCGAAAAATGAAATTGCTTAAAACTTGCAGGGAAGATGCCTGAGGGTCCCTCGAGCACATTCGAACTGGACTTTTCTT
>CM057147.1:15280555-15471868 GCA_029964075.1 Patiria pectinifera | reverse complement strand
CATCTGCAGTTTTCTCCAAACTTTTCACGTCTGGCGCCTTGAAATATTGCATGCTGGTTGGCCCATTCATCTGCTTCCCAACGGTGTCAAGTTTGTCCAGAACTGTCTTTGTTAAGGTACTTTTAGACCGAGATACATGAGAGCCATGAAGGTTGGCGCTGACAGGCCTCCCTATGGGACTTACTGCACAAAAACGAAACTAGTGGCATCAGCTACTACATCTGCAGTTTTCTCCAAACGTTTCAGGTCTGGCGCTTTGAAATTTTGCATGCTGGCTGGCCCATTCAACTGCTTGCCAACGGTGTCAAGTTTGTCCAGAATCGTTCATGTTAAGGTACCTTTAGACCGAGATATATGAGAGCCATGTCGGTTGGCGCTGACTGGCCTCCCTATGGGACTTACTGCAAAAAAAACGAAACTAGTGGCATCAGCTACTACATCTACAGTTTTCTCCAAAAGTTTGAGGTATGGCGCCTTGAAAGTTTGCATGCGAGTTGGCCCATTCATCCGCTTCCCAACAGTGTCACGTTTGTCCAGAACTGTTCATGTTAAGGTACCTTTAGACCGGGATACATGAGAGCCATGAAGGTTGGCGCTGACAGGCCTCCCTTTTGGACTTACTGCACAAAAACGAAACTAGTGGCATCAGCTACTACATCTGCAGTTTTCTCCAAAAGTTTCAGGTCTGGCGCTTTGAAATTTTGCATGCCACGGTTTGCCCATTCAACCGCTTCCCAGGGGTGTAAAGTTTGTCCAGAATCGTTTATGTTAAGGTACATTTAAACCGAGATATATGAGAGCCATGTCGGTTGGCGCTGACTGGCCTCCCTATGGGACTTACTGCACTAAAACGAAACTAGTTGCATCAGCTACTACATCTGCAGTTTTCTCCAAAAGTTTGAAGTTTGGCTCCTTAAAATTTTGCATGCTGGTTGGCCGATTCATCCGCTTCCCAACGGTGTCACGTTTGTCCAGAACTGTTCATGTAAAGGTACCTTTAGACCGGGATACATGAGAGCCATGTCGGTTGGCGCTGACTGGCCTCCCTACGGGACTTACTGCACTAAAACGAAACTAGTGGCATCAGCTACTACATCTGCATTTTTCCCCAAAAGTTTGAAATATGGCTCCTTGATATTTTGCAGGCGGGTTGGCCCATTCATCCGCTTCCCAACGGTGTCAAGTTTGTCCAGAACCGTCCATGTTAAGGTACTTTTAGACCGGGATACATGAGAGCCATGAAGGTTGGCGCTGACAGGCCTCCCTATGGGACTTACTGGACAAAAACAAAACTAGTGGCATCAGCTACTACATCTGCAGTTTTCTCCAAAAGTAGAAAGTATGGCGCCTAGAAATTTTGCATGCTGGTTGGCCCATTCATCCGCTTCTCAACGGTGTCAAGTTTGTCCAGAACCGTTTATGGTAAGGTACCTTTAGACCGCGATACATGAGAGCCATGAAGGTTGGCGCTGACAGGCCTCCCTATGGGACTTACTGCACAAAAACGAAACTAGTGGCATCAGCTACTACATCTGCAGTTTTCTCCAAACGTTTCAGGTCTGGCACCTTGAAATTTTGCATGCTGGCTGGCCCATTCAACTGCTTCCCAACGGTGTTAAGTTTGTCCAGAATCGTTCATGTTAAGGTACCTTTAGACCGAGATATATGAGAGCCATGTCGGTTGGCGCTGACTGTCCTCCCTATGGGACTTACTGCACTAAAACGAAGCTAGTGGCATCAGCTACTACATCTGCAGTTTTCTCCAAAAGTTTGAAATATGGCTCCTTGAAATTTTGCATGCGAGTTGGCCCATTCATTCACTTCCCAACGTTGTCAAGTTTGTCCAGAACCGTTCATGTTAAGGTACTTTTAGACCGGGATACATGAGAGCCATGAAGGTTGGCGCTGACAGGCCTCCCTATGGGACTTAGTGCACAAAAACGAAACTAGTGGCATCAGCTACTACATCTACAGTTTTCTCCAAAAGTTTGAGGTATTGGGCCTTGAAATTTTGCATGCGAGTTGGCCTATTCATCCGCTTTCCAACGGTGTCAAGTTTGTCCAGAACTGTCCATGTTAAGCTACTTTTAGACCGAGATATATGAGAGCCATGTCGGTTGGCGCTGACAGGCCTCCCTGTGGGACTTACTGCACAAAAACGAAACTAGTGGCATCAGCTACTACATCTGCAGTTTTCTCCAAAAGTTTGAAATTTGGCTCCTTGAAATTTTGCATGCTTGTTGGCCCATTCATCCGCTTCCCAACGGTGTCACGTTTGTCCAGAACCGTTCATGATAAAGTACCTTTAGACCGGGATACCTGAGAGCCATGAAGGTTGGCGCTGACAGGCCTCCCTATGGGACTTAAAGCACAAAAACGAAACTAGTGGCATCAGCTATTACATCTGCAGTTTTTTCTAAACGTTTCAAGTCTGGCGCCTTGAAATTTTGGATGCTGGTTGGCCCATTCAACTGCTTTCCAACGGTATCACGTTTGTCCAGAATCGTTTATGTTAAGGTACATTTAGACCGAGATATATGAGAGCCATGTCGGTTGGCGCTGACTGGCCTCCCTTTGGGACTTCCTGTACTAAAACGAAACTAGTGGCATCAGCTACTACATCTGCAGTTTTCTCCAAAAGTTTGAAATATGGCTCCTTGACATTTTGCATGCTGGTTGGCCCATTCATCCGCTTCCCAACGGTGTCAAGGTTGTCCAGAACCGTCCATGTTTAGACCGAGATATATGAGAGCCATGTCGGTTGGCGCTGACAGGCCTCCCTGTGGGACTTACTGCACAAAAACGAAACTAGTGGCATCAGCTACTACATCTGCAGTTTTCTCCAAAAGTTTGAAATTTGGCTCCTTGAAATTTTGCATGCTTGTTGGCCCATTCATCCGCTTCCCAACGGTGTCACGTTTGTCCAGAACCGTTCATGATAAAGTACCTTTAGACCGGGATACCTGAGAGCCATGAAGGTTGGCGCTGACAGGCCTCCCTATGGGACTTAAAGCACAAAAACGAAACTAGTGGCATCAGCTATTACATCTGCAGTTTTTTCTAAACGTTTCAAGTCTGGCGCCTTGAAATTTTGGATGCTGGTTGGCCCATTCAACTGCTTCCCAACGGTATCACGTTTGTCCAGCATCGTTTATGTTAAGGTACATTTAGACCGAGATATATGAGAGCCATGTCGGTTGGCGCTGACTGGCCTCCCTATGGGACTTCCTGTACTAAAACGAAACTAGTGGCATCAGCTACTACATCTGCAGTTTTCTCCAAAAGTTTGAAATATGGCTCCTTGACATTTTGCATGCTGGTTGGCCCATTCATCCGCTTCCCAACGGTGTCAAGGTTGTCCAGAACCGTCCATGTTAAGGTACTTTTAGACCGAGTTACATGAGAGCCATGAAGGTTGGCGCTGACAGGCCTCTCTATGGGACTTAAAGCACAAAAACGAAACTATTGGCATCAGCTACTACATCTACAGTTTTCTCCAAAAGTTTCAAATATGGCGCCTTGAAATTTTGCATGCGAGTTAACCCATTCATCCGCTTCCCAACGGTGTAAAGTTTGTCCAGAACCGTCCATGTTAAGGTACCTTTAGACCGAGATATATGAGAGCCATGTCGGTTGGCGCTGACAGGCCTCCCTATGGGACTTACTGCACAAAAAACGAAACTAGTGGCATCAGCTACTACATCTGCAGTTTTCTCAAAACGTTTCAGGTCTGTCGCCTTGAAATTTTGCATGCTGGTTGGCCCATTCATCCGCTTGCCAACGGTGTCAAGTTTGTCTAGAACCGTTTATGTAAAGGTACCTTTAGACCGAGATACATGAGAGCCATGAAGGTTGGCGCTGACAGGCCTCCCTTTGGGACTTAAAGCACAAAAACGAAACTAGTGGCATGAGCTACTACATCTGCAGTTTTCTCCACAAGTTTGAAGTATGGCGCTTAGATATTTTACATGCCTGTCGGCCCAGTCATCCGCTTTCCAACGGTGTAAAGTTTGTCCCGAATCGTCCATGTTAAGGTACCTTTAGACCGAGATATATGAGAGCCATGTCGTTTGGCGCTGACAGGCCTTCCAATGGGACTTTCTGCACAAAAACGAAACTAGTGGCATCAGCTACTACATCTGCAGTTTTCTCCAAACGTTTCACGTCTGACGCCTTGAAATTTTGGATGCTGGATAGCCCATTCATCCGCTCTCCAACGGTGTCAAGTTTGTCCAGAACCGTCCATGTTAAGGTACCTTTAGACCGGGATACATGAGAGCCATGAAGGTTGGCGCTTACAGGCCTCCCTATGGGACTTAAAGCACAAAAACGAAACTAGTGGCATCAACTACTACATCTGCAGTTTTCTCCAAAAGTTTGAAGTATGGCGCCTAGATATTTTAGATGCCTGTCGGCCCAGTCATTCGCTTTCCAACGGTGTAAAGTTTGTCCCGAATCGTCCATGTTAAGGTACCTTTAGACCGAGATATATGAGAGCCATGTCGGTTGGCGCTGACAGGCCTTCCTATGGGACTTTCTGCACAAAAACGAAACTAGTGGCATCAGCTACTACATCTGCAGTTTTCTCCAAACGTTTCACGTCTGACGCCTTGAGATTTTGCATGCTGGTTGGCCCATTCATCCGCTTCCCAACGGTGTCAACTTTGTCTAGAACCGTTCATGTTAAGGTACCTTTAGACCGAGATATATGAGAGCCATGTCGGTTGGCGCTGACAGGCCTCCCTATGGGACTTACTGCACAAAAACGAAACTGGTGGCATCAGCTACTACATCTGCAGTTTTCTCCAAAAGTTTCTAATCTGGTGCCTTGAAATGTTGCATGCTGGTTGGCCCATTCATCCGCTTCCCAACAGTGTAAAGTTTGTCCAGAACCGTTTATGTTTAGGTACCTTTAGACCGAGATACATGAGAGCCATGTCGATTGGCGCTGACAGGCCTCCCTATGGGACTTACTGCACAAAAACGAAACTAGTGGCATCAGCTACTACATCTGCAGTTTTCTCCAAAAGTTTCAGGTCTGGCGCCTTGAAATGTTGCATGCTGGTTGGCCCATTCATCCGCTTCCCAACATTTTCAAGTTTGTCCAGAACCGTTTATGTTAAGGTACCTTTAGACCGAGATACATGAGAGCCATGTCGGTTGGCGCTTACAGGCCTCCATATGGGACTTACTGCACAAAAACAAAACTAGTGGCATCAGCTACTACATCTGCAGTTTTTTGCAAACGTTTCAGGTCTGGCGCCTTTAAATTTTGCATGCAAATTGGCCCCTTTATCCGCTTCCCAACGGTGTCAAGTTTGTCCAGAACCGTCCATGTTAAGGTACCTTTAGACCGAGATATATGAGAGCCATGTCGGTTGGCGCTGACAGGCCTCCCTATGGGACTTACTGCACAAAAACGAAACTAGTGGCATCAGCTACTACATCTGCAGTTTTCTCCAAAAGTTTGAAGTTTGGCTCCTTGAAATTTTGCATGCTGGTTGGCCCGTTCATCCGCTTCCCAACGGTGTCAAATTTGTCCAGAACTGTTCATGTTAAGGTACCTTTAGACCGGGATACATGAGAGCCATGTCGGTTGGCGCTGACTGGCCTCCCTACGGGACTTACTGCACTAAAACGAAACTAGTGGCATCAGCTACTACATCTGCATTTTTCTCCAAAAGTTTGAAATATGGCTCCTTGATATTTTGCAGGCGGGTTGGCCCATTCATCCGCTTCCCAACGGTGTCAAGTTTGTCCAGAACCGTCCATGTTGAGGTACTTTTAGACCGGGATACATGAGAGCCATGAAGGTTGGCGCTGACAGGCCTCCCTATGGGACTTACTGCACAAAAACAAAACTAGTGGCATCAGCTACTACATCTGCAGTTTTGTCCAAAAGTAGAGAGTATGGCGCCTAGAAATTTTGCATGCTGGTTGGCCCATTCATCCGCTTCTCAACGGTGTCAAGTTTGTCCAGAACCGTTTATGTTAAGGTACCTTTAGACCGGGATACATGAGAGCCATGAAGGTTGGCGCTGACAGGCCTCCCTAAGGGACTTACTGCACAAAAACGAAACTAGTGGCATCAGCTACTACATCTGCAGTTTTCTCCAAACGTTTCAGGTCTGGCGCTTTGAAATTTTGCATGCTGGCTGGCCCATTCAACTGCTTCCCAACGGTGTCAAGTTTGTCCAGAATCGTTCATGTTAAGGTACCTTTAGACCGAGATATATGACAGCCATGTCGGTTGGCGCTGACTGTCCTCCCTATGGGACTTACTGCACTAAAACGAAACTAGTGGCATCAGCTACTACATCTGCAGTTTTCTCCAAAAGTTTGAAATATGGCTCCTTGAAATTTTGCCTGCGAGTTGGCCCATTCATTCGCTTCCCAACGGTGTCAAGTTTGTCCAGAACCGTTGATGTTAAGGTACTTTTAGACCGGGATACATGAGAGCCATGAAGGTTGGCGCTGACAGGCCTCCCTATGGGACTTAGTGCACAAAAACGAAACTAGTGGCATCAGCTACTACATCTACAGTTTTCTCCAAAAGTTTGAAATATGGCGCCTTGAAATTTTGCATGCGAGTTGGCTCATTCATCCGCTTTCCAACGGTGTAAAGTTTGTCCAGAACTGTCCATGTTAAGGTACTTTTAGACCGAGATATATGAGAGCCATGTCGGTTGGCGCTGACAGGCCTCCCTGTGGGACTTACTGCACAAAAACGAAACTAGTGGCATCAGCTACTACATCTGCAGTTTTCTCCAAAAGTTTGAAATTTGGCTCCTTGAAATTTTGCATGCTGGTTGGCCCATTCATCCGCTTCCCAACGGTGTCACGTTTGTCCAGAACCGTTCATGTTAAAGTACCTTTAGACCGGGATACCTGAGAGCCATGAAGGTTGGCGCTGACAGGCCTCCCTATGGGACTTAAAGCACAAAAACGAAACTAGTGGCATCAGCTATTACATCTGCAGTTTTTTCTAAACGTTTCAAGTCTGGCGCCTTGAAATTTTGGATGCTGGTTGGCCCATTCATCCGCTTGCCAACGGTGTCAAGTTTGTCCAGAACCGTTTATGTAAAGGTACCTTTAGACCGGGATACATGAGAGCAATGTCGGTTGGCGCTGACAGTCCTCCCTAAGGGACTTACTGCACAAAAACGAAACTAGTGGCATCAGCTACTACATCTGCAGTTCTCTCCAAAAGTGTGAAGTTTGGCTCCTTAAAATTTGGCATGCTGGTTGGCCCATTCATCCGCTTCCCAACGGTGTCACGTTTGTCCAGAACTGTTCATGTTAAGGTACCTTTAGACCGGGATACATGAGAGCCATGAAGGTTGGCGCTGACAGGCCTCCCTATGGGACTTACTGCACAAAAACGAAACTAGTGGCATCAGCTACTACATCTGCAGTTTTTTCCCAAAAGTTTCAGGTCTGGCGCTTTGAAATTTTGCATGCCGCGGTTGGCCCATTCAACCGCTTCCCAACGGTGTCAAGTTTGTCCAGAATCGTTTATGTTAAGGTACATTTAGACCGAGATATATGAGAGCCATGTCGGTTGGCGCTGACTGGCCTCCCTATGGGACTTCCTGCACAAAAACGAAACTAGTGGCATCAGCTACTACATCTGCAGTTTTCTCCAAAAGTTTGAAATATGGCTCCTTGACATTTTGCATGCTGGTTGGCCCATTCATCCGCTTCCCAACGGTGTCAAGGTTGTCCAGAACCGTCCATGTTAAGGTACTTTTAGACCGGGATACATGAGAGCCATGAAGGTTGGCGCTTACAGGCCTCCCTATGGGACTTAAAGCACAAAAACGACACTAGTGGCATCAGCTACTACATCTGCAGTTTTCTCCAAAAGTTTGAAGTATCGCTCCTGGAAATTTTGCATGCTGGTTGGCCCATTCATCCGCTTCCCAACGGTGTCAACTTTGTCTAAAACCTTTTGTTAAGGTACCTTTAGACCGAGGTATATGAGAGCCATGTCGGTTGGCGCTGACAGGCCTCCCTATGGGACTTACTGCACAAAAACGAAACTGGTGGCATCAGCTACTACATCTGCAGTTTTCTCCAAAAGTTTCTAATCTGGTGCCTTGAAATGTTGCATGCTGGTTGGCCCATTCATCCGCTTCCCAACAGTGTAAAGTTTGTCCAGAACCGTTTATGTTAAGGTACCTTTAGACCGAGATACATGAGAGCCATGAAGGTTGGCGCTGACAGGCCTCCCTATGGGACTTAAAGCACAAAAACGAAACTAGTGGCATCAGCTATTACATCTGCAGTTTTTTCTAAACGTTTCAAGTCTGGCGCCTTGAAATTTTGGATGCTGGTTGGCCCATTCATCCGCTTTCCAACGGTGTCAAGTTTGTCCAGAACCGTCCATGTTAAGGTACCTTTAGACCGAGATATATGAGAGCCATGTCGGTTGGCGCTGACAGGCCTCCCTATGGGACTTACTGCACAAAAACGAAACTAGTGGCATCAGCTACTACATCTGCAGTTCTCTCCAAAAGTGTGAAGTTTGGCTCCTTAAAATTTGGCATGCTGGTTGGCCCATTCATCCGCTTCCCAACGGTGTCACGTTTGTCCAGAACTGTTCATGTTAAGGTACCTTTAGACCGGGATACATGAGAGCCATGAAGGTTGGCGCTGACAGGCCTCCCTATGGGACTTACTGCACAAAAACGAAACTAGTGGCATCAGCTACTACATCTGCAGTTTTTTTCCAAAAGTTTCAGGTCTGGCGCTTTGAAATTTTGCATGCCGCGGTTGGCCCATTCATCCGCTTCCCAACGGTGTCAAGTTTGTCCAGAATCGTTTATGTTAAGGTACATTTAGACCGAGATATATGAGAGCCATGTCGGTTGGCGCTGACTGGCCTCCCTATGGGACTTCCTGCACAAAAACGAAACTAGTGGCATCAGCTACTACATCTGCAGTTTTCTCCAAAAGTTTGAAATATGGCTCCTTGACATTTTGCATGCTGGTTGGCCCATTCATCCGCTTCCCAACGGTGTCAAGGTTGTCCAGAACCGTCCATGTTAAGGTACTTTTAGACCGGGATACATGAGAGCCATGAAGGTTGGCGCTTACAGGCCTCCCTATGGGACTTAAAGCACAAAAACGACACTAGTGGCATCAGCTACTACATCTGCAGTTTTCTCCAAAAGTTTGAAGTATCGCTCCTGGAAATTTTGCATGCTGGTTGGCCCATTCATCCGCTTCCCAACGGTGTCAACTTTGTCTAAAACCTTTTGTTAAGGTACCTTTAGACCGAGATATATGAGAGCCATGTCGGTTGGCGCTGACAGGCCTCCCTATGGGACTTACTGCACAAAAACGAAACTGGTGGCATCAGCTACTACATCTGCAGTTTTCTCCAAACGTTTCTAATCTGGTGCCTTGAAATGTTGCATGCTGGTTGGCCCATTCATCCGCTTCCCAACAGTGTAAAGTTTGTCCAGAACCGTTTATGTTAAGGTACCTTTAGACCGAGATACATGAGAGCCATGTCGATTGGCGCTGACAGGCCTCCCTATGGGACTTACTGCACAAAAACGAAACTAGTGGCATCAGCTACTACATCTGCAGTTTTCTCCAAAAGTTTCAGGTCTGGCGCCTTGAAATGTTGCATGCTGGTTGGCCCATTCATCCGCTTCCCAACATTGTCAAGTTTGTCCAGAACCGTTTATGTTAAGGTACCTTTAGACCGAGATACATGAGAGCCATGTCGGTTGGCGCTTACAGGCCTCCATATGGGACTTACTGCACAAAAACAAAACTAGTGGCATCAGCTACTACATCTGCAGTTTTTTTCAAACATTTCAGGTCTGGCGCCTTGAAATATTGCATGCAAATTGGCCCCTTTATCCGCTTCCCAACGGTGTCAAGTTTGTCCAGAACCGTCCATGTTAAGGTACCTTTAGACCGAGATATATGAGAGCCATGTCGGTTGGCGCTGACAGGCCTCCCTATGGGACTTCCTGCACAAAAACGAAACTAGTGGCATCAGCTACTACCTCTGCAGTTTTCTCCAAAAGTTTGAAATATGGCTCCTTGACATTTTCTCATGCTGGTTGGCCCATTCATCCGCTTCCCAACGGTGTCAAGGTTGTCCAGAACCGTCCATGTTAAGGTACTTTTAGACCGGGATACATGAGAGCCATGAAGGTTGGCGCTTACAGGCCTCCCTATGGGACTTAAAGCACAAAAACGACACTAGTGGCATCAGCTACTACATCTGCAGTTTTCTCCAAAAGTTTGAAGTATCGCTCCTGGAGATTTTGCATGCTGGTTGGCCCATTCATCCGCTTCCCAACGGTGTCAACTTTGTCTAAAACCTTTTGTTAAGGTACCTTTAGACCGAGATATATGAGAGCCATGTCGGTTGGCGCTGACAGGCCTCCCTATGGGACTTACTGCACAAAAACGAAACTGGTGGCATCAGCTACTACATCTGCAGTTTTCTCCAAAAGTTTCTAATCTGGTGCCTTGAAATGTTGCATGCTGGTTGGCCCATTCATCCGCTTCCCAACAGTGTAAAGTTTGTCCAGAACCGTTTATGTTAAGGTACCTTTAGACCGAGATACATGAGAGCCATGTCGATTGGCGCTGACAGGCCTCCCTATGGGACTTACTGCACAAAAACGAAACTAGTGGCATCAGCTACTACATCTGCAGTTTTCTCCAAAAGTTTCAGGTCTGGCGCCTTGAAATGTTGCATGCTGGTTGGCCCATTCATCCGCTTCCCAACATTGTCAAGTTTGTCCAGAACCGTTTATGTTAAGGTACCTTTAGACCGAGATACATGAGAGCCATGTCGGTTGGCGCTTACAGGCCTCCATATGGGACTTACTGCACAAAAACAAAACTAGTGGCATCAGCTACTACATCTGCAGTTTTTTTCAAACATTTCAGGTCTGGCGCCTTGAAATATTGCATGCAAATTGGCCCATTTATCCGCTTCCCAACGGTGTCAAGTTTGTCCAGAACCGTCCATGTTAAGGTACCTTTAGACCGAGATATATGAGAGCCATGTCGGTTGGCGCTGACAGGCCTCCCTATGGGACTTCCTGCACAAAAACGAAACTAGTGGCATCAGCTACTACCTCTGCAGTTTTCTCCAAAAGTTTGAAATATGGCTCCTTGACATTTTCTCATGCTGGTTGGCCCATTCATCCGCTTCCCAACGGTGTCAAGGTTGTCCAGAACCGTCCATGTTAAGGTACTTTTAGACCGGGATACATGAGAGCCATGAAGGTTGGCGCTTACAGGCCTCCCTATGGGACTTAAAGCACAAAAACGACACTAGTGGCATCAGCTACTACATCTGCAGTTTTCTCCAAAAGTTTGAAGTATCGCTCCTGGAGATTTTGCATGCTGGTTGGCCCATTCATCCGCTTCCCAACGGTGTCAACTTTGTCTAAAACCTTTTGTTAAGGTACCTTTAGACCGAGATATATGAGAGCCATGTCGGTTGGCGCTGACAGGCCTCCCTATGGGACTTACTGCACAAAAACGAAACTGGTGGCATCAGCTACTACATCTGCAGTTTTCTCCAAAAGTTTCTAATCTGGTGCCTTGAAATGTTGCATGCTGGTTGGCCCATTCATCCGCTTCCCAACAGTGTAAAGTTTGTCCAGAACCGTTTATGTTAAGGTACCTTTAGACCGAGATACATGAGAGCCATGTCGATTGGCGCTGACAGGCCTCCCTATGGGACTTACTGCACAAAAACGAAACTAGTGGCATCAGCTACTACATCTGCAGTTTTCTCCAAAAGTTTCAGGTCTGGCGCCTTGAAATGTTGCATGCTGGTTGGCCCATTCATCCGCTTCCCAACATTGTCAAGTTTGTCCAGAACCGTTTATGTTAAGGTACCTTTAGACCGAGATACATGAGAGCCATGTCGGTTGGCGCTTACAGGCCTCCATATGGGACTTACTGCACAAAAACAAAACTAGTGGCATCAGCTACTACATCTGCAGTTTTTTTCAAACGTTTCAGGTCTGGCGCATTGAAATTTTGCATGCAAATTGGCCTCTTTATCCGCTTCCCAACGGTGTCAAGTTTGTCCAGAACCGTCCATGTTAAGGTACCTTTAGACCGAGATATATGAGAGCCATGTCGGTTGGCGCTGACAGGCCTCCCTATGGGACTTACTGCACAAAAACGAAACTAGTGGCATCAGCTACTACATCTGCAGTTTTCTCCAAAAGTTTGAAGTTTGGCTCCTTGAAATTTTGCATGCTGGTTGGCCCATTCATCCGCTTCCCAACGGTGTCAAGTTTGTCCAGAACCGTCCATGTTAAGGTACCTTTAGACCGAGATATATGAGAGCCATGTCGGTTGGCGCTGACAGGCCTCCCTATGGGACTTACTGCACAAAAACGAAACTAGTGGCATCAGCTACTACATCTGCAGTTTTCTCCAAAAGTTTGAAGTTTGGCTCCTTGAAATTGTGCATGCTGGTTGGCCCATTCATCCGCTTCCAAACGGTGTCAAGTTTGTCCAGAATCGTCTATGTTAAGGTACCTTTAGACCGGGATACATGAGAGCCATGAAGGTTGGCGCTGACAGGCCTCCCTATGGGACTTAAAGCACAAAAACGAAAGTAGTGGCATCAGCTACTACATCTGCAGTTTTCTCCAAAAGTTTGAGGTATGGCGCCTTGAAATTGTGTATGCTGGTTGGCCCATTCATCCGCTTCCCAACGGTGTAACGTTTGTTCAGAATCGTCCATGTTAAGGTACATTTAGACCGAGATATATGAGAGCCATGTCGGTTGGCGCTGACAGGCCTCCCTATGGGACTTACTGCACAAAAACGAAACTAGTGGCATCAGCTAATACATCTGCAGTTTTCTCCAAGAGTTTCAGGTCTTGCACCTTGAAACTTTGTTGTTGGCATATTCATCAGTTTTCCAACAATGTATAGTTTGTCCAGAACCATCTATGTTACGTTACCTTTAGACTGCGATATATAGAGCAAGCATCGCTGGTGATGACAACTTTACTATTAGATTTACTGCACAAAGAGGCAATATGTTCTATATTTTGCATTTTACTCAAAATCTTAAGCCTCAAGACTTGCCTGTCTGTCAGCTTGTTGGCCTACTCATAAGCTTTCGAACAGTGTCTAGTTTGTTTTCAAATTTTTCGTGTAAAGGTACCTTTTGACTGCGTTATAGGGAGCAAGTGTCGCTGGTGATGACAGGCATTACTATTAGATTTACTGCACAAAGCGGCTTCGTTTTCTATATCTTGCATTTTCTCCAAAAATCGTTGGCCTCAAAATTTGTCCGTTTGCTAGCTTGTTGGCTTACTCATAAGCTTTTGAACAATGTATAGTTTGTGTAGAATTTCTCATGTAAAGATACCTTTTGACTGCAATATAGAAAGCGAGTATCATTGACAGGCATTATTAATGGAATTACTGCACAAAGAGGTAACTAGTGACATTATGTACTATATCGTGTTTTTCTTTAAAAGTCTTTGGCCTCAAGACTTGCCCGTTTGACAGCTTATTATCCTACTCATACGCTTTCTATTCATGTATAGTTTGTGTAGAATTTATAATGTTAAGGTACCTTTTGACTGCATTATAGAGAGCAAGTATCGCAGGCGATGACTAGCATTACTATTAGATTTAATGCACAAAGAGGCTTCATGCTCTATATCTTGCATTTTCTTCAAAAGTCTTGGGTCTCAAGAGCTGCCCGTCTGCCAGCATGTTGGCCTACTCATAAGCTTTCTAACAATGTATAGTTTGTGTAGAATTTCTTATGTTAAGATACCTTTTGACTGCTATATAAAGGGAAAGTATCGCCGGCTATGACAGGCATTACTATTATATTTACTGCACAAAGATGCATGATGCTCTACATCTTGCATTTTCTCCAAAGGTCTTGGACCTCAAGACGTGCCCGTTTGCCAGCTTGTTGGCCTACTCATAACCCTTCGACCAACGTATAATTTGTGTAGAATTTCTCATGGTAAGGTACCTTGTAATTGCGATATATAGGGAAAGTATCGCCGGCGATGACTGACATTACTATTAGATTTACAGCACAAAGTGGCTTCATGTTCTATATCTTGCAGTTTCTCTAAAAGTCTTAAGCCTCAAAACTTGAAAGACCTCAAAAACAAAAACAAATCTTGTTATTAAAGGTACCTTTTGACTGCAATATAGACAACAAATACCGCTCGCGATGACAGGTATTACTATTAGATTTACTGCACAAAGAGGTAACCAGTGATATCATGTACTATATCGTGCATTTTCTCCAAAAGTCTTAGGCCTCGAGACTTGCCCGTTTGCCAGCTTGTTGGCCTTTTAAATAATGTATAAATTGTGTGGAATCTCTCATGTTAAGGTACCTTTTGACTGAGATATATAGAGCATGTATCGCTGGCCATGACAGGCATTACTACTAGATTCACTGCACAAAGAGGCATCAAGTTCTATATCTTGTATTGTCTCCAGACTTGTCCATCTACCAGCTTGTTGGCCTACCCATTTTCTCACGTTAGAGTACCTTTTTACTGCGATTTAGAGAGCTAGTATCGTTGGCGATGACAGGCATTACTATTAGATTTACTGCTCAAATAGGCTTCATGTTCTATATCTCGCATTTTCTCCAAACGTTTTGGGCCTCAAAACTTGCCCGTTTGCCAGCTGTTGGCCTACTCATAAACTTTTGAATAATGTATAGTTCGTGTAGAATTTCTCATGATAAGGTACCTACTGACTGCGATGTAGAGAGCATGTATCGCTGGCAATGACAGGCATTAATACTAGATTTACTGCCCAAAAGGTAACTAATGGCTTCATGTTCTATATATTGCATTTTTTTCCCCAAAGTATTGAGTTTCAAGGCTTGCCCGTTTGCCAGCTTGTTGGCTTACTCATAAGCTACTCATAGTAAGGTACTTTTTGACTGCGATATACAGCCTGTCCCCCCCCCCCAAAAAAAAAAAACCGCTGCAAGCAGCAACGGGGTCTGTGTCCTTGGAATATTGAAAAATGTTTCATGATGCTTATGTGATGTTAAACCTTGGATATTCAGCTTTCAAATGCTACTTGTGGTTTTTGGGGGGTTTTTTTTGCCAAACCAGAGATATGGTCCGTTGAACACAAACACTCAAAAATCAATTTGTGCCACTTCCCGTAAGTTGAAACTATCAGTATTGCCAGTTTTATACACATGTATTCTGATCGTGCAGAAAAACAATTAGTAATGAAAAGGTGACGAAACACTTTAATTATTCATATTATAATGTTCTTTTCATTATTTGTAACACACTCTCCAAATCATCAAAATAAACCATATCTTCTGGAATTGCGAACCTCAATTGAAGTCGGATTTGAACAGGTGTCATGTCTTGTCATGTCATTATTAGGCCTAACAATGTAGAAAGTGGCACAAACTGATTTTTGAGTGTTTGTATTCAACGGACCATATCTCTGGTTTGGCAAAAGCAAAATTGATAAAACAAATAGTGCAGGCAGAAAGGGTGGTGGTGTGGCAGTGTATGTAAAATCACACATATCTGCTAACATCATTGATGACATTGTTGTCCCTGATGAATTAAAATGTATTTGGATTAAGGTACGACCCAACAGATTACGTAGAGGAGTTTCAGTGACCGCAGTGTGTGTTGTCTATATAGCAACTGATTCACCTCATCAACAGTTACTCCAGATGGATTTGTGAGCGGCAGTCTGCATTTTCTGCAGCTGATACAATTAAATGGTGTAAATTAAGAAATAAAATCAAGAGACAAATTGAAAAGGCCAAGACCTCATATTACTCCAATCCAATTAGGAACTTACAGTTAACGGAACCACGGCAGTGGCATAAACAAGTTTAAAAATTCCCAATTTATCCAAACCGGAACTTTACATCGACATTCAAGGTACTGACGTGAGTAATTTGACTGGGAAGCCAATGCAATTAATAACAGGTTCACAGATGTCTCAGCTGGGCTTCAAACTTTGCATATTTCGCAGAAAGTTTCATAACCAATTGGGTTGTTGAAGATATCGGTAATAAGATAGATGTGCATCAATTTGGCAATGTCCGAGGGGTTTCAACTAACCATTATTTGGTTAGTCTGGTGCATTATCTTTTTCAAGGTGCTGAGAAGAATCGGAACATCGGGACGGTGGTTCTCACGGACTTCTCGAAGGCATTTGATCTTGTCGACCACGCAGTCCTTATAAATAAGATTATTGCCATGGGAGTCTGTGGGGTCATTGTCCCGTGGATTTGTGATGTTATCAATGATAGAAGACAGTGTGTTCGTTATAACAATGTTCTCTCTGACTATGTTCATCTTAAAGCGGGATCCCACGGGCACAAAATTAGGGCCAGTTGGGTTTCAAATAATGATTAATGATGCTGCGCAGGATTCTCATTCTAATTATTGGAAGTATGTGAATGATTTGACATTTGTTGTAAATTCAAATAACACTTGTCAGGAACATATTCCATATGTAATACTAACTGTTTAAAGTTAAACCCTTCTAAGTGCCAGGTTCTTCAAGTTCATTTCAACAAATCCAAATCATAGTAATTTGACTATGGCAGATGACCTATTAAGTACTGTCTCAGAAGCCAAAATATTGGGACTTTGGATACAAAACAATTTGAAATGGAATACCCAAGTCGACAAGATATTGGTTAAGGCCAATCAAAGACTTTTCATGTTTCGATCGCTGAAAAGATTTGGATTTAGCAGGGAGGAACTCCGACTTACATTCAGTGGCTACATTAGACCAGTGTTACAATACACCGATGTTATATTTGGCACTCTGGGTTAACGACCAAACAGAGAAGTGATATTGAACAAATTCAAAACGGGTTTGCAAAATTATCTTAGGATGGGAATATGATCATTATGATGATGCCTGTAGAACTCTTAGATTTGATACATTACCCAGTAGGAGAGAAGATTATTGTCTTAGCTTTGCAAAAAAACATTCAGTGCAACCTTCTCACCGAGTCTTTATTCCAGTCCTTTCGGATTTGAAAGCCATGGTAGAAATCTACGGAATTCTTAGAGCATTACTACTCTTTGGACAAAAACTCATCGTTTTGAAAATAACTCATCGTTTTAAGAATTTAAAATCTTTTGCTAATTTTTAATACTTTTTGTTTACATTTTAACTTTAATGTTTCAGTTAACATTTCGTATTGTGTCCACTTTTAAATGTATTTACTGTCCTTTACAGGTTGATGTTTTATCTTTGTAACCATGTGCAACTCAGCCGCAAGGCTGCAAACCACTGGATTTTTAATAAACCAGAATGATAATAATAATAATAATAACAAATATCATTTGAAAGCTGAATATCCCAGGTTTCACATCGTATAAGCATCATGAAACATTTTTCAATATTCCAAGGACACAGAGCCCGTTTCTGCTTGCAGCATTTTTTGGACAAGCTGTATACTGTGCACGGAACAGCTTCCGAACATGGTGAGGGTATAAGTCGTCGTCATACCAAACTCGTTCCCAGGGTGTTGAGCAGTACGCTCTCGCCACTACCTGTTCTCTCACACTAGAATTCGAGCATTTACATATCCAAAAATGTTGAAGTCGTATGCAAATGAGAAATATCTGGTTCCGTCCTGTGCCTTACCTCAGCGTTGTTGTTTGGTTCTTCTTGTATGTGGTATCTGAGGTAAAAAAAATTTAAAAAAATTAAAAAAAAAAATCAATTCGTCGCGGCGTGACTGACGAATACACGATTTTTTTAAATTAAAATGTTGCCATCTTATCCAGTCAATATGCAGTATCACATTTTATATTAATGTGAGCAAATTGGAAAGGACAGGATTGTTTTCGAGTGGTGTGGACGTAATAGTCACAGTGAACGTGAAAAGACGTAATACATGTACACATTGGAAATAACACCAAGTTTACGATATAATGCCATATCTTGCTAATTGCGGTATCGAATCAGGATACAGGAAGCAAGTTCCAATCGCTGGGCTTACTACTGGAAACGAAGTTGGAAAGAAAATAAGCCCTGGTGCCGAGGTTGACGTCATACAGAACACTCCATAGAATGCTGCCACCAAGAGACTAAAACACTCCTTTTTTCTTTTAGAATTAATTACAAACAAATAGCTGTCTCAATAATACTGGGAAAATTCAAGGCAATTGGGCGAATGTGGAGAGTTATCTATATGATGGAAATTAATGCGCACTTAGTTTTGGGAAACATTTCTGAAAAATATGTTCGTTCACAATATGTTCGATCCCTGACAACTGCGTTGCGTCATATTTACATCTTTACCTGTCGTCTGACTGTCTCCAGCCATTGTACTATCCTCCCATCTGTGTCACTTTCATCTGTCTATTTTGACAGTTCCCGCGTCATACTCGACCTTTGTGTGACCCTAACTGTCTCCCCAAACACCCTTCAAACTGCGTATGTAACGCAAACTGACAAGCGAGTAGTGCTCGGGACAGCTCCTTAACGGGTAAAGCAATTACTCGCCGTTCAACACGCGGCTATCCATGTTGCAGGAGACCATTACTGAAAAAATGATTGATATGTGTTTCAACCACGACCTGTGGAGTACATTCTAAAATTACATTGGTGCAAGAACCAACCCATTTATTAGCTACACCGTCGAGTATCCAAACGTGACCCCGGTTGCCACGTGTTGAAAAACCTTGTTTGCCGTTTTTTGCTGTTAATAAATTGCAGGCATTTGGTGAATTAAAGAGCAAATATGCATTCCGATAAGCACCGAGCACGCCCGTCCACTGCGAGCGCAGGGGACGGAAGAGCGACCGAATCCGGGTCAGAATATAGTGGTCATTTGCAACTTGATGGAACAGTTTAGGCGGCAATGCCTCTTGAAAGAGGAAAACATTATACAGAGCGATATGTTTGAGTATTGCGACATTATACAACGTGCATTATGGATGGATGCGGTGTGTGTGTATTGACATAGGAAACTGAGCATCAGTAGACGACAGTTTTGTTATTGCATGGTGCAGGGGAATCACGCAGTAGCGGATAGGTTACCAAACGATGCATCACTCTTTGAGGGCATGCAGGAGGCTTCGACAATTTCCTTAATCATTATCGCTACCAAACAGCGCACAATGCCCAACAGGGAAATCTACTCTCGCTTGACTGTGTTACGCATTGATTCCGTAGGAAGTTCACAATTTTGAACCAGCTTCATTCGGGTTTGGTTTAATCATTGAATTCAGCCTACATCGCTGTAGTGACCACTAATACGCATTGAGACAAGGGAGATATTGGAATTGCAATGTTTGAGTGATAAGACATTGTTTTCTTTATGGTTGCCTAGAAAAGGTGAACTATGGGAGCAACTATCCAAACGACGACACCATGTGATGCACGCGTTAATCTGAGCGACGCAGACGACCAGGCGATCTCGCAGTGGATGTACTCGGACATCAGGTTCCAAATCAGTATCATCTCCCGCTCTATCATCCTAATGGTTGGTGTGGTCGGTAATGGCGCGTTTTTTATCGTCAGCGCCCGGACCCGGACCATGCACACCCTGGTGAATTTGTACCTGGTCCACCTGGCCGTTGCCGACATGCTGGTGTTGCTTCAGCACGCAGCCGTGCCCATTGTCGAGTACTCTGTGCTGCGGATACAATCGGACGGGCATCTGTTCGGTGCGTCTGGTTGCATGGCCAGTATATTCTTCAGCTACCTCGGGTACTTTACTTCTATTACATTGGTGTGTCTGATGTCGACGGAGAGATATCTAGCGGTGTGCCACCCTCTTAAACACCATTCCATCAACACCAAGGGTCGTGCGTCCAAACTGATTGCGTGTGCCTGGGCTTTGGGTGTCTTACTAAGTGCCTGTGCCATTCCGACCAGCGCTATCTTCACAAAGACCTGCATCGAGTGGCCAGATGAGGAGAAATTCACTACATACCCAACTTACGCAGGCCGCTGCGTCCCGACGGTCGGATGGGCTTCGCATGTTTTCGATGTCATACAGGCCGTGCCTTTCTTCTCGGCCCTCGTTTGCAACGCCGTGTTTTTCACCAAGATCATCCGGAACCTCCGCGGCAGACACGAGATCGACCAGGGCCGGGGATCGCTCCACGGACGCCGCGTGGCACACATCACCTACCAGGTCACCAAGATGCTGGTGGTAAACGGCGTCGTGTTCTTCATCTGTCATGCCCCGTTCCAGTTCCTGTCTCTGTGCACCCTGGTGTCCACCTTGACAAACCTTCCCCTCTTCACAGACCCAGTCGCACAGACGATTATCACCACAGCTTTCCGTCTTCTCGTCTACGCCAATTCCGCTGTTAATCCCTTAGTTTACAATGCCACTAACTCGCGCTACCGGAGAGCATTTGTCCAAGTTTTTGCTTGTTCGTCTCGAGCGAGACGGCAGGCAGCACAGTCTACCGTAGCAGGGTTAGCGTTGGCTACTAACATTGCGAATGGTCGCTCTGTCCAGCATCGCCTGGACGCCATAGGCCGACAAACAAGTAACGGTAGTATCCTGAATGGGGCACTGGCAAGTCGGGACTCACAGCACAGTTTGATAACAAAACTTTAGTTTATAATAATACTATTAATGTGTATTTATAAAGCTCACGTATCCACGCAAACGTGTGTTCACCGTCGATCGTGGACGTCACCCTCCCTCTTTTGTTTGTACTCTTAACTTTTTAGGAAGACTCCCATAGGTTTTGTACACGACCTCAATCGCGGACGTATGCTGGGAATCGTGGACGATATTGTTCTCTTTTGTTCTCTGGTATTTTTCATCCACGGCTGAAAAGATGAACACGTACCCCACTATTGGTGTTCAGGGCGCTACATCATCAGTTGACCTCAGTAGGTCATTGAAAACAACCGAGAAAGTAGGCTTCATCTCAACCTCGTCCCAGGGTGTCGAGCAGTACTCGCCCACCACTACCTGCTCTCTCACCCTGGTATTGGATCATTTGCATGTGCAAGATTTTTGCAGACGTATGCAAATGAGGAACAGTCTGGTGCTTGGATATGCGTTACACATTAGCATTTGTTTTTGTATGCGGTGTCTGGGGTAAAAACAGAGTCAATTCGTAGCAGCGCGAGCACGGCGTGAATTACGAAAACACGATTTTTGAAATCAAACTGTTACGATCTTATCAAGACAACATTCTGTATCATATTTCATATTAGTATGAGCAAATTGGAAAGGAAATTAGTATTTTCGAGAAGGCGTGGACGAATGATCGCGAAAACACGTACTGCACGTTGTGAATATATAGCACCAAGTACACGATAAAAATCCATTACTAGCCAATTGCGGTATCCAATCAGGATACAGGAAGAAAGTTTCCTATCCAGGGTTTACTATTGGAAACGCGGTTGGAAATAAAGTAAGCACTGGGGACGAGGTTGGCTTCATCTAGATTGTGTTTTGCCCCAAAGTTGGCAATGTTGCAATCCACCAGTGGGTCATCAACATTTGATGCATTGCTTCTTTTGGCATAAAAAGCATGCGTATTTGCGGTACTTGTGAGAACTGGTTTTGTTTCCTTTCTGCTAGCATTTACAACAGCAGTTTACCTACATTGTTCAATTATGCTTAGAGGAAATGAGGTCCAAGGAGTGTTCTCTTGTTTATCTTGTTTCGAGAAACAATTTTTACCTTTTTAAGTTCCTGTCGATTGTCATTCCAATTTTGAAAATTATAGATATGGTGACTTCAAATGCAGACAAAACGTGTCCTGCAAATCAAAGGGATGAAGTTTGAGGATATTTGCAATGAATTGATGCGAACATGATTTAGTGTAGAAACATCTGATATCTTGTAGGTGTATTGCTTGTGTTGTGCAAGTCATGTGGTCGATTTCCTTCAGAAAAGCCTTAGTGCTTGGCGTTTTATTAGTTTCGAAAAATTACTATTTTCACACTTTGTCGTGCCTTTTGAATTTGTGGAGGTGCATCAATTTTTCAAGGGTGTTCTGAAGGCAAACCTATTTTTGCATTAGTGCATTTTTGGACATTTGCAAACATCTGAGGGAAGGGTTTTGTTTTGGGCACAAACAGATCCATTTTGCAAGCAGACTGGCTCCCTGTCCGTGCATTGTAGATACTGATTGTGGGGCGGGAACCAGCTAACCCCGCGAGAACGGGTATTATATCCGCATGTAAACCCTAGTATTGATTAAACGATTAAACATACATGTATAAAGTAACCAATCCAAACAAACTGTGTTTGGGTCTGGAAAAAAAATGGAAAATCAGATTGTGATAATAAAGTCACTTTACGTCTGAAGATTGGAAACACTAATTAGCTTATATCATTTTAATGTCCTCTTGGTTTTACTTCATTGTTAAAGAAAAACTTTCTAAAAGAGAATTAAGTTGGATCTTGGGCTACGATGACCTCCAAATATTCCGTAAAGTTGTCTTAACTAGAGTTGCAGGTAGAGTGGTTAGTTTTGGGTTAGTATACATGGAAACATCATTGGAAAGAGTTTTGAAGAGGAAAAGGTAACTTGTGTAACTGTGATTGGAGAAAGGCTATGCCAGTTGTCCGGGGGAAGATGAGTTGGTATTTATCTCCCGTCCTGGTCTGGTGTGGTTAAAGTTGCCGAATGTGTTCTTGTCCCAGTGGCGGATCTACACCCCGGACATCAAAAATGTGAAAATCATGCGAGAAAAAAAGTAGCACATGCCTGCTACCCCCTCCCCCCCCCCATCTAGAGATGGATCCGCCCCTCTGCCTGTCTAATTAGGTTTGAGGAACTCGATGTGGTCAATGTCAATTAAGCCATTCAGTGTCGTGAGAATAAGCGGGCGAGTCAGAATCTGGCGGCGTCGTTCTTGGAGAGTCGACCAGCCAAGCAAAAGTTTTGGAGACAGTGACTCTGGTATCGTTGTCATCAGTAAATTTTTGGACTTTCTTAAGATGATTTTTGTTCCTTGCTGCTGCTGAGTAATCGAAATAAGGTCTGACAAAGGATGTATATAGTTTTCCCTTTGGCGTGGCTGAAAAATGGTGCAATTTACTTCTACTTAGGAATTTAAAAGCATTGTTTTTGGCATACAGTTTACCTGAACGTTCCATCTCGTGTTGACATAGTGGTAGGCCTACTGTCTCCGCTTTCCAGCCCTGTGTCACATTTTCGAATTTCAAGCTTTTAGACCATACATGAGATTTCCTCTCACCTCTAAACTGGACCACTGGTCCTCTTATGGTTTGGTTGAAAGAGAGTCTGCACTAGCAAGCCTAGGCTAATGTGATGATTCTTAATGAACAGCCTATTAACCATCAGAGTGTTTTCCAGTGCATGAGCCTAGCTTTTGTTCCAACAGATCTTTTGCATTGCAGCCATCTTTGAGGTACATGCTCTTGTTCCAGGATAATAGGCATGAGTACATCTCTTGCACACTCATTGTTACTGAATTAGAATTTAAAAACAAAACACCTTCAAGAAGGCCGCTGAAAGGAAAGGTATATATAATGGTGATTCCGTACCAGGTGCAAAATGATCCGTTATGTCCGCTTGAATAATCATTAATAATTGGGGGAAAATGTGAGACAAACATTAACTCGCATAAGTAAAAGATCGGTAGTTGTGATAAATTCATTTGTCGATTTTATTTGATCTATAGGAATAATTGATCAAAATTGAATACCACTTCATTAAGATGGAGCAGGAAAGTCACGTATGAATATAAATTCAGCACCCATAGAAAAAAAAAATATGATCTGTTGTCATGACAACCATATAATGTAATCGAAATGATTGTAAAATATTTTGATCTACTTAGAGCCAAATACATGTATTGGTTGAACTTATAAAAGTAATGAACATCGAGCACCGATGTCAACATACAGACCAATCCAATAGCTGACTACTATTTCACTTGGAGCTTTCGTTCAGCACATTGGCGCCATTTTGCCGTCTGTCGAAACACGCACACACTGCATCATCGTTTGGCGGGAAAACAAGTCTCCTTACCGCGCTTCAATCGCCTAGCAACGAAACACTGCAATTTGCCACGGATGCCTTGATCTGTCATTGCAACCGCCAACCTCTGGTTCAATACAGTCGATTTGGGTTTATGGATGGGAAGGAGCTGGAAAAGGAGTTTAATTGTGTGTGTTATATTAGCGCTCAAATAATACGCAGTATGTGTGTAAAATCACGAAGATTTAGCAAAACATCATGCTACTGTTCCGAAATACTTGCAAAACCCAATAGCTCAGTCGCCTGATAGTATTCGGTATGACCAAACGCTCGAGGGAATTTAGTTTGAATCTTCGTTTTGGAAAGCTTTAGACAAACCCCAACTGCAGAATACTGTTACCTAATGCACCCGCGCAAGTATGTATTTGCCTGCAATCGGGGACCCCCTATTGTCCATCTTTTGTTTAACTTTTTAGGAAGACCTCCCATATGTTTTGTATACGAATCCAAATTGGGGACCACTCGGGATTGAGGACCCTATTGTCCTCAATTGTTCAATGTCCACTATTGAATGCAAAAACAAACTCAAACAGACTTTGGTAAATATTTCGCGTGTGTTTATCCTGTGGTTTTTATCGTTTACTATGCCTGATTTTTTCCCAAATGACTTAAATGACGAAAGTATTATATTCTCTAAGACTTTTTTCGTAAGTGCCGAGGAGTAAAGATTCACTCTTTTTTAAGTGACATTCACTCAGTCGAGTGAATTGAGTTTCCAATTGGTTGACGTTTTTCCACTTGATTGACTTTTTCCTTCAATCTTACATTAGCGTGATTTTCACTCAAGATCGCCTATTCACGAGTTTTGCCCCCTGGAGAGTAAGAATTTGCTTAGAATTGTTTGTTTTTTTGTATTGTATTGTTACCTTTCATGACATATGGTTTGTGCAACTGTGCAAGGCAACTCACCACTGTATAGGATCCTCGTGCGCAGGCGCGGTTCTAGAACCAATATTTGGGGGGGGCTAGCACGGTGGATCCAGAATTTTTTCAGGGAGGCGTGCTGAAATGTAGACCGGTTATGTTTTCCAGACACTTAGGCCTCCGAAAATCAATAGGGGGGGGGGGGGGCTCATGCCATATTTTCAATGGGGAGCGCCAATATAATCCTAAAATCATTCACACTATATTAACTAATGCACCCTTGTCAGGGCTATTTCTTCTTTAGGGGAGACCGTTCGCATGTACATCACAATCCTTTTTGCTAATGCATTTTTTTTTTACGGAATTTATTTTTGGGGGGCTAGACAAAATTTGGGGGGGGGGGCCTACAGCCCCCCCCGCCCCCCCCCCCCCCCCCCGTAGAACCGCGCCTGCTCGTGCGTCCCCAGGACCCTCGATCTATGGACAAAATTGTCCTTTGTACAAACACTTCACGTACACCAAGTATCATTTGAAATCGCTGTGTTATTTTGGGTAAAGTAACGTGGAAATCAAACAACGTTTGCACGATTCGTATTCCTCCAGGTACTTGAGCTCGTCAATCAGTTACAGATGTCACTGTTGCAGTCGTGAAGAGTTTTTGTGTTTGCATTGCTTTTATTAATAGATGGTTCATTTGGGTTCTCCTTTCTGCCTTATTAGTCTGCTTCTTAAAGCACAGGTAATGTCTTTTTAACAGTGGCGCAAAATTACACGAAATGCTCGATAGTGGGGTGCTGTGGTCCAATGGTTACGGTGTTCGACTTGTGTGCCGTGGTACCTGGGTTCGAATCCTGATCGTGGGAACAGGGTGGTTGTGCTCTTGAGCAAGGCACTTTACCATTATTGCTTCGTCCCTCGGATGGGACGGAAAGCCGTAGGTCCCGTATGTTATGTAATACACGCTAAAGAACCCAGTTACACTTACCGCTATAAGAGAAGGGGTTTGCCCCGGTGTTTCTGGCAGTGGCTGCAATATGCGCCGGACCACCATGTATACCCTTATCAACAAGGTGCTATAAACATCATACATGTACTTGTTTTCCGTACGATAACTCTAGAAATATCCCATGTATCGAAATGAAATATCATCTGGTGATTTGACATGACATAATAACACAAATTTGTTGAATGTCAAGAGAAATTTTCAAGCAACTGAAATATGTAGTCCAAACAACCTATGAGTTCAGTGCCAAAAGTACACTAGTCCGAACGAATTAAGTCAACTTCCATGGAACAAAAACAACATACTCCTCTTCCATACGATAACTCTAGAAATACCCCATGTATCGAAACGAAATTACATCTGGTGATTTGAAATAATATAAAAACACAAATCTTTTGAATGTTAAGAGAAATTATCAAGCAATTGAAATAATATTGCCCGACCAACCCAGTGTATTTAGAGCGAAAAATACACTAGTCTAAACGAATTAAGTCAACTCTCATTGAACAAAAACAACACTCGTTTTCCATACGATAACTCTATAAATACCCCATGTATCGAAATGAAATAACATCTGGCGATTTCAAGCAATTAAAATAATATAGTCCGAACAACTTAGTGTGTTAAGTGTGAAATAACATCTGGTGATTTGACATGATATAATTACACAAATCTGTTGAATGTCAATAGAATTTGTCAATCAATTTAAATAATATAGTCCGAACATCCTAGTGTATTCAGTGCGAAATATACACAAGTCTAAACGAATTAAATCAACTTTCGTGGAACAAAAACAACACTCGTTTTCCATACGATAACTCTAGAAATACCCCATGTATCGAAATGAAATAACATCTGGTGATTTGACATGATATAATTACACAAATCTGTTGAATGTCAAGAGAATTTTTCAAGCAATTGAAATAATATAGTCCGAACATCCTAGTGTGTTAAGTGTGAAAAATACCCTAGTCCAAACTAAATAAGTCAACTTTCATGGAACAAAAACAACATACTGGTTTTCCATACGATATCTTTAGATTTATCCGATGTATCGAAATTAAATTACATCTGGTGATTTGACAGGATATAATAACACAAATCTGTTGAATATTACGACAAATTATCAAGCAGTTGAAAAAAAACCCCGAACAACCCAGGGTATTCAGTGCGAAAAATACACTAGTCTAAACAAATTAAGTCAACTGTCGTGGGAAAAAAAAACATAATGGTTTTCCTTACGATATCTCTAGATATATCCCATGTATCGAAATTAAATAACATCTGGTGATTTGACATGATACAATTACGCCAATCTGTTGAATGTCATGAGAAATGTTCAGGCAATTGAAATATTATAGCCCGACCAACCCAACGAATTAAGTACACTGTGACGTCTTTTTGGCAGGTTTTCTATATAAAGACAAAATAATTGGGTTTTTTGGTGACAACAACATTGGTTTGTCTAAATACTTTATAGGCTTTATGGACATGTGCTCAACACTAACTACGGGAAATTTCACACAAGTTTTATAACAGGCAATTGATGAGTTATTGTTCAAGCAACGCGTTGGTTGTTTCTGCGTGTTCAATAGTCGGGAGTTTTTGTGAACATCTTGGAGGTCTGAGGCAGGTTTTCTCCATGATGTCAAAATCGGGTTTTTGGATGGATACAAGATTGGTTTGTCTTAATATTTTATAGGCCTTATTGTCAGAATTTCCCTTAGATTTGAAGTGTTTTATATATCTCCAAATGTGCTTGTAGACTTCTTCATGTTTATTCATTAACTTGTGACTTTTATTTACACAGGGCCATGGACTTATTTGCCAACATGTAAATAACCTACTATTTTGTTTAACAATACATGACTGACAGGAGCAGTAGAATTCTCTTCCTTTGTGTTACCCATACCAATAGCGTGTAATGCCTTTTGTGTTTAATTGAATAAGCTTATCCAAGCCTTCCTCAATCTTTGTGTTTGAATTCCTTGAGGTTGTAAATGAATGAAGTGGAATGTTAGGTATCAGGTTTGGTTTGCAGTGATTGCTGGTAGAAGAGAGATTTTTGGTGTGCCACGGCAGAGCACATTTGATAGTTGATAAACATGGATGTCATGCATTGATCCTCTGAGCCTCGCGCTTTTCACAAGCCGGTATACATGTTGCTGCTAAATTTGCTGCAACTTGCAGAAGCAGATATTACAGACTGCAAATATTGGTGTGAAGCTGTGAAGCTGAGACCAAGAGCGGCTGGATCAGCGAATCCAAGATCGTGAATGACAAGGAAACCGTGAGTTATGTTTATTTAGTTATCAAGGAGGTTATGGTTTCTTTTTAGTTATTTAAAATGTATCATTGCGGTAAATAATGACCAGTGCCACCCTGAGAAAGTTTTGATGGAATAATTGACATTATTGATGAAGTTTTTTGTACATACACGCAAGTGTAATTCTTCAAGTCACAAGCCGATTTGTTGTAAAAAAAAAATTGGAGATTTTGAGGTACTGTTGCCTGTATTTTTTGGCCAATCTTTCATTGAATTATTAGATGGCTCTTGGCCCTAGCTAGCCTGTAGCCTGAGGTGCATGCCAAATTGAGGTAGATGGTCGATGAGCCGGGATGCTTTAAGACTTTGATTTATGTAGTAGCAACCGTTGAGTTTGACGTACTAACGTGAGTGTCGCAGAGAGACGACAAAGGACGCCGGAAAGGCTGTCACCATTGCATGTTACACCACTGAAAGTGTAGAATCAAGAGACCACCTAATTTTGAAAAACAGTGAACTGTATTATGTTATTTGTCTATTTGCAATAACATTTAACTGTTATTGAGGTGGTTTTTTTTTAGTGATCTTGATTTGAGAGGCATAATTTTTTGTGATTGATAAATTGAAGAGATTGTTAGCCAATTCGACTGGAAATTGAGATTCTAATTCACGAAAACTTAATGAAACGATATACGTTAGAGGAATTAGATAATTTATCGAATGATAACTTTATCCTAATCTAATAAATCTTAACAAGACAACCTATAGTAACTTATTAATAAAATAAACAATGAATTATCCTAAACTAAGCCGGCAGTATATTAAATGGGCCCGCCTGAAATGTGGGTGTCTGTGATGTCCTCACTTGAACTTGACCGTCGTTGTCCCAGCTATTATGCGCAACCTCTGTGTAGGTGTATGGTTCTGTGGAGACCGGTAGCTCTGTCAGCGCTGTTCGCTGTACTGTCGAGGGGACTGTCAGCCTCGCACGACGGACGATCTCCTCACCAGATAGGGGTACGGTCTGTCGCAGACCTGTCTGTCTCGCATATCCTGGTCGGTCAGGGATGGCGTCTAGCAAAGCCAAGGTGCCAGTTTCTAGCAAGGCCAAGTTGCCAAGTTGCCAGTTTCTAGCAAGGCCAAGTTGCCATCTGTACTATTTATAGTAATTTTTAAGAGTTGATACACCCCTAAAGATCAAACTATAATCGATTGCCTGCCATTGTTATGAAGAGCTTATCATAATAATACATGTAATTACTTAATAAAGGCTAAATCAAGGTTGTGGGTACATTATATAAAACCAAGTACATGTACCTTATCAAGGAGCAATGATTAAACGATAACTGCCATTGAATTAACGAGTAAGTCAAACACAAATTGTTTGAGAAAATAGTAAAACAATAAGCTCAAACTATACGGTCTGCTGGCAAAGATGTCAGAATTGGCTACAGGAGTCCACCGAAGGTTCAAGACCTGGTCATCGGTTCAAGACATGGTCATCGTAATATTTTGCCATTATTTTAATGGCGATCGGCGTTGGAGCTCTTCTCCCTTTTCTTGGTTTTTTAAAACGTGCGGCTTTCGCGTCACATGACTACATGTATTAGGCTAAACAAAGAACCTAAAAACGCCCAAACAACCTGAAAGACCAGACCATGGAAACATGAATATTTACGAGCTAATATGCATTATTTATTAGCATTTACAATCTACATGCAAAAACGTATAGGACGACCCGGACAATACACACGGACTATACGGACACGAGATACTTCTAAATTACTGAAGCGTTCAGTGATCTGTTGCTAGGACAACGTTGACAGAGTTATTAACTGGTCATTGTTGGTGTTTTAGAATTAAACCTTTGGAAGACATCCAAAGTTAGTGTGCATTGTTGTTTTAAATGACTTAATGCAAAAAACGTCGAAGTGATTTAGAAGTACGTATCCACACCTAGCGTTCTATTTTGAGTTGAATTTGTTCAGAAAGTAAAACCAGAGATTCTTTTCATTACTATTTTTTGTTGAGTTGTTGTGTTTCAAATTGAGTTTAAAACTCAGAAGAAAGAATACTTAGTTTATTTTGTGAGACACTTTTATTGTTTTCGCATTAACCATCCATTTTTATGACATATTAAGAGATATTAATAATCCTTTTTATGACAAGGAGAAATATTGTAAATGCTGCAAGAAGGAGTGGACTAGTTCACTAGTCAGGAGTATTTTCCGTACACTGAGACGTCCTAATGGCAGGGTTTCTCCATGATGACAAAATAAGGTTTTTGGGTAAATACATCAGTGGGAAATTAAGGGAAATTTCAAATCAGTATAACAGGTAAATAATGAGTTATTGTTCAAGCAACGCGTAGATTGTTTCTGCGTGTTCAATAGTCGGGAGTATTTTTGTACTCTGGGACGTCTTTACGGCAGGTTTTCTCCATAATGAGAAAATAATGGTTTTGGACTACTACAATATAGGTTTGTCTTAATACTTTATAGGCCTTATAGATATGTAATCAACAATGATTAAGGGAAATATCAAACCAACACGTCAAGTGTTTTATTAGTTATTGTTCAAGCAACGCGTAGGTTGTTTCTGCGTGTTCAATGATAGTCAAGAGTATTTACTGTACACTGGGACGTCTTTATGGAAGGTTTTTTCCATGATGACAAAATAAGCTTTTTGGTGACTACAACATTGATTTGTCCAAACATTTTATAGGACTTATGGACATGTGCTCAATACTAATTAAGATAAATTTAAAACCAGTACGACAGGTTTTTTACTAGTTATTGTTCAAGCAACGCGTAGATTGTTTCTGCGTGTTTAATAGTCGGGAGTATTTTTGTACTTATGGCAGGTTTTCCCCATGATGACAAAATAATGGTTTTAGGTGACTACAACACAGGTTTCTCTGAATACTTTATAGGCCTTATACATACGTAATCAACAATAATTAAGGGAAATATCAAACCAACACGTCAAATATTTCATGAGTTATTGTTCAAGCAACGAGTAGGTTTTTTTTGCGTGTTCACTTGTCATGAGTATTTTCCGTACACCGGGACGTCTTTATGGAAGGTTTTTCCATGACGACAAAATAAGGTTTTTGGATGACTACAACACTGATTTATCCAAATAGACATTATGGACATGTGCTCATCACTAAATAAGGGAAATTTCAAATCAGTATATCAGGTAATTAATTAATTATTGTTCAAGCAACGTGTAGATTGTTTCTGCGTGTTCAATAGTCGGGAGTATATTCTGTACTCTGGGACGTCTTTACGGCAGGTTTTCTCCATTACAAAAATATGGTTTTGGACTACTACAACATAGGTTTGTCTGAATACTTTATAGGCCTTATAGATGTGTAATCAACAATGATTAAGGGAAATATCAAACCAACACTTCAAGTATTTCATACGTTATTGTTCAAGCAACGCGTAAGTTGTTTCTGCGTGTTCAATAATAGTCATGAGTATTTTCTGTACACTGTGACGTCTTTATGGAAGGTTTTTCTCCATGATGACAAAATAAGTTTTTTTGGTGACTACAACATTGATTTGTCTAAATATTTTATAGGACTTATGGACAAGTGCTCAATACTAATTAAGAGAAATTTAAAACCAGTACGACTTGTTTTTTATGAGTTATTGTTCAAGCAACGCGTAGATTGTTTCTGCGTGTTTAATAGTCAGGAATATTTTTAGTACACTGGCATGCCTTTAGGGCAGGTTTTCTCCATGATAACAAAATAATGGTTTAGGTGACTACAACATAGGTTTGTCGGAATACTTCTTCTTCTATTTCTTTTGATTATTCATCTGGCCAGAATTCAATTTAATGCGGTACTTTATTTTGGAGATATTTTGTCCAGCAGGGCTATCGTTTCTGTGCAAGAGTGAGGCAAATGTTCTGTTTGGACGGGGACTGCAGCCTATCGCCAACCGTTTCTCAGTCTTGACGCACAGCACTGTTGAAGAAGAGAAAAACAATATTTTGTCTAAACGTTCTGTCTTGTTTGTCTATTTCTAATGATTATTCATCTATCCAAAATTCAATTTAATGCGTTACTTTATTTTGGAGATATTTTGTCGACCAGGATTATCAATTCTGTGCAAGAGTGAGGCAAATGTTCTGTTTGGACTGCGACTGCAGCCTATCGCCAACTGTTTCTCCGTCTTGACACACAGCACTGTTGAGAGAGAGAAAAACAATATTTTGTCTAAACCTTCTGTCTTGTTTGTCTATATCTTATGTTTATTCATCTGGCGAGAATTCAATTTATTGCGTTACTTTATTTTGGAGATATGTTGTCGACCAGGGCTATCGTTTTTGTGCAAGAGTGGGGCAAATGCTCTGTTTGGACTGCAACTGCAGCCTATCGCCAACTGTTTCTCCGTCTTGTTTGCCTTTTTCTTATGATTATTCATCTGCCCAGAATTCAAATTAATGCGTTACTTTATTTTGGAGATATGTTGTCGACCAGGGCTATCATTTCTGTGCAAGAATGAGGCAAATGTTCTGTTTGGACTGCGACTGCAGCCTATCGCCAACTGTTTCTCCGTCTTGACACACAGAACTGTTGAGGGAGAGAAAAACAATATTTTGTCTAAATCTTCTGTCTTGTTTGTCTATTTCTTATGATTATTCATCTGGCTAGAATTCAGTTCAATGCGTTAATTTATTTTGGAGATATTTTGTCGACCAGGGCTATCGTTTCTGTGAGAGAGTGAGGCAAATGTTCTGTTTGGACTTCGACTGCAGCCTATCGCCAACTGTTTCTCCGTCTTGTTTGCCTTTTTCTTATGATTATTCATCTGCCCAGAATTCAAATTAATGCGTTACTCTATTTTGGAGATATTTTGTCGACCAGGGCTATCGTTTCTGTGCAAGAGTGAGGCAAATGTTCTGTTTGGACTGCGACTGCAGCCTATCGCCAACTGTTTCTCAGTCTTGACACACAGCACTGTTGAAGGAGAGAAAAACAATATTTTGTCTAAATCTTCTGTCTTGTTTGTCTATTTCTTATGATTATTCATCTGGCTAGAATTCAGTTCAATGCGTTAATTTATTTTGGAGATATTTTGTCGACCAGGGCTATCGTTTCTGTGAGAGAGTGAGGCAAATGTTCTGTTTGGACTTCGACTGCAGCCTATCGCCAACTGTTTCTCCGTCTTGACACACAGCACTGTTGAAGGAGAGAAAAACAATATTTTGTCTTAACCTTCTGTCTTTTTTGTCTATTTCTAATGATTATTCAAATGGCCAGAACTCAAATTAATGCGTTACTTTATTTAGGAGACATTTTGTTGAGCAGGGGTATCGTTTCCGTGTAAGAGTGAGGCAAATGTTCTTTTTGGACTGCAACAGCCGCCTATCGCCAACTGTTTCTCTATCTTGACACACAGCGCTGTTGAGAGAAAAAACAACATTTTGTCTAAATATTCTGTCTTGTTTGTCTATTTCTTATGATTATTCATATGGCAAGAAATCAATTGAATGCGTTACTTTATTTTGGAGACATTTTGTCCAGCAGGGCTATCGTTTCTATGCAAAAGTGAGGCAAATGTTCTGTTTGGACTGCAACAGCTGCCTATCGCCAACTGATTCTCCGTATTGACACACAGCACTGTTGAGGGAGAGAAAACAATATTTTGTCTAAACCTTCTGTCTTGTTTGTCTATTTCTTATGATTATTCATCTGGCTAGAAGTCAGTTCAATGCGTTAATTTATTTTGGAGATATTTTGTCGACCAGGGCTATCGTTTCTGTGCAAGAGTGAGGCAAATGTTCTGTTTGGACTTCGACTGCAGCCTATCGCCAACTGTTTCTCCGTCTTGACACACAGAACTGTTGAGGGAGAGAAAAACAATATTTTGTCTAAACCTTCTGTCTTCTTTGACTATTTGTTATGATTATTCATCTAAACCTTCTGTCTTCTTTGACTATTTGTTATGATTATTCATCTGAACAGAATTCAATTTAATGCGTTACTTTATTTTGGAGATATTTTGTCGACCAGGGCGATCATTTCTGTGCAAGAGTGAGGCAAATGTTCTGTTTGGACTGGGACTGCAGCCTATTGCCAACCGTTTCTCAGTCTTGACACACAGCACTGTTGAAGGAGACAAAAACAATATTTTGTCTAAATATTCTGTCTTGTTTGCCTATTTCTTATGATTATTCATCTGGCCAGAATTCAAATTAATGCGTTACTTTATTTTGGAGATATATTGTCGACCAGGGATATCGTTTCTGTGCAAGAGTGAGGCAAATGTTCTGTTTGGACTGGGACTGCAGCCTATCGCCAGCTGTTTCTCAGTCTTGACACACAGCACTGTTGAGGGAGAGAAAAACGATATTTTGTCTAAACCTTCTGTCTTTTTTGTCTATTTTTAATGATTACTAATATGGCCAGAATTCAATTTAATGCGTAACTTTATTTTGGAGATATTTTGTCGACCAGGGCGATCATTTCTGTGCAAGAGTGAGGCAAATGTTCTGTTTGGACTGCGACTGCAGCCTATTGCCAACCGTTTCTCAGTCTTGACACACAGCACTGTTGAAGGAGACAAAAACAATATTTTGTCTAAATATTCTGTCTTGTTTGCCTATTTCTTATGATTATTCATCTGGCCAGAATTCAATTTAATGCGTCACTGAATTTTTGAGATATTTTGTCGACCAGGACTATCGTTTCTGTGCAAAAGTGAGGCAAATGATCTGTTTGGACTGCAACTGCAGCCTATCCCCCACTTTTTCTCCGTTTTTGCACAAGACACTGTTGAAGAAGAGAAAAACAACATTTTGTCTAAATCTTCCGTCTTTTTTGTCTATTTTTAATGATTACTAATCTGGCCAGAATTCAATTTATTGCATCACTTAAATTTGGAGATATTTTGTCCTCCAGGACTATCGTTTCTGTGCAAAAGTAAGGCAAATGATCTGTTTGGACTGCAACTGCAGACTATCCCCCAATTCTTCTCCGTTTTTGCACAAGACACTGTTCAGGAAGAGAAAACAATATTTTGTCTAAATCTTCTGACTTCTTTGTCTATTTTTAATGATTAATAAGCGGGCCAGAATGCAATTTAATGCGTCACTGAATTTTGGAGATATTTTGTCCTCCAGGACTATCGTTTCTGTGCACAAGTGAGGCAAATGATCTGATTGGAGTGCAACTGCAGCCTATCCCCCAATTTTTCTCGGTTTTTGCACAAGACACTATTGAGGAAGAGAAAAACAACATTTTGTCTAAATCTTCTGTCTTTTTTGTCTATTTTTAATGATTAATAACCGGGCCAGAATTCAATTTAATGCGTCACTGAATTTTGGAGATATTTTGTCCTCCAGGACTATCGTTTCTGTGCAAAAGTGAGGCAAATGATCTGTTTGGAGTGCAACTGAAGCCTATCCCCCAATTTTTCTCGATTTTTCCACAAGACACTGTTGAGGAAGAGAAAAACAACATTTTGTCTAAATCTTCTGTCTTTTTTGTCTATTTTTAATGGTTACTAATCTGGCCGGAATTCAATTTAATGCGTCACTGAATTTTGGAGATATTTTGTCCTTCAGGACTATCGTTTCTGTGCAAAAGTGAGGCAAATGATCTGTTTGGACTGCAACTGCAGCCTATCCCCCAATTTTTCTCCGTTTTTGCACAAGACACTGTTGAGGAAGAGAAAAACAATATTTTGTCTAAATCTTCTGTCTTTTTTGTCTATTTTTAATGATTAATGATAGGGCCAGAATTCAATTTAATACGTCACTGAATTTTGGAGATATTTTGTCCTTCAGGACTATCGTTTCTGTGCAAAAGTGAGGCAAATGATCTGTTTGGAGTGCAACTGCAGCCTATCGCCCAATTTTTCTCGATTTTTCCACAAAACACTGTTGAGGAAGAGAAAAACAACATTTTGTCTAAATCTTCTGTCTTTTTTTGTCTATTTTTAATGGTTACTAATCTGGCCGGAATTCAATTTAATGTGTCACTGAATTTTGGAGATATTTTGTCCTCCAGGACTATCGTTTCTGTGCAAAAGTGAGGCAAATGATCTGTTTGGACTGCAACTGCAGCCTATCCCCCAATTTTTCTCCGTTTTTGCACAAGACACTGTTGAGGAAGAGAAAAACAATATTTTGTCTAAATCTTCTGTCTTTTTTGTCTATTTTTAATGATTAATAATCTGGCCAGAATTCAATTTAATGCGTCACTGAATTTTGGAGATATTTTGTCCTCCAGGACTATCGTTTCTGTGCAAAAGTGAGGCAAATGATCTGTTTGGAGTGCAACTGCAGCCTATCCCCCAATTTTTCTCGATTTTTGCACAAGACACTGTTGAGGAAGAGAAAAACAACATTTTGTCTAAATCTTCTGTCTTTTTTGTCTATTTTTAACGATTAATAATCGGACTAGAATTCAATTTCATGCGTCACTGAATTTTGGAGATATTTTGTCCTTCAGGACTATCGTTTCTGTGCAAAAGTGAGGCAAATGATCTTTTTGGAGTGCAACTGTAGCCTATCCCCAATTTTTCTCCGTTTATGCCCAAGACACTGTTGAGGAAGAGAAAAACAATATTTTGTCTAAATCTTCTGTCTTTTTTGTCTATTTTTAATGATTAATAATCCAGGCCAGAATTCAATTTAATGCGTCACTGAATTTTGGAGATATTTTGGAGTCCAGGGCTATCGTTTCTTTGCAAGAGTTAGGTAAATGTTCTGTTTGGACTGGGACTGCAGCCTCTCGCCAACTGTTTCTCCGTCTTGAGACACAGCACTGTTGAGGAAGAGAAAAACAATATTTTGTCTAAATCTTCTGTCTTTTTTGTCTATTTCTTATGATTATTCATCTGGCCAGAATTCAATTTAATGCGTTACTTTATTTTGAAGATAATTTTCTGGACCAGGGCTATCATTTCTGTGCAAGAGTGAAACAAATGTTCTGTTTGGACTGGGACTGCAGCCTATCGCCAACTGTTTCTCCGTCGTGACACACAGCACTGTTGAAGGAGAGAAAAACAATATTTTGTCTAAATCTTCTGTCTTTTTTGTCTATTTCTTATGATTATTCATCTGGCCAGAATTCAGATCAATGCGTTACTTTATTTTGGAGATATTTTGTCGACCAGGGCTATCGTTTCTGTGCAAGAGTGAGGCAAATGCTCTGTTTGGACTGCGACTGCAGCCTATCGCCAATTGTTTCTCCGTCTTGACACAGCACTGTTGAGAGAGAGAAAAACAATATTTTGTCTAAACCTTCTGTCTTGTTTGTCTATTTCTTATGATTATTCATCTGGCCAGAATTCATTTTAATGCGTTACTTTATTTTGGAGAAATTTTGTCGACCAGGGCTTTCATTTCTGTGCAAGAGTGAGGCAAATGTTCTGTTTGGACTGCGACTGCAGCCTATTGCCAACCGTTTCTCAGTCTTGACACACAGCACTGTTGAAGGAGAGAAAAACAATATTTTGTCTAAATATTCTGTCTTGTTTGTCTATTTCTTATGATTATTCATCTGGCCAGAATTCAAATTAATGCGTTACTTTATTTTGGAGATATTTTGTCGACCAGGGCTATCGTTTCTGTGCAAGAGTGAGGCAAATGTTCTGTTTGGACTGCGACTGCAGCCTATCGCCAACTGTTTCTCCGTCTTGACACACAGCACTGTTGAGGGAGCGAAAAACCATATATTGTCTAAATATTCTGTCTTGTTTGTCTTTTTCTTATCATTATTCATCCGGCCAGAATTCAATTTAATGCGTTACTTTATATTTGCAATGCGTTCTAGGGCCCTTAAGGCATCTTTCTAGCTACTTTCAGGAAATTTCATTTTTTGTGTGGACAATTCAAAGAAAAATGCAAGGGGTTAGCCTTACATTTTTAGTCAAATTTGGCCAAAAATTTACTTTTCTCAAAACAAGGCAGAAATTCATCTGGATGCAAGAGGAACATCAATCAATACTCCAACACACATCATTTTGAAAATTTGGACAAAAATCGTCAATTTTTGGAGAAAAAAAGGATATTTTTGAGCGATTTTACCTCAATTTTGCGACGGGATTTTCCTTTCAATAGCAAATCTGTCCAGCAATCGATTTGGAATGCGTTCTAGGGCCCTGAAGGCATGTTTCTAGCAACTTTCAGGAAATTTCATTTTTCGGCCAAAATTGAAAAAAATGCAAGGGGTTAGCCTTACATTTTTAGTCAAAATCGGCCAAAAATGGACTTTTCTCAAAACAAGGCAGAAATTCATCTGGATGCAAGAGGAACATCAGTCAATACTCTAACACACATTATTTTGAAGATTTAGGCAAAAATCGTAAATTTTCCGAGAAAAAAGGATATTTTTTGAGCAATTTTACATCAATTTTTTTCGACAGAATTTCCTCTATAATAGCACATCTGTCCAGCAATCGATTTGGAATGTGTTCTAGGGCCCTTAAGGCATCTTTCTAGCAACTTTCAGGAAATTTCATTTTTCGGCCAAAAATGAAAAAAATGCAAGGGGTTAGCCTTACATTTTTAGTCAAAATTGGCCAAAAATTGACTTTTCTCAAAACAAGGCAGAAATTCATCTGGATGCAAGAGGAACATCAATCAATACTCTAACACACATAATTTTGAAGATTTAGGCAAAAATCGTCAATTTTTGGAGAAAAAAAGGATATTTTTGAGCGATTTTACCTCAATTTTGCGACGGGATTTTCCTTTCAATAGCAAATCTGTCCAGCAATCGATTTGGAATGCGTTCTAGGGCCCTGAAGGCATGTTTCTAGCAACTTTCAGGAAATTTCATTTTTCGGCCAAAATTGAAAAAAATGCAAGGGGTTAGCCTTACATTTTTAGTCAAAATCGGCCAAAAATGGACTTTTCTCAAAACAAGGCAGAAATTCATCTGGATGCAAGAGGAACATCAGTCAATACTCTAACACACATTATTTTGAAGATTTAGGCAAAAATCGTAAATTTTCCGAGAAAAAAGGATATTTTTTGAGCAATTTTACATCAATTTTTTTCGACAGAATTTCCTCTATAATAGCACATCTGTCCAGCAATCGATTTGGAATGTGTTCTAGGGCCCTTAAGGCATCTTTCTAGCAACTTTCAGGAAATTTCATTTTTCGGCCAAAAATGAAAAAAATGCAAGGGGTTAGCCTTACATTTTTAGTCAAAATTGGCCAAAAATTGACTTTTCTCAAAACAAGGCAGAAATTCATCTGGATGCAAGAGGAACATCAATCAATACTCTAACACACAAAATTTTGAAGATTTAGGCAAAAATCGTCAATTTTTGGAGAAAAAAAGGGTAATTTTGAGCAATTTTACCTCAATTTTTTCGACAGAATTTCCTCTATAATAGCACATCTGTCCAGCAATCGATTTGGAATGCGTTCTAGGGCCCTTAAGGCATGTTTCTAGCAACTTTCAGGAAATTTCATTTTTCGGCCAAAATTGAAAAAAATGCAAGGGGTTAGCCTTATATTTTTAGTCAAAATCGGCCAAAAATTGACTTTTCTCAAAACAAGGCAGAAATTCATCTGGATGCAAGAGGAACATCAGTCAATACTCTAACACACATAATTTTGAAGATTTAGGCAAAAATCGTCAATTTTCCGAGAAAAAAGGATATTTTTTGAGCAATTTTACTTCAATTTTGCGACAGGATTTCCCTTTCAATAGCAAATCTGTCCAGCAATCGATTTGGAATGCGTTCTAGGGCCCTTAAGGTATGTTTCTAACAACTTTCAGGAAATTTCATTTTTCGGCCAAAATTGAAAAAAATGCAAGGGGTTAGCCTTATATTTTTAGTCAAAATCGGCCAAAAATTGACTTTTCTCAAAACAAGGCAGAAATTCATCTGGATGCAAGAGGAACATCAGTCAATACTCTAACACACATAATTTTGAAGATTTAGGCAAAAATCGTCAATTTTTGGAGAAAAAAGGGTAATTTTGAGCAATTTTACCTCAATTTTTTTCGACAGAATTTCCTCTATAATAGCACATCTGTCCAGCAATCGATTTGGAATGTGTTCTAGGGCCCTTAAGGCATCTTTCTAGCAACTTTCAGGAAATTTCATTTTTCGGCCAAAAATGAAAAAAATGCAAGGGGTAAGCCTTACATTTTTAGTCAAAATTGGCCAAAAATTGACTTTTCTCAAAACAAGGCAGAAATTCATCTGGATGCAAGAGGAACATCAGTCAATACTCTAACACACATAATTTTGAAGATTTAGGCAAAAATCGTCAATTTTTGGAGAAAAAAGGGTAATTTTGAGCAATTTTACCTCAATTTTTTCGACAGAATTTCCTCTATAATAGCACATCTGTCCAGCAATCGATTTGGAATGCGTTCTAGGGCCCTTAAGGCATCTTTCTAGCAACTTTCAGGAAATTTCATTTTTCGGCCAAAATTGAAAAAAATGCAAGGGGTTAGCCTTACATTTTTAGTCAAAATCGGCCAAAAATTGACTTTTCTCAAAACAAGACAGAAATTCATCTGGATGCAAGAGGAACATCAGTCAATACTCTAACACACATAATTTTGAAGATTTAAGCAAAAATCGTCAATTTTCCGAGAAAAAAGGATATTTTTTTAGCAATTTTACTTCAATTGTGCGACAGGATTTCCCTTTCCAAAGCAAATCTGTCCAGCAATCGATTTGGAATGCGTTCTAGGGCCCTTAAGGCATGTTTCTAGCAACTTTCAGGAAATTTCTTTTTTCGGCCAAAATTGAAAAAAATGCAAGGGGTTAGCCTTACATTTTTAGTCAAAATTGGCCAAAAATTGACTTTTCTCAAATCAAGGCAGAAATTCATCTGGATGCAAGAGGAACATCAGTCAATACTCTAACACACATAATTTTGAAGATTTAGGCAAAAATCGTCAATTTTCCGAGAAAAAAGGATATTTTTTGAGCAATTTTACTTCAATTTTGCGACAGGATTTCCCTTTCAATAGCAAATCTGTCCAGCAATCGATTTGGAATGCGTTCTAGGGCCCTTAAGGTATGTTTCTAGCAACTTTCAGGAAATTTCATTTTTCGGCCAAAATTGAAAAAAATGCAAGAGGTTAGCCTTATATTTTTAGTCAAAATCGGCCAAAAATTGACTTTTCTCAAAACAAGGCAGAAATTCATCTGGATGCAAGAGGAACATCAGTCAATACTCTAACACACATAATTTTGAAGATTTAGGCAAAAATCGTCAATTTTCCAAAAAAAAGGGTAATTTTGAGCAATTTTACCTCAATTTTTTCGACAGAATTTCCTCTATAATAGCACATCTGTCCAGCAATCGATTTGGAATGTGTTCTAGGGCCCTTAAGGCATCTTTCTAGCAACTTTCAGGAAATTTCATTTTTTCGGCCAAAAATGAAAAAAATGCAAGGGGTAAGCCTTACATTTTTAGTCAAAATTGGCCAAAAATTGACTTTTCTCAAAACAAGGCAGAAATTCATCTGGATGCAAGAGGAACATCAGTCAATACTCTAACACACATAATTTTGAAGATTTAGGCAAAAATCGTCAATTTTTTGAGAAAAAAGGGTAATTTTGAGCAATTTTACCTCAATTTTTTTCGACAGAATTTTCTCTATAATAGCACATCTGTCCAGCAATCGATTTGGAATGTGTTCTAGAGCACTTAAGGCATCTTTCTAGCAACTTTCAGGAAATTTCATTTTTCGGCCAAAAATGAAAAAAATGCAAGGGGTTAGCCTTACATTTTTAGTCAAAATTGGCCAAAAATGGACTTTTCTCAAAACAAGGCAGAAATTCATCTGGATGCAAGAGGAATATCAGTCAATACTCTAACACACATAATTTTGAAGATTTAGGCAAAAATCGTCAATTTTTGGAGAAAAAAGGGTAATTTTGAGCAATTTTACCTCAATTTTTTCGACAGAATTTCCTCTATAATAGCACATCTGTCCAGCAATCGATTTGGAATGCGTTCTAGGGCCCTTAAGGCATGTTTCTAGCAACTTTCAGGAAATTTCATTTTTCGACCAAAATTGAAAAAAATGCAAGGGGTTAGCCTTACATTTTTAGTCAAAATCGGCCAAAAATTGACTTTTCTCAAAACAAGGCAGAAATTCATCTGGATGCAAGAGGAACATCAGTCAATACTCTAACACACATAATTTTGAAGATTTAAGCAAAAATCGTCAATTTTCCGAGAAAAAAAGGATATTTTTTGAGCAATTTTACTTCAATTTTGCGACAGGATTTCCCTTTCCAAAGCAAATCTGTCCAGCAATCGATTTGGAATGCGTTCTAGGGCCCTTAAGGCATGTTTCTAGCAACTTTCAGGAAATTTTTTTTTCGGCCAAAATTGAAAAAAATGCAAGGGGTTAGCCTTACATTTTTAGTCAAAATTGGCCAAAAATTGACTTTTCTCAAATCAAGGCAGAAATTCATCTGGATGCAAGAGGAACATCAGTCAATACTCTAACACACATTATTTTGAAGATTTAGGCAAAAATCGTCAATTTTCCGAGAAAAAAGGATATTTTTTGAGCAATTTTACCTCAATTTTTTCGACAGAATTTCCTCTATAATAGCACATCTGTCCAGCAATCGATTTGAAATGCGTTCTAGGGCCCTTAAGGCATGTTTCTAGCAACTTTCAGGAAATTTCATTTTTCGGCCAAAATTGAAAAAAAATGTAAGGGGTTAGCCTTACTTTTTGATCAAATTTGGCCAAAAATTGACTTTTCTCAAAACAAGGCAGAAATTCATCTGGATGCAAGAGGAACATCAGTCAATACTCTAACACACATAATTTTGAAGATTTAGGCAAAAATCGTCAATTTTCCGAGAAAAAAGGATATTTTTTGAGCAATTTTACTTCAATTTTGCGACAGGATTTCCCTTTCAATAGCAAATCTGTCCAGCAATCGATTTGGAATGCGTTCTAGGGCCCTTAAGGTATGTTTCTAGCAACTTTCAGGAAATTTCATTTTTCGGCCAAAATTGAAAAAAATGCAAGGGGTTAGCCTTATATTTTTAGTCAAAATCGGCCAAAAATTGACTTTTCTCAAAACAAGGCAGAAATTCATCTGGATGCAAGAGGAACATCAGTCAATACTCTAACACACATAATTTTGAAGATTTAGGCAAAAATCGTCAATTTTCCAAAAAAAAGGGTAATTTTGAGCAATTTTACCTCAATTTTTTCGACAGAATTTCCTCTATAATAGCACATCTGTCCAGCAATCGATTTGGAATGTGTTCTAGGGCCCTTAAGGCATCTTTCTAGCAACTTTCAGGAAATTTCATTTTTTCGGCCAAAAATGAAAAAAATGCAAGGGGTAAGCCTTACATTTTTAGTCAAAATTGGCCAAAAATTGACTTTTCTCAAAACAAGGCAGAAATTCATCTGGATGCAAGAGGAACATCAGTCAATACTCTAACACACATAATTTTGAAGATTTAGGCAAAAATCGTCAATTTTTTGAGAAAAAAGGGTAATTTTGAGCAATTTTACCTCAATTTTTTTCGACAGAATTTCCTCTATAATAGCACATCTGTCCAGCAATCGATTTGGAATGTGTTCTAGGGCACTTAAGGCATCTTTCTAGCAACTTTCAGGAAATTTCATTTTTCGGCCAAAAATGAAAAAAATGCAAGGGGTTAGCCTTACATTTTAAGTCAAAATTGGCCAAAAATGGACTTTTCTCAAAACAAGGCAGAAATTCATCTGGATGCAAGAGGAACATCAGTCAATACTCTAACACACATAATTTTGAAGATTTAGGCAAAAATCGTCAATTTTTGGAGAAAAAAGGGTAATTTTGAGCAATTTTACCTCAATTTTTTCGACAGAATTTCCTCTATAATAGCACATCTGTCCAGCAATCCATTTGGAATGCGTTCTAGGGCCCTTAAGGCATGTTTCTAGCAACTTTCAGGAAATTTCATTTTTCGACCAAAATTGAAAAAAATGCAAGGGGTTAGCCTTACATTTTTAGTCAAAATCGGCCAAAAATTGACTTTTCTCAAAACAAGGCAGAAATTCATCTGGATGCAAGAGGAACATCAGTCAATACTCTAACACACATAATTTTGAAGATTTAAGCAAAAATCGTCAATTTTCCGAGAAAAAAAGGATATTTTTTGAGCAATTTTACTTCAATTTTGCGACAGGATTTCCCTTTCCAAAGCAAATCTGTCCAGCAATCGATTTGGAATGCGTTCTAGGGCCCTTAAGGCATGTTTCTTGCAACTTTCAGGAAATTTCATTTTTCGGCCAAAATTGAAAAAAATGCAAGGGGTTAGCCTTACATTTTTAGTCAAAATTGGCCAAAAATTGACTTTTCTCAAATCAAGGCAGAAATTCATCTGGATGCAAGAGGAACATCAGTCAATACTCTAACACACATTATTTTGAAGATTTAGGCAAAAATCGTCAATTTTCTGAGAAAAAAGGATATTTTTTGAGCAATTTTACCTCAATTTTTTCGACAGAATTTCCTCTATAATAGCACATCTGTCCAGCAATCGATTTGGAATGCGTTCTAGGGCCCTTAAGGCATGTTTCTAGCAACTTTCAGGAAATTTCATTTTTCGGCCAAAATTGAAAAAAATGCAAGGGGTTAGCCTTATATTTTTAGTCAAAATCGGCCAAAAATTGACTTTTCTCAAAACAAGGCAGAAATTCATCTGGATGCAAGAGGAACATCAGTCAATACTCTAACACACATAATTTTGAAGATTTAGGCAAAAATCGTCAATTTTCCAAAAAAAAGGGTAATTTTGAGCAATTTTACCTCAATTTTTTCGACAGAATTTCCTCTATAATAGCACATCTGTCCAGCAATCGATTTGGAATGTGTTCTAGGGCCCTTAAGGCATCTTTCTAGCAACTTTCAGGAAATTTCATTTTTTCGGCCAAAAATGAAAAAAATGCAAGGGGTAAGCCTTACATTTTTAGTCAAAATTGGCCAAAAATGGACTTTTCTCAAAATAAGGCAGAAATTCATCTGGATGCAAGAGGAACATCAGTCAATACTCTAACACACATAATTTTGAAGATTTAGGCAAAAATCGTCAATTTTTTGAGAAAAAAGGGTAATTTTGAGCAATTTTACCTCAATTTTTTTCGACAGAATTTCCTCTATAATAGCACATCTGTCCAGCAATCGATTTGGAATGTGTTCTAGGGCACTTAAGGCATCTTTCTAGCAACTTTCAGGAAATTTCATTTTTCGGCCAAAAATGAAAAAATGCAAGGGGTTAGCCTTACATTTTAAGTCAAAATTGGCCAAAAATGGACTTTTCTCAAAACAAGGCAGAAATTCATCTGGATGCAAGAGGAACATCAGTCAATACTCTAACACACATAATTTTGAAGATTTAGGCAAAAATCGTCAATTTTCCGAGAAAAAAGGGTAATTTTGAGCAATTTTACCTCAATTTTTTCGACAGAATTTCCTCTATAATAGCACATCTGTCCAGCAATCGATTTGGAATGCGTTCTAGGGCCCTTAAGGCATGTTTCTAGCAACTTTCAGGAAATTTCATTTTCGGCCAAAATTGAAAAATGCAAGGGTTAGCCTTACATTTTTAGTCAAAATCGGCCAAAAATTGACTTTTCTCAAAACAAGGCAGAAATTCATCTGGATGCAAGAGGAACATCAGTCAATACTCTAACACACATAATTTTGAAGATTTAAGCAAAAATCGTCAATTTTCCGAGAAAAAAAGGATATTTTTTGAGCAATTTTACTTCAATTTTGCGACAGGATTTCCCTTTCCAAAGCAAATCTGTCCAGCAATCGATTTGGAATGCGTTCTAGGGCCCTTAAGGCATGTTTCTAGCAACTTTCAGGAAATTTTTTTTCGGCCAAAATTGAAAAAAATGCAAGGGGTTAGCCTTACATTTTTAGTCAAAATTGGCCAAAAATTGACTTTTCTCAAATCAAGGCAGAAATTCATCTGGATGCAAGAGGAACATCAGTCAATACTCTAACACACATTATTTTGAAGATTTAGGCAAAAATCGTCAATTTTCCGAGAAAAAAGGATATTTTTTGAGCAATTTTACCTCAATTTTTTCGACAGAATTTCCTCTATAATAGCACATCTGTCCAGCAATCGATTTGAAATGCGTTCTAGGGCCCTTAAGGCATGTTTCTAGCAACTTTCAGGAAATTTCATTTTTCGGCCAAAATTGAAAAAAATGCAAGGGGTTAGCCTTATATTTTTAGTCAAAATCGGCCAAAAATTGACTTTTCTCAAAACAAGGCAGAAATTCATCTGGATGCAAGAGGAACATCAGTCAATACTCTAACACACATAATTTTGAAGATTTAGGCAAAAATCGTCAATTTTCCGAGAAAAAAGGGTAATTTTGAGCAATTTTACCTCAATTTTTTTCGACAGAATTTCCTCTATAATAGCACCTCTGTCCAGCAATCGATTTGGAATGTGCTCTAGGGCCCTTAAGGCATCTTTCTAGCAACTTTCAGGAAATTTCATTTTTCGGCCAAAATTGAAAAAAATGCAAGGGGTTAGCCTTATATTTTTAGTCAAAATCGGCCAAAAATTGACTTTTCTCAAAACAAGGCAGAAATTCATCTGGATGCAAGAGGAACATCAGTCAATACTCTAACACACATAATTTTGAAGATTTAGGCAAAAATCGTCAATTTTCCGAGAAAAAAGGGTAATTTTGAGCAATTTTACCTCATTTTTTTTTGACAGAATTTCCTCTATAATAGCACATCTGTCCAGCAATCGATTTGGAATGTGTTCTAGGGCCCTTAAGGCATCTTTCTAGCAACTTTCAGGAAATTTCATTTTTCGGCCAAAAATGAAAAAAATGCAAGGGGTTAGCCTTACATTTTTAGTCAAAATCGGCCAAAAATTGACTTTTCTCAAAACAAGGCAGAAATTCATCTGGATGCAAGAGGAACATCAGTCAATACTCTAACACACATAATTTTGAAGATTTAGGCAAAAATCGTCAATTTTTGGAGAAAAAAGGGTAATTTTGAGCAATTTTACCTCAATTTTTTCGACAGAATTTCCTCTATAATAGCACATCTGTCCAGCAATCGATTTGGAATGCGTTCTAGGGCCCTTAAGGCATGTTTCTAGCAACTTTCAGGAAATTTCATTTTTCGGCCAAAATTGAAAAAAATGCAAGGGGTTAGCCTTACATTTTTAGTCAAAATCGGCCAAAAATTGACTTTTCTCAAAACAAGGCAGAAATTCATCTGGATGCAAGAGGAACATCAGTCAATACTCTAACACACATAATTTTGAAGATTTAGGCAAAAATCGTCAATTTTCCGAGAAAAAAGGGTAATTTTGAGCAATTTTACCTCAATTTTTTCGACAGAATTTCCTCTATAATAGCACCTCTGTCCAGCAATCGATTTGGAATGTGCTCTAGGGCCCTTAAGGCATCTTTCTAGCAACTTTCAGGAAATTTCATTTTTCGGCCAAAATTGAAAAAAATGCAAGGGGTTAGCCTTATATTTTTAGTCAAAATCGGCCAAAAATTGACTTTTCTCAAAACAAGGCAGAAATTCATCTGGATGCAAGAGGAACATCAGTCAATACTCTAACACACATAATTTTGAAGATTTAGGCAAAAATCGTCAATTTTCCGAGAAAAAAGGGTAATTTTGAGCAATTTTACCTCAATTTTTTTTGACAGAATTTCCTCTATAATAGCACATCTGTCCAGCAATCGATTTGGAATGTGTTCTAGGGCCCTTAAGGCATCTTTCTAAGCAACTTTCAGGAAATTTCATTTTTCGGCCAAAAATGAAAAAAATGCAAGGGGTTAGCCTTATATTTTTAGTCAAAATCGGCCAAAAATTGACTTTTCTCAAAACAAGGCAGAAATTCATCTGGATGCAAGAGGAACATCAGTCAATACTCTAACACACATAATTTTGAAGATTTAGGCAAAAATCGTCAATTTTTGGAGAAAAAAGGGTAATTTTGAGCAATTTTACCTCAATTTTTTCGACAGAATTTCCTCTATAATAGCACATCTGTCCAGCAATCGATTTGGAATGCGTTCTAGGGCCCTTAAGGCATCTTTCTAGCAACTTTCAGGAAATTTCATTTTTCGGCCAAAATTGAAAAAAATGCAAGGGGTTAGCCTTACATTTTTAGTCAAAATCGGCCAAAAATTGACTTTTCTCAAAACAAGGCAGAAATTCATCTGGATGCAAGAGGAACATCAGTCAATACTTTAACACACATAATTTTGAAGATTTAGGCAAAAATCGTCAATTTTCCGAGAAAAAAGGATATTTTTTGAGCAATTTTACTTCAATTTTGCGACAGGATTTCCCTTTCAATAGCAAATCTGTCCAGCAATCGATTTGGAATGCGTTCTAGGGCCCTTAAGGTATGTTTCTAACAACTTTCAGGAAATTTCATTTTTCGGCCAAAATTGAAAAAAATGCAAGGGGTTAGCCTTATATTTTTAGTCAAAATCGGCCAAAAATTGACTTTTCTCAAAACAAGGAAGAAATTCATCTGGATGCAAGAGGAACATCAGTCAATACTCTAACACACATAATTTTGAAGATTTAGGCAAAAATCGTCAATTTTTGGAGAAAAAAGGGTAATTTTGAGCAATTTTACCTCAATTTTTTCGACAGAATTTCCTCTATAATAGCACATCTGTCCAGCAATCGATTTGGAATGTGTTCTAGGGCCCTTAAGGCATCTTTCTAGCAACTTTCAGGAAATTTCATTTTTCGGCCAAAAATGAAAAAAATGCAAGGGGTAAGCCTTACATTTTTAGTCAAAATTGGCCAAAAATTGACTTTTCTCAAAACAAGGCAGAAATTCATCTGGATGCAAGAGGAACATCAGTCAATACTCTAACACACATAATTTTGAAGATTTAGGCAAAAATCGTCAATTTTTGGAGAAAAAAGGGTAATTTTGAGCAATTTTACCTCAATTTTTTTCGACAGAATTTCCTCTATAATAGCACATCTGTCCAGCAATCGATTTGGAATGTGTTCTAGGGCCCTTAAGGCATCTTTCTAGCAACTTTCAGGAAATTTCATTTTTCGGCCAAAAATGAAAAAAATGCAAGGGGTTAGCCTTATATTTTTAGTCAAAATCGGCCAAAAATTGACTTTTCTCAAAACAAGGCAGAAATTCATCTGGATGCAAGAGGAACATCAATCAATACTCTAACACACATAATTTTGAAGATTTAGGCAAAAATCGTCAATTTTTGGAGAAAAAAGGGTAATTTTGATCAAGTTGACCTCAATTTTTGCGACAGAATTTCCTCTATAATAGCACATCTGTCCAGCAATCGATTTGGAATGCGTTCTAGGGCCCTTAAGGCATCTTTCTAGCAACTTTCAGGAAATTTCATTTTTCGGCCAAAATTGAAAAAAATGCAAGGGGTTAGCCTTACATTTTTAGTCAAAATCGGCCAAAAATTGACTTTTCTCAAAACAAGGCAGAAATTCATCTGGATGCAAGAGGAACATCAGTCAATACTCTAACACACATAATTTTGAAGATTTAGGCAAAAATCGTCAATTTTCCGAGAAAAAAGGATATTTTTTGAGCAATTTTACTTCAATTTGCGACATGATTTCCCTTATAATAGCAAATCTGTCCAGCAATCGATTTGGAATGCGTTCTAGGGCCCTTAAGGTATGTTTCTAGCAACTTTCAGGAAATTTCATTTTTCGGCCAAAATTGAAAAAAATGCAAGGGGTTAGCCTTATATTTTTAGTCAAAATCGGCCAAAAATTGACTTTTCTCAAAACAAGGCAGAAATTCATCTGGATGCAAGAGGAACATCAGTCAATACTCTAACACACATAATTTTGAAGATTTAGGCAAAAATCGTCAATTTTCCAAAAAAAAGGTAATTTTGAGCAATTTTACCTCAATTTTTTCGACAGAATTTCCTCTATAATAGCACATCTGTCCAGCAATCGATTTGGAATGTGTTCTAGGGCCCTTAAGGCATCTTTCTAGCAACTTTCAGGAAATTTCATTTTTTCGGCCAAAAATGAAAAAAATGCAAGGGGTAAGCCTTACATTTTTAGTCAAAATTGGCCAAAAATTGACTTTTCTCAAAACAAGGCAGAAATTCATCTGGATGCAAGAGGAACATCAGTCAATACTCTAACACACATAATTTTGAAGATTTAGGCAAAAATCGTCAATTTTTGGAGAAAAAAGGGTAATTTTGAGCAATTTTACCTCAATTTTTTCGACAGAATTTCCTCTATAATAGCACATCTGTCCAGCAATCGATTTGGAATGCGTTCTAGGGCCCTTAAGGCATGTTTCTAGCAACTTTCAGGAAATTTCATTTTTCGACCAAAATTGAAAAAAATGCAAGGGGTTAGCCTTACATTTTTAGTCAAAATCGGCCAAAAATTGACTTTTCTCAAAACAAGGCAGAAATTCATCTGGATGCAAGAGGAACATCAGTCAATACTCTAACACACATAATTTTGAAGATTTAGGCAAAAATCGTCAATTTTCCGAGAAAAAAGGGTAATTTTGAGCAATTTTACCTTAATTTTTTCGACAGAATTTCTTCTATAATAGCACATCTGTCCAGCAATCGATTTGGAATGCGTTCTAGGGCCCTCAAGGCATCGTTCTAGCAACTTTCAGGAAGTTTCATTTTTTGGCCAAAATTGAAAAAAATGCAAGGGGTTAGCCTTACATTTTTAGTCAAAATCGGCCAAAAATTGACTTTTCTCAAAACAAGGCAGAAATTCATCTGGATGCAAGAGGAACATCAGTCAATACTCTAACACACATAATTTTGAAGATTTAAGCAAAAATCGTCAATTTTCCGAGAAAAAAAGGATATTTTTTGAGCAATTTTACTTCAATTTTGCGACAGGATTTCCCTTTCCAAAGCAAATCTGTCCAGCAATCGATTTGGAATGCGTTCTAGGGCCCTTAAGGCATGTTTCTAGCAACTTTCAGGAAATTTCTTTTTTCGGCCAAAATTGAAAAAAATGCAAGGGGTTAGCCTTACATTTTTAGTCAAAATTGGCCAAAAATTGACTTTTCTCAAATCAAGGCAGAAATTCATCTGGATGCAAGAGGAACATCAGTCAATACTCTAACACACATTATTTTGAAGATTTAGGCAAAAATCGTCAATTTTCCGAGAAAAAAGGGTAATTTTGAGCAATTTTACCTCAATTTTTTTCGACAGAATTTCCTCTATAATAGCACCTCTGTCCAGCAATCGATTTGGAATGTGCTCTAGGGCCCTTAAGGCATCTTTCTAGCAACTTTCAGGAAATTTCATTTTTCGGCCAAAATTGAAAAAAATGCAAGGGGGTTAGCCTTATATTTTTAGTCAAAATCGGCCAAAAATTGACTTTTCTCAAAACAAGGCAGAAATTCATCTGGATGCAAGAGGAACATCAGTCAATACTCTAACACACATAATTTTGAAGATTTAGGCAAAAATCGTCAATTTTCCGAGAAAAAAGGATATTTTTTGAGCAATTTTACTTCAATTTTGCGACAGGATTTCCCTTTCAATAGCAAATCTGTCCAGCAATCGATTTGGAATGCGTTCTAGGGCCCTTAAGGTATGTTTCTAACAACTTTCAGGAAATTTCATTTTTCGGCCAAAATTGAAAAAAATGCAAGGGGTTAGCCTTATATTTTTAGTCAAAATCGGCCAAAAATTGACTTTTCTCAAAACAAGGCAGAAATTCATCTGGATGCAAGAGGAACATCAGTCAATACTCTAACACACATAATTTTGAAGATTTAGGCAAAAATCGTCAATTTTTGGAGAAAAAAGGGTAATTTTGAGCAATTTTACCTCAATTTTTTCGACAGAATTTCCTCTATAATAGCACATCTGTCCAGCAATCGATTTGGAATGTGTTCTAGGTCCCTTAAGGCATCTTTCTAGCAACTTTCAGGAAATTTCATTTTTCGGCCAAAAATGAAAAAAATGCAAGGGGTAAGCCTTACATTTTTAGTCAAAATTGGCCAAAAATTGACTTTTCTCAAAACAAGGCAGAAATTTATCTGGATGCAAGAGGAACATCAGTCAATACTCTAACACACATAATTTTGAAGATTTAGGCAAAAATCGTCAATTTTGGAGAAAAAAGGTAATTTTGAGCAATTTTACCTCAATTTTTTCGACAGAATTTCCTCTATAATAGCACATCTGTCCAGCAATCGATTTGGAATGTGTTCTAGGGCCCTTAAGGCATCTTTCTAGCAACTTTCAGGAAATTTCATTTTTCGGCCAAAAATGAAAAAAATGCAAGGGGTTAGCCTTATATTTTTAGTCAAAATCGGCCAAAAATTGACTTTTCTCAAAACAAGGCAGAAATTCATCTGGATGCAAGAGGAACATCAGTCAATACTCTAACACACATAATTTTGAAGATTTAAGCAAAATCGTCAATTTTTGGAGAAAAAAGGGTAATTTTGAGCAATTTTACCTCAATTTTTTCGACAGAATTTCCTCTATAATAGCACATCTGTCCAGCAATCGATTTGGAATGCGTTCTAGGGCCCTTAAGGCATCTTTCTAGCAACTTTCAGGAAATTTCATTTTTCGGCCAAAATTGAAAAAAATGCAAGGGGTTAGCCTTACATTTTTAGTCAAAATCGGCCAAAAATTGACTTTTCTCAAAACAAGGCAGAAATTCATCTGGATGCAAGAGGAACATCAGTCAATACTCTAACACACATAATTTTGAAGATTTAGGCAAAAATCGTCAATTTTCCAAAAAAAAAGGTAATTTTGAGCAATTTTACCTCAATTTTTTCGACAGAATTTCCTCTATAATAGCACATCTGTCCAGCAATCGATTTGGAATGTGTTCTAGGGCCCTTAAGGCATCTTTCTAGCAACTTTCAGGAAATTTCATTTTTCGGCCAAAAATGAAAAAAATGCAAGGGGTAAGCCTTACATTTTTAGTCAAAATTGGCCAAAAATTGACTTTTCTCAAAACAAGGCAGAAATTCATCTGGATGCAAGAGGAACATCAGTCAATACTCTAACACACATAATTTTGAAGATTTAGGCAAAAATCGTCAATTTTTGGAGAAAAAAGGGTAATTTTGAGCAATTTTACCTCAATTTTTTCGACAGAATTTCCTCTATAATAGCACATCTGTCCAGCAATCGATTTGGAATGCGTTCTAGGGCCCTTAAGGCATCTTTCTAGCAACTTTCAGGAAATTTCATTTTTCGGCCAAAATTGAAAAAAATGCAAGGGGTTAGCCTTACATTTTTAGTCAAAATCGGCCAAAAATTGACTTTTCTCAAAACAAGGCAGAAATTCATCTGGATGCAAGAGGAACATCAGTCAATACTCTAACACACATAATTTTGAAGATTTAGGCAAAAATCGTCAATTTTCCGAGAAAAAAAGGATATTTTTTGAGCAATTTTACTTCAATTTTGCGACAGGATTTCCCTTTCAATAGCAAATCTGTCCAGCAATCGATTTGGAATGCGTTCTAGGGCCCTTAAGGTATGTTTCTAGCAACTTTCAGGAAATTTCATTTTTCGGCCAAAATTGAAAAAAATGCAAGGGGTTAGCCTTACATTTTAAGTCAAAATTGGCCAAAAATGGACTTTTCTCAAAACAAGGCAGAAATTCATCTGGATGCAAGAGGAACATCAGTCAATACTCTAACACACATAATTTTGAAGATTTAGGCAAAAATCGTCAATTTTTGGAGAAAAAAGGGTAATTTTGAGCAATTTTACCTCAATTTTTTCGACAGAATTTCCTCTATAATAGCACATCTGTCCAGCAATCGATTTGGAATGCGTTCTAGGGCCCTTAAGGCATGTTTCTAGCAACTTTCAGGAAATTTCATTTTTCGACCAAAATTGAAAAAAATGCAAGGGGTTAGCCTTACATTTTTAGTCAAAATCGGCCAAAAATTGACTTTTCTCAAAACAAGGCAGAAATTCATCTGAATGCAAGAGGAACATCAGTCAATACTCTAACACACATAATTTTGAAGATTTAAGCAAAAATCGTCAATTTTCCGAGAAAAAAAGGATATTTTTTTTGCAATTTTACTTCAATTTTGCGACAGGATTTCCCTTTCCAAAGCAAATCTGTCCAGCAATCGATTTGGAATGCGTTCTAGGGCCCTTAAGGCATGTTTCTTGCAACTTTCAGGAAATTTCATTTTTCGGCCAAAATTGAAAAAAATGCAAGGGGTTAGCCTTACATTTTTAGTCAAAATCGGCCAAAAATTGACTTTTCTCAAATCAAGGCAGAAATTCATCTGGATGCAAGAGGAACATCAGTCAATACTCTAACACACATAATTTTGAAGATTTAGGCAAAAATCGTCAATTTTTGGAGAAAAAAGGGTAATTTTGAGCAATTTTACTTCAATTTTTTCGACAGAATTTCCTCTATAATAGCACATCTGTCCAGCAATCGATTTGGAATGCGTTCTAGGGCCCTTAAGGCATGTTTCTAGCAACTTTCAGGAAATTTCATTTTTCGGCCAAAATTGAAAAAAATGCAAGGGGTTAGCCTTACATTTTTAGTCAAAATCGGCCAAAAATTGACTTTTCTCAAAACAAGGCAGAAATTCATCTGGATGCAAGAGGAACATCAGTCAATACTCTAACACACATAATTTTGAAGATTTAGGCAAAAATCGTCAATTTTCCGAGAAAAAAGGATATTTTTTGAGCAATTTTACTTCAATTTTGCGACAGGATTTCCCTTTCAATAGCAAATCTGTCCAGCAATCGATTTGGAATGTGTTCTAGGGCCCTTAAGGTATGTTTCTAGCAACTTTCAGGAAATTTCATTTTTCGGCCAAAGTTGAAAAAAATGCAAGGGGTTAGCCTTCCATTTTTAGTCAAGATCGGCCAAAAATTCACTTTTCTCAATACAAGGCAGAAATTCACCTGGATGCAAGAGCAACATCAATCAATACTCTAACACACATAATTTTGAAGATTAGGTTAAAAATCGGCGATTTTTGGAGGAAAAAAGGGTAATTTTTTATCGATTTTGCATCAATTTTTCGACAGAATTTCCCCTTTAATAGCACATCTGTCCAGCAATCGATTTGGAATGCGTTCTAGGGCCCTTAAGGCATCTTTCTAGCAACTTTCAGGAAATTTCATTTTTCGACCAAAATTGAAAAAAATGCAAGGGGTTAGCCTTACATTTTTAGTCAAAATCGGCCAAAAATTGACTTTTCTCAAAACAAGGCAGAAATTCATCTGGATGCAAGAGGAACATCAGTCAATACTCTAACACACATAATTTTGAAGATTTAAGCAAAAATCGTCAATTTTCCAAGAAAAAAAGGATATTTTTTGAGCAATTTTACTTCAATTTTGCGACAGGATTTCCCTTTCCAAAGCAAATCTGTCCAGCAATCGATTTGGAATGCGTTCTAGGGCCCTTAAGGCATGTTTCTTGCAACTTTCAGGAAATTTCATTTTTCGGCCAAAATTGAAAAAAATGCAAGGGGTTAGCCTTACATTTTTAGTCAAAATCGGCCAAAAATTGACTTTTCTCAAATCAAGGCAGAAATTCATCTGGATGCAAGAGGAACATCAGTCAATACTCTAACACACATAATTTTGAAGATTTAGGCAAAAATCGTCAATTTTCCGAGAAAAAAGGGTAATTTTGAGCAATTTTACTTCAATTTTTTCGACAGAATTTCCTCTATAATAGCACATCTGTCCAGCAATCGATTTGGAATGCGTTCTAGGGCCCTTAAGGCATGTTTCTAGCAACTTTCAGGAAATTTCATTTTTCGGCCAAAATTGAAAAAAATGCAAGGGGTTAGCCTTACATTTTTAGTCAAAATCGGCCAAAAATTGACTTTTCTCAAAACAAGGCAGAAATTCATCTGGATGCAAGAGGAACATCAGTCAATACTCTAACACACATAATTTTGAAGATTTAGGCAAAAATCGTCAATTTTTGGAGAAAAAAAGGTAATTTTGAGCAATTTTACCTCAATTTTTTCGACAGAATTTCCTCTATAATAGCACATCTGTCCAGCAATCGATTTGGAATGTGTTCTAGGGCCCTTAAGGTGTGTTTCTAGCAACTTTCAGGAAATTTCATTTTTCGGCCAAAATTGAAAAAAATGCAAGGGGTTAGCCTTATATTTTTAGTCAAAATCGGCCAAAAATTGACTTTTCTCAAAACAAGGCAGAAATTCATCTGGATGCAAGAGGAACATCAGTCAATACTCTAACACACATAATTTTGAAGATTTAGGCAAAAATCGTCAATTTTTGGAGAAAAAAGGGTAATTTTGAGCAATTTTACCTCAATTTTTTCGACAGAATTTCCTCTATAATAGCACATCTGTCCAGCAATCGATTTGGAATGCGTTCTAGGGCCCTTAAGGCATGTTTCTAGCAACTTTCAGGAAATTTCATTTTTCTTCCAAAATTGAAAAAAATGCAAGGGGTTAGCCTTATATTTTTAGTCAAAATCGGCCAAAAATTGACTTTTCTCAAAACAAGGCAGAAATTCATCTGGATGCAAGAGGAACATCAGTCAATACTCTAACACACATAATTTTGAAGATTTAGGCAAAAATCGTCAATTTTCCGAGAAAAAAGGATATTTTTTGAGCAATTTTACTTCAATTTTGCGACAGGATTTCCCTTTCAATAGCAAATCTGTCCAGCAATCGATTTGGAATGCGTTCTAGGGCCCTTAAGGCATGTTTCTAGCAACTTTCAGGAAATTTCATTTTTCGGCCAAAATTGAAAAAAATGCAAGGGGTTAGCCTTATATTTTTAGTCAAAATCGGCCAAAAATTGACTTTTCTCAAAACAAGGCAGAAATTCATCTGGATGCAAGAGGAACATCAGTCAATACTCTAACACACATAATTTTGAAGATTTAGGCAAAAATCGTCAATTTTCCAAAAAAAAGGGTAATTTTGAGCAATTTTACCTCAATTTTTTCGACAGAATTTCCTCTATAATAGCACATCTGTCCAGCAATCGATTTGGAATGTGTTCTAGGGCCCTTAAGGCATCTTTCTAGCAACTTTCAGGAAATTTCATTTTTCGGCCAAAAATGAAAAAAATGCAAGGGGTAAGCCTTACATTTTTAGTCAAAATTGGCCAAAAATTGACTTTTCTCAAAACAAGGCAGAAATTCATCTGGATGCAAGAGGAACATCAGTCAATACTCTAACACACATAATTTTGAAGATTTAGGCAAAAATCGTCAATTTTTGGAGAAAAAAGGGTAATTTTGAGCAATTTTACCTCAATTTTGTTCGACAGAATTTCCTCTATAATAGCACATCTGTCCAGCAATCGATTTGGAATGTGTTCTAGGGCACTTAAGGCATCTTTCTAGCAACTTTCAGGAAATTTCATTTTTCGGCCAAAAATGAAAAAAATGCAAGGGGTTAGCCTTACATTTTAAGTCAAAATTGGCCAAAAATTGACTTTTCTCAAAACAAGGCAGAAATTCATCTGGATGCAAGAGGAACATCAGTCAATACTCTAACACACATAATTTTGAAGATTTAGGCAAAAATCGTCAATTTTCCGAGAAAAAAGGGTAATTTTGAGCAATTTTACCTCAATTTTTTCGACAGAATTTCCTCTATAATAGCACATCTGTCCAGCAATCGATTTGGAATGCGTTCTAGGGCCCTTAAGGCATGTTTCTAGCAACTTTCAGGAAATTTCATTTTTCGACCAAAATTGAAAAAAATGCAAGGGGTTAGCCTTACATTTTTAGTCAAAATCGGCCAAAAATTGACTTTTCTCAAAACAAGGCAGAAATTCATCTGGATGCAAGAGGAACATCAGTCAATACTCTAACACACATAATTTTGAAGATTTAAGCAAAAATCGTCAATTTTCCAAGAAAAAAAGGATATTTTTTGAGCAATTTTACTTCAATTTTGCGACAGGATTTCCCTTTCCAAAGCAAATCTGTCCAGCAATCGATTTGGAATGCGTTCTAGGGCCCTTAAGGCATGTTTCTTGCAACTTTCAGGAAATTTCATTTTTCGGCCAAAATTGAAAAAAATGCAAGGGGTTAGCCTTACATTTTTAGTCAAAATCGGCCAAAAATTGACTTTTCTCAAATCAAGGCAGAAATTCATCTGGATGCAAGAGGAACATCAGTCAATACTCTAACACACATAATTTTGAAGATTTAGGCAAAAATCGTCAATTTTTGGAGAAAAAAGGGTAATTTTGAGCAATTTTACTTCAATTTTTTCGACAGAATTTCCTCTTTAATAGCACATCTGTCCAGCAATCGATTTGGAATGCGTTCTAGGGCCCTTAAGGCATGTTTCTAGCAACTTTCAGGAAATTTCATTTTTCGGCCAAAATTGAAAAAAATGCAAGGGGTTAGCCTTATATTTTTAGTCAAAATCGGCCAAAAATTGACTTTTCTCAAAACAAGGCAGAAATTCATCTGGATGCAAGAGGAACATCAGTCAATACTCTAACACACATAATTTTGAAGATTTAGGCAAAAATCGTCAATTTTCCAAAAAAAAGGGTAATTTTGAGCAATTTTACCTCAATTTTTTCGACAGAATTTCCTCTATAATAGCACATCTGTCCAGCAATCGATTTGGAATGTGTTCTAGGGCCCTTAAGGCATCTTTCTAGCAACTTTCAGGAAATTTCATTTTTCGGCCAAAAATGAAAAAAATGCAAGGGGTTAGCCTTACATTTTTAGTCAAAATTGGCCAAAAATTGACTTTTCTCAAAACAAGGCAGAAATTCATCTGGATGCAAGAGGAACATCAGTCAATACTCTAACACACATAATTTTGAAGATTTAGGCAAAAATCGTCAATTTTTGGAGAAAAAAGGGTAATTTTGAGCAATTTTACCTCAATTTTTTTCGACAGAATTTCCTCTATAATAGCACATCTGTCCAGCAATCGATTTGGAATGTGTTCTAGGGCCCTTAAGGCATCTTTCTAGCAACTTTCAGGAAATTTCATTTTTCGGCCAAAAATGAAAAAAATGCAAGGGGTTAGCCTTACATTTTAAGTCAAAATTGGCCAAAAATTGACTTTTCTCAAAACAAGGCAGAAATTCATCTGGATGCAAGAGGAACATCAGTCAATACTCTAACACACATAATTTTGAAGATTTAGGCAAAAATCGTCAATTTTCCGAGAAAAAAGGGTAATTTTGAGCAATTTTACCTCAATTTTTTCGACAGAATTTCCTCTATAATAGCACATCTGTCCAGCAATCGATTTGGAATGCGTTCTAGGGCCCTTAAGGCATGTTTCTAGCAACTTTCAGGAAATTTCATTTTTCGACCAAAATTGAAAAAAATGCAAGGGGTTAGCCTTACATTTTTAGTCAAAATCGGCCAAAAATTGACTTTTCTCAAAACAAGGCAGAAATTCATCTGGATGCAAGAGGAACATCAGTCAATACTCTAACACACATAATTTTGAAGATTTAGGCAAAAATCGTCAATTTTCCGAGAAAAAAAGGATATTTTTTGAGCAATTTTACTTCAATTTTGCGACAGGATTTCCCTTTCAATAGCAAATCTGTCCAGCAATCGATTTGGAATGCGTTCTAGGGCCCTTAAGGCATCTTTCTAGCAACTTTCAGGAAATTTCATTTTTCGGCCAAAATTGAAAAAAATGCAAGGGGTTAGCCTTACATTTTTAGTCAAAATCGGCCAATAATTGACTTTTCTCAAAACAAGGCAGAAATTGATCTGGATGCAAAAGGAGAAGCAGTAAAGCCACTGACACACATAATCTGGAAGGTTTAGGCAAAAATCGTCAATTTTTGGAGAAAAAGGGTAATTTTGAGCAATTTTACTTCAATTTTTCGACAGAATTTCCTCTATAATAGCACATCTGTCCAGCAATCGATTTGGAATGCGTTCTAGGGCCCTTAAGGCATGTTTCTAGCAACTTTCAGGAAATTTCATTTTTCGGCCAAAATTGAAAAATGCAAGGGGTTAGCCTTACATTTTTAGTCAAAATCGGCCAATAATTGACTTTTCTCAAAACAAGGCAGAAATTCATCTGGATGCAAGAGGAACATCAGTCAATACTCTAACACACATAATTTTGAAGATTTAGGCAAAAATCGTCAATTTTCCGAGAAAAAAGGGTAATTTTGAGCAATTTTACCTCAATTTTTTCGACAGAATTTCCTCTATAATAGCACATCTGTCCAGCAATCGATTTGGAATGCGTTCTAGGGCCCTTAAGGCATCTTTCTAGCAACTTTCAGGAAATTTCATTTTTCGGCCAAAAATGAAAAAAATGCAAGGGGTTAGCCTTACATTTTTAGTCAAAATTGGCCAAAAATTGACTTTTCTCAAAACAAGGCAGAAATTCATCTGGATGCAAGAGGAACATCAGTCAATACTCTAACACACATAATTTTGAAGATTTAGGCAAAAATCGTCAATTTTTGGAGAAAAAAGGGTAATTTTGAGCAATTTTACCTCAATTTTTTCGACAGAATTTCCTCTATAATAGCACATCTGTCCAGCAATCGATTTGGAATGTGTTCTAGGGCCCTTAAGGCATCTTTCTAGCAACTTTCAGGAAATTTCATTTTTCGGCCAAAAATGAAAAAAATGCAAGGGGTTAGCCTTACATTTTTAGTCAAAATTGGCCAAAAATTGACTTTTCTCAAAACAAGGCAGAAATTCATCTGGATGCAAGAGGAACATCAGTCAATACTCTAACACACATAATTTTGAAGATTTAGGCAAAAATCGTCAATTTTTGGAGAAAAAAAGGTAATTTTGAGCAATTTTACCTCAATTTTTTCGACAGAATTTCCTCTATAATAGCACATCTGTCCAGCAATCGATTTGGAATGTGTTCTAGGGCCCTGAAGGCATCTTTCTAGCAACTTTCAGGAAATTTCATTTTTCGGCCAAAAATGAAAAAAATGCAAGGGGTTAGCCTTGCATTTTCATCAAAATTGGCCAAAAATTGACTTTTCTCAAAACAAGGCAGAAATTCATCTGGATGCAAGAGGAACATCAGTCAATACTCTAACACACATAATTTTGAAGATTTAGGCAAAAATCGTCAATTTTTGGAGAAAAAAGGGTAATTTTGAGCAATTTTACCTCAATTTTTTTCGACAGAATTTCCTCTATAATAGCACATCTGTCCAGCAATCGATTTGGAATGCGTTCTAGGGCCCTTAAGGCATCTTTCTAGCAACTTTCAGGAAATTTCATTTTTCGGCCAAAAATGAAAAAAATGCAAGGGGTTAGCCTTATATTTTTAGTCAAAATCGGCCAAAAATTGACTTTTCTCAAAACAAGGCAGAAATTCATCTGGATGCAAGAGGAACATCAGTCAATACTCTAACACACATAATTTTGAAGATTTAGGCAAAAATCGTCAATTTTCCGAGAAAAAAGGGTAATTTTGAGCAATTTTACCTCAATTTTTTCGACAGAATTTCCTCTATAATAGCACATCTGTCCAGCAATCGATTTGGAATGCGTTCTAGGGCCCTTAAGGCATGTTTCTAGCAACTTTCAGGAAATTTCATTTTTCTTCCAAAATTGAAAAAAAATGCAAGGGGTTAGCCTTACATTTTTAGTCAAAATCGGCCAAAAATTGACTTTTCTCAAAACAAGGCAGAAATTCATCTGGATGCAAGAGGAACATCAGTCAATACTCTAACACACATAATTTTGAAGATTTAGGCAAAAATCGTCAATTTTCCGAGAAAAAAGGATATTTTTGGAGCAATTTTACTTCAATTTTGCGACAGGATTTCCCTTTCAATAGCAAATCTGTCCAGCAATCGATTTGGAATGCGTTCTAGGGCCCTTAAGGCATGTTTCTAGCAACTTTCAGGAAATTTCATTTTTCGGCCAAAATTGAAAAAAATGCAAGGGGTTAGCCTTATATTTTTAGTCAAAATCGGCCAAAAATTGACTTTTCTCAAAACAAGGCAGAAATTCATCTGGATGCAAGAGGAACATCAGTCAATACTCTAACACACATAATTTTGAAGATTTAGGCAAAAATCGTCAATTTTCCGAGAAAAAAGGGTAATTTTGAGCAATTTTACCTCAATTTTTTTCGACAGAATTTCCTCTATAATAGCACATCTGTCCAGCAATCGATTTGGAATGTGTTCTAGGGCCCTTAAGGCATCTTTCTAGCAACTTTCAGGAAATTTCATTTTTCGGCCAAAAATGAAAAAAATGCAAGGGGTTACCTTACATTTTTAGTCAAATTTGGCCAAAATTTGACTTTTCTCAAAACAAGGCAGAAATTCATCTGGATGCAAGAGGAACATCAGTCAATACTCTAACACACATAATTTTGAAGATTTAGGCAAAAATCGTCAATTTTGGAGAAAAAGGGTAATTTTGAGCAATTTTACCTCAATTTTTTCGACAGAATTTCCTCTATAATAGCACATCTGTCCAGCAATCGATTTGGAATGTGTTCTAGGGCCCTTAAGGCATCTTTCTAGCAACTTTCAGGAAATTTCATTTTTCGGCCAAAAATGAAAAAAATGCAAGGGGTTAGCCTTACATTTTTAGTCAAAATTGGCCAAAAATTGACTTTTCTCAAAACAAGGCAGAAATTCATCTGGATGCAAGAGGAACATCAGTCAATACTCTAACACACATAATTTTGAAGATTTAGGCAAAAATCGTCAATTTTCCGAGAAAAAAGGGTAATTTTGAGCAATTTTACCTCAATTTTTTCGACAGAATTTCCTCTATAATAGCACATCTGTCCAGCAATCGATTTGGAATGCGTTCTAGGGCCCTTAAGGCATGTTTCTAGCAACTTTCAGGAAATTTCATTTTTCGGCCAAAATTGAAAAAAATGCAAGGGGTTAGCCTTACATTTTTAGTCAAAATCGGCCAAAAATTGACTTTTCTCAAAACAAGGCAGAAATTCATCTGGATGCAAGAGGAACATCAGTCAATACTCTAACACACATAATTTTGAAGATTTAGGCAAAAATCGTCAATTTTCCGAGAAAAAAGGATATTTTTTGAGCAATTTTACTTCAATTTTGCGACAGGATTTCCCTTTCAATAGCAAATCTGTCCAGCAATCGATTTGGAATGCGTTCTAGGGCCCTTAAGGCATGTTTCTAGCAACTTTCAGGAAATTTCATTTTTCGGCCAAAATTGAAAAAAATGCAAGGGGTTAGCCTTACATTTTTAGTCAAAATCGGCCAAAATTTGACTTTTCTCAAAACAAGGCAGAAATTCATCTGGATGCAAGAGGAACATCAGTCAATACTTTAACAAGCATAATTTTGAAGATTTGGGCAAAAATCATCAATTTTTGGAGAAAAAAAAAAAAATTTTGAGCGATTTTACTTTAATTTTTCGACAGAATTTCCCCTTCAATAGCACATCTGTCCAGCAATCGATTTGGAATGTGTTCTAGGGCCCTTAAGGCATGTTTCTAGCAACTTTCAGGAAATTTCATTTTTCGGCCAAAATTGAAAAAAATGCAAGGGGTTAGCCTTACATTTTTAGTCAAAATCGGCCAAAAATTGACTTTTCTCAAAACAAGGCAGAAATTCATCTGGATGCAAGAGGAACATCAGTCAATACTCTAACACACATAATTTTGAAGATTTAGGCAAAAATCGTCAATTTTTGGAGAAAAAAGGGTAATTTTGAGCAATTTTACCTCAATTTTTTCGACAGAATTTCCTCTATAATAGCACATCTGTCCAGCAATCGATTTGGAATGTGTTCTAGGGCCCTGAAGGCATCTTTCTAGCAACTTTCAGGAAATTTCATTTTTCGGCCAAAAATGAAAAAAATGCAAGGGGTTAGCCTTACATTTTTAGTCAAAATTGGCCAAAAATTGACTTTTCTCAAAACAAGGCAGAAATTCATCTGGATGCAAGAGGAACATCAGTCAATACTCTAACACACATAATTTTGAAGATTTAGGCAAAAATCGTCAATTTTTGGAGAAAAAAGGGTAATTTTGAGCAATTTTACCTCAATTTTTTTCGACAGAATTTCCTCTATAATAGCACATCTGTCCAGCAATCGATTTGGAATGTGTTCTAGGGCCCTTAAGGCATCTTTCTAGCAACTTTCAGGAAATTTCATTTTTTGGCCAAAAATGAAAAAAATGCAAGGGGTTAGCCTTACATTTTTAGTCAAAATTGGCCAAAAATTGACTTTTCTCAAAACAAGGCAGAAGATCATCTGGATGCAAGAGGAACATCAGTCAGTACTCTAACACACATAATTTTGAAGATTTAGGCAAAAATCGTCAATTTTTGGAGAAAAAAGGGTAATTTTGAGCAATTTTACCTCAATTTTTTCGACAGAATTTCCTCTATAATAGCACATCTGTCCAGCAATCGATTTGGAATGGGTTCTAGGGCCCTTAAGGCATCTTTCTAGCAACTTTCAGGAAATTTCATTTTTCGGCCAAAATTGAAAAAAATGCAAGGGGTTAGCCTTACATTTTTAGTCAAAATTGGCCAAAAATTGACTTTTCTCAAAACAAGGCAGAAATTCATCTGGATGCAAGAGGAACATCAGTCAATACTCTAACACACATAATTTTGAAGATTTAGGCAAAAATCGTCAATTTTTGGAGAAAAAAGGGTAATTTTGAGCAATTTTACCTCAATTTTTTCGACAGAATTTCCTCTATAATAGCACATCTGTCCAGCAATCGATTTGGAATGTGTTCTAGGGCCCTTAAGGCATGTTTCTAGCAACTTTCAGGAAATTTCATTTTTCGGCCAAAATTGAAAAAAATGCAAGGGGTTAGCCTTACATTTTTAGTCAAAATTGGCCAAAAATTGACTTTTCTCAAAACAAGGCAGAAATTCATCTGGATGCAAGAGGAACATCAGTCAATACTCTAACACACATAATTTTGAAGATTTAGGCAAAAATCGTCAATTTTCCGAGAAAAAAGGATATTTTTTGAGCAATTTTACTTCAATTTTGCGACAGGATTTCCCTTTCAATAGCAAATCTGTCCAGCAATCGATTTGGAATGCGTTCTAGGGCCCTTAAGGCATGTTTCTAGCAACTTTCAGGAAATTTCATTTTTCGGCCAAAATTGAAAAAAATGCAAGGGGTTAGCCTTACATTTTTAGTCAAAATCGGCCAAAAATTGACTTTTCTCAAAACAAGGCAGAAATTCATCTGGATGCAAGAGGAACATCAGTCAATACTCTAACACACATAATTTTGAAGATTTTTTCGACAGAATTTCCTCTATAATAGCACATCTGTCCAGCAATCGATTTGGAATGTGTTCTAGGGCCCTTAAGGCATCTTTCTAGCAACTTTCAGGAAATTTCATTTTTCGGCCAAAAATGAAAAAAATGCAAGGGGTTAGCCTTACATTTTTAGTCAAAATTGGCCAAAAATTGACTTTTCTCAAAACAAGGCAGAAATTCATCTGGATGCAAGAGGAACATCAGTCAATACTCTAACACACATAATTTTGAAGATTTAGGCAAAAATCGTCAATTTTTGGAGAAAAAAGGGTAATTTTGAGCAATTTTACCTCAATTTTTTCGACAGAATTTCCTCTATAATAGCACATCTGTCCAGCAATCGATTTGGAATGTGTTCTAGGGCCCTTAAGGCATCTTTCTAGCAACTTTCAGGAAATTTCATTTTTCGGCCAAAATTGAAAAAAATGCAAGGGGTTAGCCTTACATTTTTAGTCAAAATTGGCCAAAAATTGACTTTTCTCAAAACAAGGCAGAAATTCATCTGGATGCAAGAGGAACATCAGTCAATACTCTAACACACATAATTTTGAAGATTTAGGCAAAAATCGTCAATTTTCCGAGAAAAAAGGGTAATTTTGAGCAATTTTACCTCAATTTTTTCGACAGAATTTCCTCTATAATAGCACATATGTCCAGCAATCGATTTGGAACGTGTTCTAGGGTCCTTAAGGCATCTTTCTAGCAACTTTCATTTTTCGGCCAAAAATGAAAAAAATGCAAGGGGTTAGCCTTACATTTTTAGTCAAAATTGGCCAAAAATTGACTTTTCTCAAAACAAGGCAGAAATTCATCTGGATGCAAGAGGAACATCAGTCAATACTCTAACACACATAATTTTGAAGATTTAGGCAAAAATCGTCAATTTTTGGAGAAAAAAGGGTAATTTTGAGCAATTTTACTTCAATTTTTTTCGACAGAATTTCCTCTATAATAGCACATCTTTCCAGCAATCGATTTGGAATGTGTTCTAGGGCCCTTAAGGCATCTTTCTAGCAACTTTCAGGAAATTTCATTTTTCGGCCAAAAATGAAAAAAAATGCAAGGGGTTAGCCTTACATTTTTAGTCAAAATTGGCCAAAAATTGACTTTTCTCAAAACAAGGCAGAAATTCATCTGGATGCAAGAGGAACATCAGTCAATACTCTAACACACATAATTTTGAAGATTTAGGCAAAAATCGTCAATTTTCCGAGAAAAAAGGATATTTTTTGAGCAATTTTACTTCAATTTTGCGACAGAATTTCTTCTATAATAGCACATCTGTCCAGCAATCGATTTGGAATGCGTTCTAGGGCCCTCAAGGCATCGTTCTAGCAACTTTCAGGAAGTTTCATTTTTTGGCCAAAATTGAAAAAAATGCAAGGGGTTAGCGTTACATTTTTAGTCAAATTTGGCCAAAAATTGACTTTTCTCAAAACAAGGCAGAAATTCATCCGGATGCAAGAGGAACATCAATAAATACTCTGACACACATCATTTTGAAGATTTGGGCAAAGATCGTCAATTTAGGAGAAAAAAAGGAAATTTTTTGGAGCAATTTAACCTCACTTTTTCGACAGAATTTACACTTTAAAATCACATCTGTCCAGCAAGCGATTTGGAATGCGTTCTAGGGCCCTCAAGGCATCTTTCTAGCAACTTTCAGGAAATTTCATTTTTCGGCCAAAATTGAAAAAAAATGCCCCTTACATTTTTAGTCAAATTTGGCCAAAAATTGACTTTTCTCAAAACAAGGCAGAAATTCATCTGGATGCAAGAGGAACATCAATCAATACTCAAACACACATCATTTTGAAGATTTCGGCAAAAATCGTCAATTTTCGGAGAAAAAACACACAATTTTTTGAGCGATTTTACCTTAATTTTTCGACAGAATTTCCCCTTTTAACAGCAAATCTGTCCACCAATTGATTTGGAATGCGTTCTAGGGCCCTAAAGGCATCTATCTAGCCAGGTGAAATTCCTTGAAACTTGCAGGAAAAAGGCCTGGTGGATGCCAGGACACATTCCGATTCGCACGCACAATTTTTTTTCTACTGCCCCACGCAAAATGTCACCACTGGAAAGAATACATAAGTTACAAATAATATATAACTGAGATTCAGGAGTTCACGTTTTGAAGTTTTTATTGTTCATGGCACCTGTATGAACGGTACCCAAAGCTACAAAATAATTCATAAATTGAGTTGACAAGATTTTTTTTTTGAGTGGGTGTCACATTCTTTCAACAATAACATATAACTTTGTATCTATCTAGAAAAAAAAGAAGTTCCTTTCTATTATACACAAACGTCTGCCACTAAAAATGGCAGATAATAATTTTGTACAAAAAGAGATAAATTTATTACTAACAATAACAAAGACATTTTCTTATAGTCAGCCAAGTATTAAACTGTCCCCTTACTTGTTCATTTCGTTGGCCTAGACTTGCCCCAGAATGTTTCTTTTTTACTTCTCAAATTCATTTGTGAACAGTGTTATTCAATTTGTGGCCAAAAGTTCAAGCCAATGGCAGACTTGGGCAAGTCTAATCTGTACGTGGAAGGAAACAATGATCCTATTGTCTTAGCAGCTGAAATGACACCATTCTAAACCAACCAATCACATTAAATATGCAAATTCAGTATGCAAATATCTTACACCTTCTTCCGATATGGAAATATCATACAACTGTACAGTTTACCATAATGCTTGAAAGTTTAACGTTTTGAACCAAACCAAAAATATTGGCATCTTATCAGTTGGGGGAGAAATATTGGCAAAATAATAAAAAGTGAAATTTGACACAAAAGAAATATTTCAAACTTTGAAAGAATACTTAAAAATAAAAACCTTTAAAATGAGAACCAATCTGAACTCCCCAAATATTTTACAACATTATTATTGTGTACCTGAAAGCTATAAGCACACAAATTTTTGACTTGCTAACTCTTGTAGGACCATTTTGTCATTACCCGACAGAATTCTTATTGTGACCAACTGATGTCTGTAGTTGGCCTTTTTGTCTCTTGTGTATTCACTGCACTTGACGGCCAACACACAGATGCCAACAAGTGTATAAAAAAAAAAAATCGAAACTGAACAAACACACACGCACAGGAAAACTGAGTTTGGACCAGTGATGAGTGTGGTCAAATTGTTGTCATAGATATTATCCCAGATTCCTTTGGGCCCACTTTCATAGCACTGCTTAACAGCAAAAACGTTGTGTTTACTATGGCAGAAAACCATGCTGCTGCTTAATCACCATTTCATGGCGTGGACGTACTAATTTTTGCGCGCATGGAGATTTATATTATGTCATCAATTTAAGCAACTTTTCCCTCTAGGGTTAAGCATGCTATTGCTGTGCTTACTGCTTACGGCCTCTTTGAAATAGATGGAGGATTGCTAAGCACAAATTCGGCTGGTAAGCAGCGCTTTGAACGTAGGCCCTGTATTCCAGCAAACAGCGTCGTGAAGTTTTGATTGATAAAAATGCAACACAATCAATAGTCCATCCCAACCTAGTTTTGACAGCTGTTTCACAACCATTTACCGACGGCGCTTTGTTAACCACATTTTTAACCCTTTTTCCCCATATGTTGCACCATAAAACCGAGTCCAATTTCATAGAGGTGATTGATAGCTCACGGAAAAGTTGTGATATTAGCTTTCTGTTTCCTGAACAAGTCCAGTCACAAGTCAGGCCACGAGAAAATCAAAAGTCGATTCACAAAGCTGGATCACAAGTAAAAGTTGCTAAATAATAACAAACGTCCATGAACAATAACACGGGAATGTTTTCGTCACAGTTCACCTGAACGGCTTGACTTAAGACTGCGGTTGTAATGGGCTTGTGAAGACTAGTCTTGGTCCAAGTTTAGATTTGGATTTTTGTTAACCTACAGCTGGTCTGTGACAAGGGCAGTACAGCTGCCATGGGAGTAGAATTCAGTCAACAAGATAAATCCGAATTCCGAGCACACATCATCACACACACACGTGCATTAGCTTGAATACAGTGCACATGAGGCATGCTTAAAATTTCCTGAGTAGCGCTGCTGAAGTTCCCAAGTCTGGATTGGATTCAAATGTTGATAGCAACCTTGTCAGGGACCAGTCTACGGAATAGCCGCTTGCACACAAGCGTCTATGATATTTGATCAGATTTGGAGATTAATGATGCAAAAACAAGGCTGCTTCTTGACCTTCATATTCTGAACATTCAGCGAGAGCCTTCTATCCGGTCTTCGGTAACCCGTTGTTGTATTACAAAAGCATGGCAGCTATTGACCAATCAACAGCTTAGGCTGATTTGCTGCTTGAAATGACGTCACAATTTCTAAAGCCCACACGCACAAAATTTGCATGCTCAGATATATCGGACGTTTGTAGTGTGGCTCTGCACACGTGAATGTATAATCCTCAGACTAGTCAGGGACAAGCTGTGTAAGGGGACTATAACAAATCCAGGCTTGAATTAAGACTATTTGTGGACTTGGAATGGACCGTACTACAATAATGCCATAATTGGAGTCAAACGCTACTGCGATTCTAAATCTGCTAGTGATCAATACACTGCAGATTTCATTACTAAATTTTGGGCATAGATCTACAGTTTGTTCAAAGCTTTACATCACAGGATTTCATGGCAACCAGGAACGTGTGAACAACCAGGGCCAGATTTCATGGCCCCACCTCGCACAACAAATACAGCTGTGCTAATGTATGTTTTAAGCACAACAAAAAATCTGCTGAGATCATAAGGGATCACAAGCGATATGCATCAGAACAAACATTTGCTTGTAACCCGTTTTTTTTTTGCTCAGCACCCGATTTCAAAAAAGCGCTGTGACACGTCGTAACTGGAGTGGACGGGTTTGAAACAAGACACAAGTTACGACGTGTCCGTGGTCATCACAAGAAATGAAGCATCTTTTCAAAGCCAGTTTTATGCCATAACAAATTAAATAAATGAGACCACAATACCGAGACAATGTATGTGGTGAAGCTGTAAACAGTTTTGTAGTCGAGTCCATCACAAGTCCAGTCACAAGTAACTGGATGACGATGACAAAGGAATGCTTTTGTAACAGTTCATTTGAATAGCTAGTGACTTGACTTGGGACTGAAGGACTTGTGATGGACTTGTGATGGACTTGTGATGGACTTGTGATGGACTTGTGATGGACTTGTGATGGACTTGTGATGGACTTGTGATGGACTTGTGATGGACTTGTTATGGACTTGTGATGGACTTGTGATGGACTTACTGATGGACTTGTGATGGACTTGCAGGGACTTGTGATGGAATGGACTACAACACTGGTTGTAAATGGAATGTGCAACGTGAGAAGATCCAACGACTCTTAGCTGAATATCAGATGACTATTTAAATAATTTCTGTCCTAGCATACATGAAACAGTCACTGTGCCGTGCTGTAAATACACCTACGACGTGTCACACTTTCGATGGGTTTTGTGAAATAAATCGCGTGACGCATCGCAGGAATACGAAGCGTCGCAGTGCTGCGATGCATTGCAAGTTTCAATGAGTCTCATGAAATCGGGTGCTGGAAGTCATTTCTGTGCTAAGCACATTTTTACGTTTATTGGCTCCGTGAATTTGGAACCAGGCTTTATACTCTGTGCCGATTCGCCAATGGAGGGTCAAGGCATGCACAGACCGTATAGGTTTTTGAAAACCCTTCTCCTAACCCATATTATCCGCTTCTTGTTGGACACTGGGGCAGAAACTACTCTGTGTGACTTGGAAAGCAATTTGTGCATGAAAGAATGGTCGTGGCCGCACTGACATCACCTGAAAACCCTCTCTATGTCCGTGTCTGGATTCCTTGAATACAGCTGGTGTCTATGCAAGCGGCCGAAACCACTACCATAAACACGTGTGTCACAACCGACCGAAGCCGAGTGATTCGGACACCGTTCTTGCTTCAATCCTGCTTGTGCCATATTTCAGACACAAAGCTAATCCTATTTATACAACTGTAAGCCATCGACATTGAATGCCCCATGCTAAATTTAAGACTTGATAGTGTTAAACATTTCAGCCCAAAGATGGTCTTTTTTTAAGACATTTTGTTCAAGCCATTGGTGAGCATTTTTCAAATATATTTCAGGAGTCTCTCAGTCATTGACATTTTGACAAGGAACAAGACAATCCTCAAACAAATGAAAGTTGTCTTCAACTTAAAAACAATTGAATTGTATTGGATACACTGAAGGGATGTAAAAAAAAAAAATCTAAAATCCTTGTATTAATTTCAAGTCCCAATAGTTCTTAAAAAAAGATTCAACCTAAAAATGTGCTCCTAAAATGCACTACCCTGAAATGAATGATGGAAATTTTTTGTCTCAATGAAAACAACTAGATGTATACCAAAGCTTGCTTAAAAAAATTGAAATATTTTTAAAATGTTGCATACATTAAGGAGATTAAAAAATTGAGATAACAAAAATTGAGAACGCTTTGAATAAATGTTTTGGACCAAGTTTATCTTCCAAGCATGTATGGTGTATGATCCAAGGAACAAAGATCCTGCGAGATATCCCAACCAGTTTTCTTGCAGTGATGTCCGTTTCAGCAATCTCAAAAAAGCAATGACAGTTTTTTTCTCTTTTCGCTCAAAAGCAGAAGAAAAATGGCAATTAAAAAAATGACTGGAAAGTGCCGGTTTATCTTGAGTGAGCATCTTTCTCCAAGTGTTTGTCTTTTTGTGCCGAGGACTCGGCGGGGGATGAGTTCCTTGCACCGGGAGGCAACGCTAAGCTAGGAGAGGATGTCCGACTCCTTGGATTTAAACCAATACTCGTCGACGGGATGAGAGGGGGAGGTTGGGGGGCCGTGGACGGTGAACCGTTCCTGTGAACATTGTTTGGGTACATCATACCGTTACGGAATGGTCCAGAGGACACTGGGGGCATTAACCCCATGGGGCGTGGTTGTAAGCAGAGTGCCGGGTCTACGCCTTGGAGTATCCGTACTCGCTCAGCTTCGTCGCGGATCATGCGTTCCCTCTCCTCCATGTAATGCTGGATGCGTTCCTGCTCCAGGCGACGCAAGGGGTCCAGTCCAATGGGGTTGTCACGGGTGAAGTCGTGTGGCTCCCGATCCCGGAATCGTTCATGATCTACTAACGGGCCCATGGGCTGGAGGGTGGCCCGCATCATGCGATCTCGCTCATATTCCCTCAGATCAGGCCGGACTAAGCCTTGCTCACGATGCAGGGCTTCCAACCCTCGTCCAAAGGGATCCCAGGGGGAGAGTCCCGGCCCTGGGGGTCTCTCCATTGGGTGAAACTGGGGTGCTCCTAACTGCCCTGCCAAGCGACTGCGTTCAAACAGGGACATCCCGGGTGCCATACTCATGGCGGGATGCAAGTTGGGATGCGAGTTGTGCAATGCTCGTTCCTTCTCCGATGACGCTCCCGTTTCCTTACGTTCCTCCTTCCCAACCAGCAAGCCGTGCACATTGTTGAACGCGCTCTCTGACTTGTTAGCGTGTAGGCCGTCGCTGCTCGGCCGGTAATGCGAGTCCCTGATCGGCGACCTGGAGGAAAACTCCCGATTCCGGGAGTGCTCGACTGAGCCTAGTCGGGATTCGTGGGGATGGTGCTCCCCGTCCCGCGAGAGCCCTCTGTCGTGGTTCTGGACAGTTTTGCTGGAATCACGTTCCTCGCGACGGTGCTCGGAATCGTTGGGCCAGCTGTGTGCAACGGGAGAGATTCTTTCTTTCTTTCCTGGTCTTGACTCGCTGTCTCTCCGCTCCCTGTGAACAGTGACAATCCATAATGGTTAGAGAAGTAAACGATCCATAGCACAGAAAAATACCTTTCAAGAAAGACAATGCATTAATGAACGAATGATCCTATCCCCATTAATCGGGGGTTACAATACCAATAAAAGTAATACAATCTTACGGTAGAAGCGCAGTGCAAATGCAACGATCTTATTTAATTTAAAAAGGGATTCTCACCTTTCTCTTTCTTTATCCCGTTCCCGCTCGCGCTCCCTTTCCCGTTCCCTCTCCCGTTCCCGTTCCCGTTCTCGTTCCCGGTTCCTCTCTTCTTCCTTAGCCCGTTCCCGGTCAAAGTCGATGTGGAATCCTTCCTTCAGCCTCTCTGCGTCGGGTTTGGACCAGCCCGGCGGCGGGGGCCCCGGGGGAAAGCCCGGTGGGGTGCGGTGGAGGCGATTCCAGGCGGGGTGGTGAGGGCTGACCAGGCCAGGAGGCACACCTAGCATCTCACGGCCATTCAAGAAGCCGCTCAGGTGAGCTGGGTTAGAACCTAAGGAGATGGGGAACCAGACAGATCCCAAGTCACAAATGTTAATTTGGGTGGTAGAGTGCTTGAGACATCTGCACTAGGTCACTGTCGTGGGTTCGAATCCCGCCAGGTTGAAATTGTGAGTTCTTTTAACACAAGCTCTCAGACAGTACTGGGTACAAAGAGCTTTTGAGAAAAAACACAAGCGAAGGACAAAACTCAATCTTCAACAGTGTGCTTGCACACCATGTCAAACTGATGTGAGAAGTTTTGTGGATTAAACTTACCAGGATTAGCCAATTGAAAGCCGAAGGTTGGAGGATAGCTGCCGGCCCGAGCTACCGGAGGTAGGCCAAACTGACCCGGGGAAGAGTTGAGGAAGGGTCCATGGTGGGGGTTTGCTCCTAGCTGGGTGTGGGGACCTCCGGGGCCACCTGTTCAATAAGTGAAACAATGATGACAACAATTTATTTAAGTGGGGGGGGGGGGGTGTTTAATTATTTTGTGTGGTGTGAAAAGATTTCAAAACATTCTAGTAACCACCTCTTTGGCACTGATGTTGAAATGTCCTTTTATAAGATCCATACACTGACAACATTTCCAATTGACGCTAAGAAGGTGCAGTTCTTGCCAACACATGTACATACATGTATGGGTCATGCCATAAATTTGGGGTCCAAAAGTGTGACATGTTTTAGTGTCCCTGTTACACCTGACCTGTGCAAAATCCCCATACAAGTAATCGTTAACATTGACTTCAAAGTATTTTTGATTATTTAGTTGGCTGGTACTTTGCTTTACATAATCACTCATGGAGATAGAAGGCGTTAAAGAATGTGTCCTGAATATACAAAACCTTATATCAGATGCAACATGAACCAACAAAATTGGATAACAAATTTATGAAATGCCCAATGTACATATCCTAGGGAACGTAACTGACAATACCAATTAAGCTAAGCTGGCTGGCTATGAAGATTGAGAGAGGGTTGCTTACAGTAAGTGTATCTGCTGAGCAGACACAGACAGTACCGACACGTTTCATCTTTTAGTTAGTACACTGCTTGTGATCAAATAATGGGCAAGTTTTTACCAGTAGCGTAACCAAAGGGGGGGGGTGAGCTGAGTGATTGAAATAGGTCTTGTTCAAATGACTTCACTTCCTACAGACCAGCCACGTGCATCGGCATTTTGAGCGTCAACTTGCATTATGCGCATCGGCTGCATCGTATTTCCAACACACTTCGAGCAACAAGCACGCGTTTTTGGAACATTTTCAACACTGCGTAATGTGTGCTTGATTACGTAAAATATGCAGGTGCAGTTCTCCTACAGACGGCCATCATTGAGCGAGCCCTTGGGGATTTTGAAAAGCAAAATCAGGACGGTGATAAAAGCAAATCGGGAAGGTGAAATTGGCCAACGGGACTACAACTCTATTTTGCATAACAACGTTTTCTGTAGATAGCCCTTTTTAACGAGTGCCATTTTTCACGAGCGCCCTTGCTTACATCCCATGAATGCCATGCCATGTTGAAGAGCGCCGCCTATTGTCTGAAAGTTTCCGGTTTGAACAGCGCCCCCATCGGAGGAAGGTGTCCAGCCCCAGGAATGGCATGCCAGCTTAACCGTGTTGCTGATTTCTGATAACTACATGAATCTGCTAAGCAGTATTTTTCGGTGCTTACCGTGAGGGAAGAGGCTGGTTTGCATGGGCAAGTCTGGCGGTCTGTGGGGTGAGAACAGGTGAGTAGGAGGCCGGCCGGCAAACAGATCGGCCTTGCCTAACTGATCCTTCTGGGCATCTGCCTTGGCCTGAGATTGAAAAAAAAAATAAGAAGATGACACAGAATGACATATTTTTTTTAGTGAAGAAGAAAGCAGTGTTTTAAGTCCCGTCCAGTCACAAGTCCAGTCACAAGTAACAGGGGATGAACAATAACTAAGGAAAGCCTTTGCCACAGTTCACTTGAACAGCTTGTGTTTGTTTGTAATTATTCGGCAATTGGCCGGGATAACCCAGGAAAGTCTCTCGACTTAGTCCCTTGGTAGAAGATGTGGAAGGAAATTACAGTTTTAGTGGTGGGAGGAAAACCCCAGAATGCTGTGAATTCGCAACAGTTGAACACATTTTGCAATAAATGCTTCTTGACGTCTACTTTGCATCGCATTCGCATGAAGTATGAACCAACCTTCACTCTCTTTGTGTAACTGTGTGAAGGCATGCTTGTGCATTCTTTTTCTTTTCGTATCTTCAAAGCATCAAATGATTGTTTTCCATTTGTCCACGCAGTGTTTTGCGTTGATGGTGTAGTTCGCGAGGTCTCTGGATCTGCTCTCTGGTAGTAGTGGGCATTTGAGGCAGTGATCCATGGTGTGGTCTGCTTCTCTGCACTACTCACAGATGATAGGGCCGGTCTTGTAACCCCATCGGGCTAATGTAGCTTAGGATCTACATGTTTTGTCCTCATTCGATTGAGAGTTTTCCGCTCGATCCATTTTGCTTGTGCATTGAATCATTGCAATGCCCCGGGGAAAAAAATGGGAATAAAAAGAAAATCTCACCTTTTGCTGTTGATGATAGATCAACCACGCAACGTTGACGTGGGCAGCACACCATTTACCAGGTTTCTGGAAATCAACAAGATTTCATTTTGATAAATTAATAAATTATGAAATTTAACCAATCCAATGTAAATGGTTTTTGAGGATCGTATACATGAGGCATTTTGGCAAAACGAGACGGAACTGGGCACAGTCCGTAGTGGAGAAAAATGCAAAAAAAAGAAACAAAACCAAATAAGGAGGTGATTTGTTATTTTACTTCTCCTTTTTTTTTTACATGTTTGAAATGCGAACTTTTTTTATCAGCCATAACTTGTCAACAGAATGTCCGATTGACTCGCAACAAACAGTATTGTAAGGAGAATTGTATTCTCTTTCCTAATTCTGAAAACCCTCATTTCGACCTCTGCCCAGTTCTGTCTCATTTTGCCAGAACACTTCACATATTATTCATGAAATATTCCCAGAGACGAAATCAAGAAGGGAGAATAATTTCTGGCAAAAAGTCTCTTCTCAGGTTCTACGATCATTTGCTCCTCTCTACCTCGAGGGTGGCAAGTGTTGGTCATATTGGCCACGGATTCCGTTTCATGCCCCTGCGACGGACTGTTACATTATAAGAGCACTTTATCCATGACTCATTGCATGTTACGGGGAAAAAAGAAGTTACATGCAAGTTTGCTCAAAGCAATGGTTGGCAAGAGGTGGTTTGTGAGACAAATTATTCTCCCCACGATGATTTGATCATTTTTGTGAACTATTGACCCCGCTAACAGCTCCAACATGAGAACATTTTGTGCATCACAAATTTTCAAATTAAACCTCATAGAGATTAGAAGTGACCCGTTTTACATGTAAACGCCTTTTGGCAAGTCACAACAACCTGCATTTTGAACCTGTACTTTGAAGTCGCATTTGAAGTCATACGAAAAATTAAGGGGCTTTTAAAATTTGAACGTACAGTTGAGGTCTACAACTTCTTGAAGATAGCATGCTAAAATGCGCTTATTATTCACAATTTGCTTGACAAGTTTTGAATAACTGAGCCAAAGAAAATCATAGTGTTTTTTGCATCGGATTTGTTTGCTTGGAAATTTTCCTGTGGTACCAATTTCATGGTGATGCGAGGAAAATGGCTTCGTAAGATAATGTGCTGAGCAGAAGTCGGCTGTATTCCTGCCACAAGTAAAATACAATTCATGTGTTGTCCTGAGTAATTGTGAGGAAAAAAAGATAAAAAAACTACTCAGGTGGGACTTGAACCAACGACAAAAGTGAATAGTTTGGTTGTGGTACCCGCTGCTATAACAAGCCAGCTGACTCCAGCAAGCTCAGTTGCGAGTGGTAAGACGTCTGCACTAGAAAGCAAGAGGTCGTGGGTTCGAGTCCCACCCGAATACTTTCTTTTTCACAATTATTAGTGACAACACTGAATATACAGTGTTTATAAAACATATGTCAGTGAAGGGCAAAACCCAACTTGAATTTACATCACCGCGATGCAAAAAATTTCCATCTTGCGAATAACATGTCATTTTTGTTGGTAGCATGATTGACTAGGCAAATATTTTCTGTTATATTAGCAAATTTGTTTGCCTAGTGAATGGCTAAGCTTAGCAACTTAGTGTGGTTTCTTTATACAGTTATTGGCCAGGTAAGCGATAAATTTAACAAGGTAAGCAGTTATACTAACCATCATGGACAACCTAGACAGGGGTAACCCCGGGGGTCGTTCCGCCCCTCCTTTGAAGTGTAGCGCCCCCTCCAAGACTGACCGATGCTCTGGTGGTGGAGCTTGCTGTATCGAGAACAAAACAACACAAACATGCATTATCTTTGCTCAACCCCAGTTTCACAGTCTACGTATGAGCGAATGTTGGTAGTGAGTACAAACCAACAGTTCCTCATGAGCTCGGACTTCTATGATGGGTTCCTGCCTCTTTTTTGGAAGTTGAGAATACGAAGGACCAGGAACTGGTCTAATTGTCAGTCAGTGGTAGCTCTTGTTATCATGCAAAATCTCTCTTTCCCTGGTTTGCCCACACAGATTCCAAAATGTAAAACGGATGAAACAGTGCATGTGGACCAATTTGAATAAATTCAAAATTATTGTTATAGGCTCTTTGCACAAGTACCCTCTCCCCGGTAAGATAGGGAGAGTTCGGGGAAACCATTGGGTTCAAACACGAACATGCAATGGCTTTAATTTGTCGTGTAAACTTAACGTTTAACGCGTGAACCAGTACACGCACGCGGTGTGTCCTGTCCGCAGGGCTCTCAAAAGTGGGCAAAAAAGTGCCCTTTCGTGGTTGTGCAAGGAGCCCATAATCATCCTTTATACATGTAGCATTGGTCAAGTAACATCTCACTGGCTTGAACAATTGATTTTGTATCACGACATACATCAGCTAAAGATCACCCATCAAAACTCATTCAACAGAAAAAAACACATCATCATCTACTTGGCAAATGGAATTATAGGGACTGAACAACTGAAAACATACCGGTACCTTGGGCTGGAACGCTCCTGATCCGAAGCTGTTGGCCATGCTGGTGGGTGGAAGAATGGGAGCCATGCCTGGCGGGTAACCAATCCCAAGCTGCAGAGAGAAGTCAGGGGACAAGACAAGGAGGACAGATTAAAAACAAGTTGTGGTCAATAATGTGAAACAATTCATGGCTCAGCCCCAGGCAATTCTAGACGCTAGCCATGGACAAGCTTGTGCCATTTACAAGTAAGTACCATACCACTGGATATCCCCCATCTGCCATTCCTATTAACAGTTAATTTGGACAAATCCTGTTTTATGCCATGATAAACACTTTAGCCCTGGAGTATCTGAATTTTTTTTTGCACAAAGACTGAAAGACTTTAAAAATTTCATTGAAAGTGATTATCTGTGAAAGTACTTTCTCATCTACATGTATAAACACTTTTTATGCTGTAACAGTTGTTATTTTCATAATTCAGGGTTGAGTGAGTTGACACAGAACGAAAGCTAGATATCTGGTTTAGGCTTTGATTGATCAACTTAGGTATTTTAAAGTGGGTTAAAAAATACAACATGAAACCTATTTCTAACCACAGTGAGATTAGGTTTCTGTCACATGCTTTAATTTTTTTCCCCACGATTACCAAGCATGCAAATTTAGTTGTTATTCATCTAACTGTACAGAATCAGATTACATGGCTTAGAATACGAATTATGTCATCGGGCCATCAAAAGATTGATACACAAAAAAGACTGAAATTCAATAACTTTGAAACATATCATGCATCGTTCATGTCGGTGTTTTGCATAGAATCGGATTTGCATATGATCTTCATACCATCTGTTCAAAATCTAAAATTCAGTTGCAAGTTGTTATTGTCATTGTGATGCGTATTACAGGGAATTTGCCCCATCGGACTGATCAATGGGAAAACAAGGGGAACAAAATATGATGGGAGGCTCTGGAATTCTGAAGGCATTTAGATGAACGTAGAGATTTTTGTTTAAAGACCGGCGAAGTTCTTACAAAGAGAACAGGCACATTTTTTTTAGAAAGAAATGGAAACTGGGATCCAATTCTCGTGGTAGAATGCAAACTAAATTGTGATAACGTCACAAATTGCCAAAAATTCTAAATATACAGGGTGGTGCAAAAAGAAAGAAACCCACTTTTGACAGCAATTTTAACCAACTTAGTTAACTTATTTGAACTGTCACAAAAATCACTGTTGTCCACGTGTAAGTCTAGTGTAGTGTTTTTTTGCCTTCAAATCAAGCTCCGGAGCTCAGTCAAGTGGATGGAATAAAGCCGTCTGTGGACAAACAGGTTTGGCACATGACATTTTTAAACTACCATATCTCTGAGACAAAATATGCATGTGCAATCATTTTTTCGACACTTATGTTTAAAGATCAATACTTTAATGCCATTGAATTGAAGTTTTGAAATATGCTCAACAAGTAGGTGACAATTGCTGTCAAAAGTGGGTTTCCTTCTTTTTTGCACCACCGTGTATATGGAATAGATCGAAAATCAATGGTTCGTGTAATCAAAAATCATAAAAATATATATCTCATCACTTTTGATAGAAAAAAATTCAATCTGAATGAAGTGTGCTCAAAGGGTCCAAAATACAAGTGATACAATTTTCAAACAATTTGGGATATTTGTTTTTAAATGCACATGTACATGTACCCTGTTGGCCAAAATATCCCTCAGCCCATAAAGCTGGCCCTTATCATGTGGTAACAATATTGGTTATGAAACATGAATGCCCAAAACCTGTGTTAAACATCAGCTGCAAACATTAATGATTTTACCATTAGCTTCCTTTCGAATAACTTTCTCCTATTTTTTTTTGTAAAAAAATAAGAAAACTAAAGAAGCGTGTTGTTGGGTTGCGTGTCTACCCAAGTCATCTAATCCTAGGCTGATCGCTAATTGGATTATATGCTCTAAATGGCCATAGGATATGAATTCTATGGCTCGGCGCAATCTATGAGCATGATTCACTGGCTCCGAGCGATGACTGAGGGGTCTGAGGTCAGAGGTCAAGTACAGGGGATAAAAACAGCTCTTCATTCTGCCACCTGTTCTGGCAATGTATATTTTCCTATTAGATTCCTTGGAGATTTTTGGAAGGGATAATGTAAAAGTTCTTACAAGTTAAAGCTACAGTCCATCAATTGTAGCTATCCAAAAAGTAACTGACGTAATTATTGTTGAAAAACGTACTTGGTTGAAAGATAGTAAGGGTCTAAACTCCCTGTGGAATTGTTCTCTCTGGCATGCTGTCTTTTTGAAGAAATCAATGAAAGAAGGCCTTTCCAACGATGCGTCTTAATTTCCGTTAGTAGTTCGTTTTTAAAAAAAAATTAAAACGTCCATGCCTTCTCAAAATGCTCCTTTCCTTTCCAATTTGCTCACATTAATACGAAATGTGATACTGCATATTGGCGGGATAAGATTGTAACATTTTAACTTCAAAAACATTCATGTTTTCGTAAATCACGGCGCGACAAATTACTTGTTTTTTACCCCAACACCGCATTCGAAAACAAACGCTAATGTAATGCACAGGCAGGCACCAGACTATTTCTCATCCGCATACATGTTGAAACATTTTGCACACGCAAATGATCCAATACCAGGGTGAGAGAGCAGGTAGTGGTGGCGCGTACTGCTTGACACCCTGGGGACGAGGTTGGGAATAGATGGATTTTGTTGAGGAGTGGGAAAACCCTGTCCCCTGGCTTGATGACAATGGCCTGGCTATGAATATTAATGTCTAAATGATGCACAATGGTCAGACAGTTATCAGAAGAAACAATGATTTCAATGACAGATAGAGAGAAGTTCTGCATGAACTAAAGTTAGACAACAAGACAACATGGCAACACAGTACAGAGTTGAACACATGGATGCGATGACTCTACATAGGTCAAAGGTTATCTAATATGTGTGTTGAAGTAATGCTTCTGATAAACTACGCAATGTTCACAAAAATGAGTTTTTGTTTTCTAAATGGGTTGCTATATCTAGTGGTGATCTACATGTACATGTAGCAAACACCTGGTAGTCCTAAAATGTTTCAAAAGCTTAACTATAGCTCAACCAACCAATTGATATACAAGAGGAAAATGGGACAACTACTTCAGGAGCCTTTTGCTTAAGGGATGTTGATAATCCATGAACTAACTATGTTAACAGCTCTCAACACAAGGCCATTCAGTCAATCCAAAAGGAAGTTGTTAAGTGATTCGGTTCAACTGGGAAATAAACTCTGAAAATTCCGCCCCAAAACGAAGTCTATCTACTGAAATTGTGAAAATAGTTCCCTTTACGATGCCCTTTCATTCCAAAACCTACCCAAAAGTGTGGTCGCACACCCTGAATTGAACACGTACAATTTTACCGATAGTAAGACTTGTTTTTATGTTTTGACAAAATATCTCACAATTCACAAATCCGCACTTCAGAAATTGGAAGAGAAAAAACCCAGCTTTGTACTGTTCAAAACTATGGACAAACTGAAAATGTGGAATTCCCCAACCCTGCCTCTCCAAAGTCCCCTCTTGCAAACTGCATCCTACTTATGCAACTGATATCCTCGAAGAAATGATGCTTCCTGCCCGAGCAACGGATGATTCAGGAGAGCTTACCAGACCACAGATCTGCGGTAATCTGTGGAAATCCCTGCTTTACTTCGAAGATAATCTCCCCTGACAAACTAAATTGAATATGTTAATTGAATGACGTGTGCACTCTGCTTAAGTGGTGTAACTTTGGAGGGGGAGGGGGGCACAGACTCTATGCTCCAGGCCAGGCTGTCCCTCTTCCCCTTGTGCCCCCATTTGGTGAAGGAAAAAAAGAAGATTTTTTTTTTCAGTTGAATCCAAGGTTTGCCACCATCCAGAATATGAGCCATCCCCCCCTTCCTCCTCCGTACAGACCTCCAATCGCTTTTTAACCGCTATGGGTGCAGGACAATAGGCCCAAAATTGCCTACGCCTGCCATGATTTGCATGCCCTCTAATTTTCTGCTATTAGAGCATTTTTTGGGCCATGAACTTGAGGGTTTGTTAACCAGAAGGTTGGTTAAGCCAGACAGGACTGCAAGCTTGTGTTCCTGTGAAATTTGGGCGAAATGGGGCCCTAAAATCGCTCTCATTTGCAATGGAGCGTAGATGTCATGTTACAAAACGGCGATGGGCTTCAGAACTACTTTTGGGGGGGATCATCCTTGGATGGAAATTTCTCCCAAAAGTCATCGAAAAGATGAAAGATTATGAAATAAACTTTGATTGGATGTGTCTCAAACACCTTGGAGAGTTGAGAGTATGTTTCAAAGTGGGCATAATTATCACTGGGGTCTAAGGCAGTTTACACACTGCTCTGTAACATAAGGCTATGGTTCTACATGTAGTCCTATCCCTCTCTTAAGTATTACAAGCCTACAATTACAAGCATTACACATATACGTGTTTGAAGCCCACTACAATTCTGAGGAGCACAATATAAAACTTTTTAAATATCTTCAACAGGAAAAAATAAATGAGAGTTTATGAAATAAGCAGGAAGTCATTCAGTTTAGAATGGTCTACGCATGAAGGATGTCATCACAGCAACACTTGACGGAAGTAAAGAATTCAGTCTATAGAAGAAGCTACGGCTATGTCCGAAGTCATTGGCTACGGCTTAAAATTACATGTGTCAATAGGAAGCGGCTTCAGCCAACTGCAGCCGCTTCCTATTGACATGTGTGTAATTTTAAGCCATAGTCAAGTGATTCGGACATGGCTAAGACTGCACTGGCATGCATCACTCGATGAAAGCATGAATGACACTAATAAGATGGAAAGTATTTAGGTTTGAGGGCAGTCAAAGAAATATGAGATGGAACAGTGGAATATCTGCTCTATGCACACGCATCTACAAGTATGAAACTACACACAAGTCTAATGATGACATTTCAATCACGGACCCAGTCAATCAAGATTTGAAAGCATGAAATAAGGTGAAAAACTACTTGTTTGACAAATTACATGAATCATCAACCCCCAAAATACCGTTTGCCGAGAGTAAATAGCGCCCTCAATGGGTCAGGCATGGGCAGGATAATGATATCCATGTAAGATTGAAGCTATCAAACGTTAGCACTATTGCAACTGATAATAGTGAGAGTGAGAATTATGAATGATGACTGAAGGAAAATGTAAGCGTCATATATTTTTTTTTTGGTGTTTTTTTTTTAATCTATAAGAATGAGGAATTGTGGGAAGGACCACTCACATGGCGGTGCAACAATCCCGGATCTATTTCAGAGTAATTGTCAAACTGCAAGAAACAGAGATAAACAAAAAATTTAGTGAGAATATAAAATTTCTCAATTAAACAAAATCATTTTTGCTTAAACTCAAGTCTATGTTGTGCTTGGTTTCCTTGGTGTTTGTCTCACAAATTTGTCAAGCTAATTCTAAATAACCGTAAAGTATTTAAATGTGAAATCTTAATCTATCTTCCCGCTAACAATGCTGACAATATACAACAAATAAGAACACATTAATGACCCCCTTTCTCCCTCCCAAAAACAAAAACTCACAGCGCCCACAATAGATTCTTTAAAAAAAAAAAGAGCTACGAATCTCCAAGAATATATACGACTAGCCACGAATAGATTCTAAAAAAGTTGTCCCATAACTTCAAGGTTGTTTGGAACAGTTTAAAACTTCCGTAACCCCTTCACAAATACCCAAGGAAGATGACGGGTAACCACTGATGTACTAAGGATGAATACGGTACTCGCGCGGTTTATCACGAATTTTAATCCGTGGATATCCGTAGCTCCAAACCGTGAATGTGTGACTGGGTCTTTAGGAGGTGTAGTACATAATTGTTAAGAGCTTCTCCCTGGCAACACCCCTCCCCTTGCAAACTCTCCTCCCAAAAATATCTTTATCTACCCCAACACAATCCCATTAAAAACACACACAAAAATGAACTAGTTCTAAAACAAGGTTACTTTCTCTATTGGTATTCAGCCTTTTTAACCCTAGCATAATTATTTCACTTCATTAATTTTTTTTTAAATGGATGGGCGGGTGGAAGGGCAGAGGCGGAAATTAACAAGAGTTTGATGATGTAACTCCCCCCCCCCCCCCCAATACACCCTCTTTGGTTTATCAACACGCCCTGAAAATAACCGACACGGACTACCCCCACCCCCCCTCTCCCAAACCAAGGACTTAGGGGATTGGGTGAGTAACAGCCCCTCTGTTCCACTGCTCGTTAGTTTCATTTCCTCCGCCAATTTCCTCGCCAATCATAAAGGGGGTTGGTGGATTGTTTCGAAGTCTGTCAAGGCCAAGGAAAGGAAAGAATGAGAGAGAAATGAGGGGGGGGGGGAAGCTGGAGAAGGGGGTGGGGGAAGAGGGGGGGGGGTTTCAATGATTTGTGAAAAGATCAGAGGATAAGTTGTCACTCTTCTTGAGAATACTTTAAAAATCTAAAAGTTGATCTTGTTAGTGGAGTCTGGCTTGAATAAAAACTGTTTGAATCTTGGTTCAATCTGGCAATTAACAGTTGTACTGGATTTGGCACTTTAGATCCAGGGGAAATTGAGTTAATTTTACTGATCAATTCTTTGGGGGGAATGCTTTGCAAGAGCCGGAGTTTTTGGCGGATGATGCTATCCAGTACACTTTGGGAATTGACTTCCTGAAAAGATTTGGATTAATTCTGCAGCTCAAGATAGATAACTTTCCGGCATTTCCGGCGAGGTAATACATTTTGTCCCCGGTGTAATAGCCAAGCTATCTTGATCCCAAACGAATGTGTTCTAAGTACAAACAAATCGTTCATTTACAAATATTAACATATATATCTAACCCAGGTCTGCAAATCAACGACCCCGTTTTAAAGTCGGCACATTTTGACATTTCAAAACTTAAAAATGTTGTTACAGTTTTGTATGAACTGCATGTAATATGCTATGCAATGAGAAAAATTGCATTAAGTAAAGAAATAGAAACACTTTGAGCAAAACAATTCCAAAAAGTTACCCACTCTGAACGGTATCGCACATGGCATCGCCGCACAGGAAATTTCAATTTAAGAGATTAGGTCCAAATTATCGAGTTATCACAACACACACACAGACATGCGCAAAATCCCGGCTCCAAACTCACTTATTCACTCGCTAAGAATCAAATCTTTTGAGCTGTCAGGCTTTCGAGCTAATCCCCGTTTTCCCTCCAACAGCCAAACTAAGTCTTTGAAGATCAATTTAAATCAACAATGACGGAGAGGGTGTTAAGAGTGCTTCCCAACATTCACACAGAACTGATAGAAGAAATGCTGGTCAATCACAGCCAATATCTAAAAGCAATTTCTGATTCTTGAATCGCGGGCAAGTCACTCGCTTTGCTGGCAACGCCCGGCCCACACTCAGCTCGTGAACAACCAACTCGTGAACACATACAGTTGTGTTTTACTATACTCTTGAGGACAATGCTTTGTGTTTCCCTTTGTCCTGTAATATAAGACTCTCCCATAGACTAAGCACACAAACCTACTACAGAGGACCGTTTCCAACAAACGACAACTCCCGAGGGCACTTTTTTTGGGGACAGCATATTTGACAAACAGCAATTCGGTGAATTCTTTTTTCCACTCTAGCCACTTCACTAAATCTTTGTACACAAAATGCTCATCTAACCCTACCCCTAGGTCCTTTTGGCTAGGAACCATCCTCAATCTTGCAAAATCCTCCAATTGCCACCATGTAAAAATTGGATTCAGCCTCAATCCTCCAAAATCAACCGTTATTTCTGGAATTCGTTCAGTGGAGGGGTGACCATTGCCTCAATTTTTCAAATTCTCCAACAATCACTGTGAATGGGTTGAGGCAGTGCCGATGACATTCAGAAGCAATGTAAGGCTCAATTATGCATGACTGAACATAAACAATGCTGGGTACAGCCTACAAACTCGACACAATGCATCCTCCAAAATCAACCGACACTTTTCGCCATTCAGCCTCAATCCTCCCAAATTCTCCAAAACAACCTGGAGGATTTTGAAGGAATCAGGGTTGGGGTTAACGTTTCATTCAATCAGTTTTCATGACCCTTATTCTCATTCAGGCAAGTGGAAGCTTCATGATAACGTGAACAAAGTACCCATCCATGGCTAATCTTTCCATAGCAGGCTCTCTGTGACATGGCCAAGCTCAAGACTCAACGTCAAACTCAAGGACGATTTGGACGGATGAGCTGTCAAAATAACAAATCAATTCAGGGCTAAACCCGTCGGAAATCATTTTCCCCTAGTACGCGCAGCTTCGACCGCAGAGCTCCACGCCTCAAATTAGGAAGCATCCGGAAGTGGAAGTGTGGGGATTACTCCAAAAGGATGTGACTTATTTACAGATTATCAATCCCAAATTGATTTGATTTATTTCACAAATTACGCCAATTTTACGATATGAATCTGAAATTTGATTTGATATCTTCATTTCGATATCCTTCGACACTGACAAATCAATGGGAAATTGGATAACTGGCAATGGAAAAAAATATTATCGGAAGCGTAAGGAGATAAGTGACAACTGAAAGTTAAACTCTTTTTTCCTTTAGTTAGAGTGTTGATTCCTTGATAAAAAATGTCAGAGTAAAGGCAGAGGAGGCCCTGAATTCCTCTTGAATCCACTTGAAAAAAAGACAAATACTAAATCAGACATGAACAAAAAAATCAAATTCAGTTCCCCCGTCGAAACTAAATCCAATTATTTAAATTAAGAAAGATTATGCACTAGCAAGAAAAACATCTTGTGTATTTATACTCGCTCATAAACTGTGGAATGGTAATTGTTGGCATTAAATCATCTACCGTAGAAAATCATGATCATTTTTTTTTTTCCAAACAAAAATATCATGAATGAATTATGCAGATGTTACTCATGGCTCTATAACATAAGGCAGGAATAAAAAGTGCACCAAAAAAGGAACAGCCGGGAACAACAGAATTTCTAAAAGAAAACTCCAATCACAAAAAAATTGGACAATTTTGTTTGAATTTGTAGGGTATGAAATTTGGCCGGAGTGTGGCAAACAGTTTTTGTTTTAACATGTCTACACACACACGTAGCATGATGCGAGACGCCCTTTCCCATCATGCATTGCGAAATGAAGTATCCACGAGATGTGCAGTTTCGCACTTCAATCAATGCAATTTTTCACGGTTCACGAATAATATATTGGGAAAGAAAGTCGCCAGGCAATTTTGATCATGCCAAAATGTCATAGCGCTGTCATCCTACTGAAGCGACCATTTGCAACGAGACTGCAAATTGTTGGACAATCAATTGACTTATTAGCAAAACCTTACCGGCATACGTTACAGAACCCAAATTATAACCCAATCACCTCTGATATAAATATGGAAGGGGGGGGGGGGAGGGGAGAGAAGGGGGGGGGAGAAGGGAAAAAGAAAGCATACAAAAACACAATCTGAAGAAAAATCCACCCCTCCCCAGAAGTGTGGAGGGGGTCTACCAACGAAAACTTACCTATAGAGCAATCTACTTTTCCATGCATATTTCCCAAGAGCGGCAAGTATTTACGCTAAGACTTTACACAATAGCGCCCCCTGGTGTCCTACACATAGTGCCCCGCGCCCTTCCTCTTTTTTTCTTAGCGGCAGATCGGGTGGTGAAATATGCATCTAAGTAGATTGCTCCACAGGTAGGTTGAGTGACATAGACTTGTGGCTTTTTCCCAGAAAAAAGGCAATGTCTCCTCACCATGTGCGGCGCGGGCGTGGGTACCAGAGCTCCTCCTGGGGGCGGCAGAAAGGAATGCTGGTGAGTGTGCTGATGTTGATGCATGTGTTGGTGTTGGTGCATGTGGGTCTCCTGGCGCATGTAGGGTGGCGGGCCTACGCTCATCCTTTGGTCATTGGAAGCCAGGAAGCGGTTGTTCAGCTCCTGCTGGAGGATCTCGCGCTGTGGATCTGCGGGGGATTCGGGAGGCGAAAGGGAGCAACAAGTAAGACACGGGTAAAACGCGGGTCAGCGATGTTCAAGACTAGTCACAAGCATCAGATGGCGCAGCACACACTGCGCAGTAGCACAGCAAACTCCGCCGCCTTGCGAGCCACTGACAATATAATCTCCATTTAAGGAGAGGTGTCTGCAAGCACACCACAGAAAAGTCCCGGATGCAGAGTAAAATGGTAGTACAAAATTCGTTGGAAGTTTGTCAACTTTTCAATTCTTTTAAGGTTTTTAACCAAAAAGGTATTTATGAAAGGGGATATAGTGTGATGGAGCAGTTATTAATGTGATGTTTAAATCCAGTTAGGGCCTGGGTGCCGATACTATTAGCCCTCGTCTACGGCTCAGGCCATTATCGGCACCCAGGCCCCTAACCGATTTTAAACGACACGTTTGTAACTGCTCCATCCCACCATTATCCCCTTCATATTTAACACTTTAGTACTGCAGACAAATGAATATCTATTTCTTGACCAAAATGAATCAGAGCCAACAGGAACTTTCATGTACACTTGACGCCTATGATGTGGTTTTGTGCGGAATGCTTTGATTTCGACTCAACAAAGTGTCTATGCAGTGAGAACATCTCGCTTTCTTATGCAGTCACACAAGGATGCGCATACACATGAATGCATAATGGTCATTAGTCGAGCTAAGCATTTAGCTACCAGTATCTACAACCAAACTTGCTTCAATAATCCGAATAATTACAAGCGGGGTATCACTGCCGGACCTGATAGCGATTTTAACCAGAGAAGCGTAACGATATGGGCTCGTTAAGTTATAATGATGAATAAATTCATAAATAAAAAGTTGTTGCCTATTCAACACTGCAGGCCCCCCACGCCTGCTCTCTGCACATGCATGTACCGTGTGGGTATTTCAATGCACTTGAAGAGGCATTAAAATGTGCAATAAAAGTCTGGCACAAAATAATTGATAAGATAAAAGAATATTATCAAAACATGATGGGCCTCGCAAAGACATAAACATGCAAATCACCAATCAAAATGCACACATAAACAGACCAGTAAAAAAAGGCTGCATATCTACGGAGAACTTAATAACATGATGCCCTTTTGTAACCGCCGTAATTCGATATTTCAAAAGGACCTTTCTCTGCTTGGCCAAATGCATCCAAATTCGGATAAACAAATCAAATTTGATTCTCCATGCTATGTAGGAGAATCAGCGAGAGACGAGAATTTGCTACGGAGGACAGTGTGCACCGAGGGCCCGCTACGCAGCTAAACGGGAAATCAGGAAGAAAATTGGACAAAACGAAAGAATTACGCGGACACATTGGGGCTTCCTCCCCAGCCCGTCCAATTGGAATGTCGTTGCAGGGGGAAGCAGATCTAATTAGGAAAGAAAAACACTCGGATGCCGGATACAAAAAAAATATGGTAGGGGGAAAAAAGTGGGAACAGTCGGGGAGCAGGCAATTCAATAAACCTGCAGATGGGAGAAGAAATTTGACTTGCAAAAAAAACATAAAAAAATTGGAAGTACATAAATTGAGACAAACTATAAGAAAATCATATGAAACGTTTCCGTCCTGTGGGAAGTCCATTTTTTTTTTATAGTCAACGGTATTCATTTTCACGTGTACTTTAGCTAGAGGGCATAAAGACTTGACTTTGAAAACATCACAGATTTTTACAAAATATGGCCTTCTTGTGAAGAAAGAAAACGGCCTAGAAGGTGGAAGGATTTTTTATGCTAGTTTACGTGTACTTTAGTTAGAAGGCGTAAGAATTGACGTTGAAAACATCACAGATTTTCACAAAATATGACCGTCTTGTGAAAAAAAAAACGGCCTAGAAGGTGGAAGGATTTTTTACGTTAGTTTATCTCTAGTTTGAAGAGGGGTTTGCGTTGGGTTGGGTTGGGTTAGGTCTTTGCTTCAAGAGCTTATAGATATATGACAATAGTACACCGTTTGCCCAACTATTTATCTGTAGTGATTTAACCGGACTGCTATGGAGCGATATCCCACCCTCCTTGAAAAAAAAAACCGTTAGACCAATCAGTAAAACGTGCTATACTGAACCTATAACCTTATGAATAATGTGTACTCACTTGAAGGGTTATAGTTGAATCCCGGCTCACCCCTTGCGTGTGCTGATGAGGGTTGTGGTTGTTGCTGTTGCTTTTGTTGCTGTTGTTGCTGTTGCTGTTGTTGCTGCTGCGACGGCAGTGGCTGCGGTGCGCCCGGTTGACCTGGTGTGCTGTTAATGGCCGACGGGGCTCCCAACAAAGCGCTGCTATTGGACGTCAGTGGCGGGGGTGGTGGCAACGTGGGGCCTGGGTACATAGTACGCTGGGACTGCGCAGGGCCGCCCACGGGTGCGGGGGCATTCGAGGGGTGCTGGTGGTGGTGGTGGGGGGCGTATGGCGGAGGGTGTCCCTTGTGGGAGGGCGGGTGGGTGGGGTACTTGGGGGGTACACTGGTAGGGACCGTGGGTGGGGGATGGATTCGGGAGGGTGGGCTTGCTCTTGTTTGAGCAGGGTTGCTGTCGAGGGGAAAAAGAATATTTGAGCCCCTTTAGTTTTTTTTTCAAATAATGACTTATTTATGGCAAATCAAATATCAATCATTTAAAAATGCACCATAACAAATATGATTGGCACATTTGGAGACTGCCTACAATAAGGCTGGATAGTCCAATTAGTACAGTGCCAGTGTCATATGAAAATCAGACTTGTGTGAAAATCGGACTCTTTTTCCTTACCCTCTCACGTGACCGGTCCCTCTCCTAATTATCTATGCATGAGCATGCGCAATACCACCAATGAGTCCATATTTCATAAAACCTAAATTCATGCTACACCAGTGCTGTTTAAAATCCTTATCCACCTAACTTCACTGTCTAAACATATATAATCTTTAAAAAGCAATAACAAAAAGCCCGTTTTGGAGAGAGACTTTAAAATTTGTCGCAAGATTGTCAAAAAGGGGATCAGGTTTCCGGGACCTTTGTGGATGAAATCCCATAAGCCATCATGTCTGCGTCTGTATAAACTAAGCTCTAATGATTCCTAGGGCCAGAAATATCTGGCAAATCGCTTTTCAGCTGCGAGCCGACTAAGCGAATGACCACACAAAAAGTGTGGTCGACCTTAACCAGTTCCTCTCCGATAACAAAACGGTCCTTGTGAGCTTGTCCCACCCCCCATCTTCCCTGCAAACCAGAAAAGAAAACCAACAGATTATGACGAGGGAAAGGGGTGCCAACATGTGGGCTTTGCGATAAAAGGGGGGAACTTGTCCCCCCTCCGTGACCCAACTAATCCACGCGATCCTTAGCACAGGTGCTCAAGCCCCCTAAAAACATGGCCGCCTCCGGGCTTCATGCAGGTTTCCTTGTCTGCCCCAAGTCCAGAGCGTTTTAGAACGGTAATCTTTTGATGGAGGAGTTTGGGACGGAAATCTTGTGCCTTTTTAGTGAAAACAGTAGCTGTTTGTCCATGTGCGGTTTCGTATACAGACACATTTTGTTCGCCAGAATCATGTAGTCATTGGATTACTTTGAAGTGACACAAACTTTGGCTGAAACAAACATCAGACTTAAGTGTCGTGCCGATGCCCACCCCTGAGTCTAAACTGAGGGGAAGTCCAAATGGCTGGTTATGAAGTGTGGGTGTATCGTGAATGAAAGAATTTTGTTCACTTTAAAACCCTATGGGCTCCTTTCGCAAACAAAAGAGTGCGCCTTTTTACCTATTAACGATGTCCCATGGGCGGGGCACATACATTTCGCTGGTTGACGCACGCGCACACCGTTCCTTGTGTGTGACGCACGAACACCAGAGGATTTATACTATGTACACCATAGACATATAATAAAACCACACAGTGGCCGCGCTCGCGGGGCAAAATATTGCAGTCAGGCAAGATGGCGTCGTTCGGTCATCCCCAACTGTACTTTCTTTGCCGGTGAGGGGGTACTTGTGAACGGAGCAGATTGCAGTGGAATATAGATCGTTTGTAAGAAACCAATCAACTCTTTTAATACAATCGTCCTAAATTTAAAAGACACATAGCCCTAAAATTTGATTCAATCTGGTTTCTCAGGGACGGACATGGAAGCCGCGTTTGCATTTAAACAGTGAATGTACATAGCCTTAGTGAATGGTAGAACCATTTCAATTTCATAGAATGTTATGAATAGGGCTCGTTCAATAACGGCCATCTCTGTAGGAGAACTGCAACTGTGTATTATACGCAATCAAGCACGCATTGCGCAGTGTTGAAAATGCTCCAAACACAGCCGCTTGTTGCTCGAAATGTGTTCAAAATACGACGCAGCCAATGCACGTTATGCAAGTTGACGCTCAAAATGCCGAAGTACGTGGCCACGTGTGGATGGTCTGTAGGAAATGACGTCATTTGAACAAGACCTATAGAGAGCCCGAAAAAACAAAACCTTTGTGGGCAGAAATATTTACATTTTAATTAATGTTGGCCTTTTTATTACAAAAAAAGGGGCGATAAAAATAATATCCTGTGTGTAGAAGTTACATGTACCGGTAGTTCATTTTGGCATCCAAAAACACTATTAGCCAGGGTTCGGAAACATTATTTTATTTTGGCTAGGGGGGTGGATCCAATTTTTGTTCAGGGGGAGGGAAAATGTAGAAATGTTATTTTTTATTTTTTTTAGACTTAGGCTAAAATCAAAATCAATAGAGGGGGGGGCTAGACACAATTTTGAGGGGGGCTACAGCCCCTCCTAGCCCCCCCGTAGAACCGCGCCTGATTAGCACCTAAAGTAATCTCAAAAATAAGTCAAAATCCTTGACAGCCGACGGAGGTACTATTATTGCCTGCCCCCTGGCGTGCATTTCAATCTCCACAGACTCATCCGCAATAATCTGGATGAAAATGTTTCCTTTACAAAAAAATTACCTCAGGCCTAAATGACATTCCGTGAGAATATTTTTACAAAATGAGTTTAATCTGGCCACAATAGTAGCGATGCCATGCAACCGAAAAAAAACATGAAGATTGATACATTGAGAGTACAATGAACGTAATCCTTGTTTTGCTGCGAGCTCATTCTGAAAGAGATTTGTCGGACGGCTAAGCTGGTTTTTATTCTCCTTTTCTCAGATTGGTTTGGCTTGCGTGGTCTTATTCTCTTGGCACCGAGCCCTCCCTGAAGAATTTAAGATGATTGTCATTGGGGGAGTGGGGAGGGGGGGGGGGAGAGAGAGGTGTTTCAGGGTTCAGCGAGAGAAAAAATTGGACAGGTGTGCCAGACGGTAGCTGATTCAGAGCTCAGTTATGAGCAATTTCCCGCTCCAAGGGGATAATGGCGAGTAATCTGGCTTCAATTCCTGTTTAATTCTCTTCCCTGTTGTGAGGGATCGTGAAGGTCTTAGAGTGAAGGGGAAAGTGGCGCTGTACGTTCTTCCAGTGTCGAATTGGATTAAAAAAGAAAAATTGTTTCACTGCAAAAATACTATGAAAGGAGGAATCTCACTATAGTGGAGTTTGCATTGGCGCAAAGTTCACATTGGAAACACTCCATGGAAGATTTCGAGGGAACACTGAACAGATTCGGAAAGGACTTGGACATTTCAGATTTACCTCAACCAGCCAGTATGCCTGGGATAGTTGACCTCCTTCTCTCGGGGATGAAGCAGGCAGGATTCCTCCTTCCGTATGTCGCGGTTACTGTCTCTCCCGCCCAGGGAACTTCCTATGGGTCCTCCTACAGAACTTCCCAATGGACCTCCGATGGCAGCTCCTATGGAAGCTCCTATGGAAGCACCTCCTAAGGGTCCGTTTCCTCGCCCGGCGGCTACTGCGCGGTCGCCTCCGCTGGGGATTCTGTCAGGGCCTACGGGCAGGGTGATGGAAGGGGAAGTGCCCAGCTGAGGTCCGGGAATGGGTAGAGGGGATTCCGAGCGGCGGGCGTCGTTGGGGAGACCATTGGTGAGGGGAGCAGCCTTGGCTGGCAGGACGGGCTCTTCTAGACGGAGAGAAAGGTGGACGAAAGAAAGAGAGCAATGGGACATTGTTAAAATAAATACCAAACCAGCAGCGACGACAATTTAAACACAGTGCAAAGGCAAATGCAAAGTTACCCAAAGTAGCTGTGATTGCAAATTTGCAAAAGTTGGACACATTTTGTCTGCGGGACATTTCGTGTAAACACTTTGTGATGTCAGAGTTGTTTTGCATCTGCATAACGCACAAACTGGTCTCCGGTAATGGTATCTCCATATAAGCAGATGAAATTAGCTGCCCACGCTCGGTGTTGCCACTAAACAGTTGCACAGAAAATAAACCACTTATTGCAACAAAAGTAGAGAGTGTCATTCGACGCTGAATCCAAACAGGACACATGCATGTACAAAATACCTTTAATTTACAGGATAGGTCCTCTTTTTTGTTTGGGGAAGACTCCTAAAACCTCTTCCTGTTCCAATCAAGTCCTGTTCTTTTAGCAAATGCAAAAAGATTACGCGATGGTTGAGGCCGTCTGTCACGCCGGTTCCCTTGTCTCCCCGGCCCCCTCCGCTACTCCCCCTCTGGCCAATCGTTCAGGCAGCGCTTAATTTGCCGCCCGGTAAATGTGTTAGTGGGCCATAACAGTTGTGGAATTACGGCACAGTCCAGTCACCATGGTGAGATTGGAGTAATTAAATTGCTCGCCCCGGTCCGCTGTTGGTTCCCCGCATTTTTTTCCCCGGTGTCCTTATGATCATAACTAATATACACCCAACATGATATTTCGCTGGCCACCGCTGCTCCGTAAAGAAGAAAGGAAAACAACATCATAGGAAAGTGCTTTGCCCCGGCTTTAATACAGGTAATTGGGCAGTTGCTCTGGGCTTAAGAAAACAGGTGTGGCGAATGCATTAATAGAGCTGGCTATGCTTGGGTTGGATTTCGCTTTGAGAAAGCCATCAATCAGCCAGACTAAGCAGGTCTACCAACAGTACAATGTCATTAGTGTTATTACTTTGGGGATTCAGGGTAGGGGGGGGGGAGAGAGAGAGAGAAAACACATTGCCAGGACACACTGCCAGGGACATGTCATTAGATTGTGGTTACATTATGCATGCTTTCTTTATGCAAAGACTTGTAGTTTTTTCCCCCCTTCTTTTTGTCAAAGCTAATTTGTAGGAGTGTCCCCGTGGATGGGTTGTTGAGTCCAACCCGCTGTGTTTATTCAGGTTTTGAACATAAAAAAGGCGATATTACCCAGTCCTTGTTTATCTGCTGTTAAGTACACTCATCTGCACTCCCCCACAAATGAGTCAACATGCAAGCTGCCCAGTTTACCTTCATGCATCAGTTTCATTTTCATTTTTTTTGTTTCCTATCTTTCGGAATTATGAAAGCCTCCCAAAATGAATGTTGAGCCTCAGTCAATATGTACAGCTCTGATGACAAAAAGACGCGTGTCAATTCAGCTGATAATTTGGTGCCAACAGAACTGTTCAGCGCGGATGTTCAAAATAGGTCAGGTTTTTTTTTTTTAGCCATGCCATGCATGTTTTATGTGCTTCATTAACTCCTAAAACCAGGCCTTTGTTATTAACGACTAGTGGGGGAAATGAGGCAGCGCGACCCTGCATTCTGGTAAAGGTTAAGGAACATAATTGGCGGACATGATAAATTTGGGGGCAGCCATCTGTCCAAAATCTACCAAGTAACCCCGAAGAAACCAGTGCGGTCGCAGTTGAATCAGACCATGATCAGACTGTACATAGTAAGGCAGATGACATTCCTACGACCCTCCATTGGAAGAAAAAAAAAATGGAGGCCCCCACATATGCGGCCAATTACGGCCTTGTTACCGGACCCTAATTCAAAGCGTATCCGCGGTAATTGGCACAACTGCTAAAACAATTCCCCCACGTGCTTTGGGGAGCAAACCAATACTTGGGGGCAGACAAAATAAGAAAGGAAAAAAAGACAGTTGAGAGGAAAGAGTGACAGAAACAGAGACCCGCCGTAAATTGAGTTAAGGAAAGAAGGAAAGGAGGGGGGGGGGGTGTTTAGATTCCCTTCTGTGAGCCATGTGTTTGAATTATTATGACGCTTTGAGAATGTCACATTATGCATCTGAAACCGGAGAGGTACATGAGCATGAAGGCCGGCGCAGTCTGAGCGTATTGCAAGCATGGTTTGAGATGATGGAAAGCGATATTAAAGTGATGACATGTCGCATTCGATCACAGCTAAAGGGACCAGACCTCAATAAATACCATGACCCCAATACCAGGAGAACCGAGGGGTCCGTGACAATATTGATGGAGCTGGGGTGTCAAGGTTTGATTTCAATGCCTGCCTCATCTATATCCTTCAACTTTAAAGTTGCATTCTCTTCATCCAGGAAGAACGAGTCAAAACTGCTTCAGATAATAACCAAAATAGTGATTACTGAGAATCGTAATTAGGGAGACAATCCCTGAGGGTTGTGCACAAAAAATTCTAACTTTTATGACCCCAACCCCCATTTTACCTTTTATCCTACCTCCACAAATTTTGGTACATTGATGCTTTGGACCACGAACAATAAATCAAGCCAATTGTCGTTATTAAAATGTTGCCACTAAAGAGGAGTTGTGACATGAGGGAGACGTTGAAATGTCTCCTTTATCGTCCTTGTCTCCCCACTTTACCTATCCTACTCCCACAAATGTTGGTACATTGACGATTTGGACCACGAACAATAAATCAAGCCTATTTTGGTTATTAAAATGTTGCCTCTGGCGTTGTGACATTAAGAAGACATTGAAATGTCTCCTAAATCTTCCTTGTCTCCCTAAGGTATGACTTATGATGAAAAAATGTCTTCTTAAGGTTAATTTACAGGAATATTGTTGACATACCCTAACATGGCACAGCCCCTATTAAACACGGCGCACTTTGATTTTTTGCCTGTAGCGCCTAGCAAGAGCAACAGTTTTAACTGAAATTTCACAGAAAGTGAAATTTCATCAAGTTCTAAATACTCCCATTCATAAATCACGACTTTATCTTCCCATTACAAAGTTAAAAGCAAAATTTATTTCGGCGTGATTTTCCGATTTTATTTCAAAGTGCGCAGTGAACCCTTTGAAAATGTCCCCCCCCCCAAAAAAAAGGACAATTTTCTGACAAACTTCTAGTTGGGTATGTAAGTAGAGATAATAATGGTTTATCAGAATTTATTAACTTTACAGAAATTCTTAAATGTTAACTTGGGATTTTCCAAGATTTATTCAAGTGCGCCACGTTAGGGAACACTCAGCCGAGTTTGTGCCCAATTTCCGGACACCACCGGTTTTGAATTTCGGATTAAATTTCATGACACCAAAATTGTTCACAGAGGTTAAATAGCAAGCCTTAATAAGGTAAAAGTACCAGTATTTAACTGAATGAATTTGAAGTTTGTCAACAAAGAAGTTTGGCAACACTGCATGAGGAAAGTTAGGGTAAACGTCGAAGTGCGCCACGTTAGGGAACACCAGTATAATGTACATACAAAACTGACTTAATATACCCTACTCTCCACAGTTAAAAAATTAAAATAGAGAAAAACAGGTACATGTTAGCAAACCATCCCAAAGCAATCAACAATACAAAAAGCACAAAGAAATCCATACTTAAGACAGAAAAAAACTACCGTTACAATTTGATTACAAGCGCCACAGACTGATGCATTATCAGCATGAATGTTTGAAAAGTGCACAACAACGCAGGGGTGTCCGAATCCATGATTTCTGTGAAGAACTGTCCTACACTAACTCAGATTTGCCCTGCGTGGAACTTACCGTAAATGCCCCTGGAACATTCAGAGGAACCTAACATCGACTCCGTATTCAATCCCGCACGTAAACATCCAGAGACCGCTGATTAACAATCTGATACTCTCATCAGAATATAGCGTGCAACCATCGCGTCGGGTCTGCGGCACCAATGTGAAATCATCCCAACAACAACAGCAAAGAAGGAAAAGTACACATGGGACTCCGGCATAATGTACAAACAATCAGGCACAAGCCGGCAAGCTCGCTGTTATATTCCGTCGGCTCCGTGCTCTCCAAAGGAGAAAAATGAAAACATACAAAAAGTGCCTTCCCCTCTTGGAGAGTCCAATGAGTCACTTGACTAACACCGCCGCCGTGGCCCAGCGAGCTGGTTTCCCCATTAGAGCCACTGCTGTCCTCTTGGATAAAACCCCGAACCCAGATGACCCTCTTTGACGTCCAGAAACCAAACCTCGCCCAGATCCCATCCGGCAAAGGGTAGAAACAAGAAGAAAAACAAGACCCTCGCCGTGTTTAGAACACCAGTCCCACTTGGATGAATCCACGGTGACTTGCCTCTTACCGCATGCATTAAGACGGCTACGAGCTGCCGGACAGGTGATTCCGAGCCCCCCGGCTTATCCCGGAGATTAGCGGAGGTGACATGAGGAAGGCTGGCGCTAATCCCCACTTAATACCCAGGCCTAATCCCAGGGATCAGTAACCTCCCGGGTTTAATAGATGAGTGTCATATCGCCCAGGGCGAGTGACTAACAAGTTGTGAGGGAGAAGGAGTATGTGAACGGGTTGGCTCCACACAGCAGGCCACGTCAGTTTTGTGTTTAGTTACTCTTAGAGCTGCTCGTACGTTATAAACCTCTGACCTTGTTTCGGCTTTTCTGCAGTTGCAGAAATGCCATATATTTTCCCTTCTTTTTAATTTGTTGAAAGGATTCTCACCAATACACACATGGAAATGACAGATTTTAAGATATCAACACAGATAGTTCAATGCATTTTCTGACTTGTACAAATGAATTAACAGGGTATACATAAATCTATGCGACTGTTTTTTGCGTGTTCACATCATTCCACTGACATGTCACTGGCAAGAAAAATAACTGACGACAAATTATTTTCCTATTGAATTAAAATCGAAAGTTCTGATGGGGTCTTAACTGATGGGAAACGGAGGCAGAGTGCATGTTATCGTTTACAATTTTAACAAGTGTGGTCACTACATCTTTTTGGTGGTTACCCCTGGATAGGGGGAGGAGGCAGGGGTACGAAGGGGCATTTGTCACCCCACCCACTTTTTGAAAATGTTGTCCCCTCCCCTGAACTTTTGGATCTCCTGCTACAGAATCGTATGTCAATGTACATTGTATTGTGCCCAAACTTGCAGAAATGTCACACCCTCCCCACCCCCAAAAGGTAAAACAAACCAACATCAGGCTGTGCCCCAATCTCTTATCCAGAGTTCATGTCTAGATTGCAGACCATTACAAGTGCATGAGAAATGCTGACAAAGGCCGTAGCTGTGCATTATACAGCTCCAAAGCTACAAGGCGTCAAACTCCAAGACACCAAAAAAAGTATCGAGAGCTCATGTCTAGTTCGTAGACCACTGCAAGTGCAAGGGCAACGCTGACAAAGGCCGTAGCTGTACACTGTAGCTCCAAAGCTATAAGACGTCCAACTCCAAGACACCAAAAAAAGTATCGCCGAAAAAATTTAACGAGTATCGCATTCAAGAACTCAAGAATATTTCTCTATGGCCCGTGTCACCAGAGGGATCAGTCAGTTGGCAGATCCGTCAGTCCGCACCTCGGCCAGTCTGATAAGCTGAGGGTTGGTCACAGGTCGTGGGCTGTCTGAGGTTCATACACAAACATTGCTCATGATCCAACATGACAAATGGTAGGATGCTACCACCCAAACTATGACCCAAACTATTAGCGGAATAATTGCAGGTGACAAAAAATACTACCATTACAGTTTTGCAACCACCACACCTGGCTATTACATGTATGTACATTTGTTGGCCAGACCAGTTCTACTGATTATTAATGTTCATGTTTCAACCCCCCCCCCCATCTAAAAAAACCCCAACCCAAAACACATGTATTAATTGCAGTTCTATCATTTTCAGGGGTTTTAACATTATTTGAAAGCAACTTACTACAGTACCTGTTTTACGGAATATCACATCTTTTTAACAGTATTTTTTTTTAAAGATGCCCCCATCCCCCTCCCAAAAATAATTTGTTCTGTTATGAACATCCAACGGAAAATGGCAGACTAAACTTCAATCAATAAATTTTACTACAATTCAAAGAAATAATTCCCACCCTAATAGTCATGGATTGGATACATTATGTTTTGCAGCTCTTAAACAAGCAGCTAGATGTAGAGATTGTTAAAAAAAAAAGAGGAAAAAAGAGAGAAAAAAAAGACTTGTGCTACAAAATTGAATCTTTAATTCTTTCCCTTTCCATCAACAATCCACCAATCACTTATTTACATTCATACTCAAGAAATTACAAATGATTTTTTCCTGTCTAATTTGATTTTTTTCTTCAGAAATAAAAACAAATTTTTAATAAATTCACAAATCTAAATATATTCCAGCAGATTGAAATTAAAAATCCTCAGCTGACAAGAACACGTCAAGTCAAATGAAAGGAACGATTTTGGACATACCCATCAACACCGGAACGAGACAATTACAGCAACCACGTCTTTATTAGCAAGACACTTGATTGAAGCTGACGTGCCGACAATGTTGCTTCACATTAAATGGCCTCTTCCCATGGCAAATTTCCTCCTTCCAAGGCTCATGTCATCTGCGATTCGTAATTCGCCAAATGAATCTCCGGAATTAGCGTAGCCTCTATGATTTTATATTTCCCCGGCAGTTGTTACGGTGATCGGTGTCTTAGGTCGCTTAATGACTATTTGATTACTCATATAATTGGCGGGGGTTTAGGGGGCTTAGGACTGACGTCCTGGCTATAAACAGCTGACCGACAAAGTGGATGAGTAAATGCATGATGCGCTGAGATTATTCCTGAGTCTGATCAGCTCCTGTTGTCCAAACAGAGTTAAGATGTCGTAAATTTTGTGTTAAGTGTTTGGCACAATTGTTAGAGTGGGGACAGCTGCCCAATGCATTGTGTGTATCATCGATTTTAAAACTATTTGACCAAAAAAAAGCAGGTTTACTGATTCTACCACAAAACTGGAGCACGAAGAGGAGGTTTCCTGTTCTTTTCCCCCTCTTACAGGTAGAGTATCATTTGTCATGTGTGCAATTTTTTTTTCTTCGTTTGCAACAACAACAGTGCTTGAAATCTTGGGAAGGGTGTTTAACAACTAACCTGATGAAGTTTTTAAAGTTCAGTGAATGCTGTATATGTTCTGAGAGAACAATATTCTAGGATCTCAATTTTCCGTTCAATCGACAGAAAGGCCTATAGTGTTTGCCAAAGCATTCACGGTATTTATAAGCAGTCAACAGACCGCGGGTCGATGACTCGGGCCAAAGTCATGTTTTCAATTGCGCTCAAAATCAGCGCCCGGGACACATTCTCATTCAGCCGATTGCAGCTACGCGATGTCACGCACCGAACCAACGAATAATAGTAACCGCACGCGCCTGTGCGTCCTGTCAACACTTGCGAGCACCCATTCACAGCTTCACCAAATTAAAAACAAACCACTACCGGAAATTTCCAAAAATGTGTCTTTAGACGCATCTTTGGAAATGACCTTCTTTTATTGTTTTCTTCAAAATGACAGCATATCAGAAAGAATAATTTCACAGGGAGTTTAGAGTCATTACTGTCTTTAGACCAAGTGTGCTTTTCAACAATAATTTCATCAGTTACTTTTTTGATAATTGCAAATGATGTACTCTACCTTTACTGTACCTTTATGTACGTTAATTTACTGAGACTATTGCCTCTCAAATATCATTGCATGATTTTTACTCGACAGATGTTAATTTATTATGGTAATGTTATACTTCTGATCTCACTATACAGGGTGGATTAAAAAAAAATATGAAACTGAGATGTTATTTCTAATTGGAACAGAAGTAGGGCACATGTGAATCAAAGAGAGATATCCTCTGTTAGGGTTGAATCTCCTCTTTAAAATGACACCCTGATCATGTCCTTACATTCACGGTTGACTGAGCAGTGACCAATTTTATGAAAGGGTCTATTTAGAGAATTGCGCCACTTTTCAATTGTGGTGTCATTTGTCACAGAGTGAAAGGCTATGGTTGCCAATCAAGGCACGTTGGGAAAACAAAAGATTTCACCATGAAAAGTGGCGCAAGTCTCTAAATAGACACTTTCATAAAATTGGTCACTGCTCAGTCAACCGTGAATGTAATGACATGATCAGGCTGTCATTTTAAAGAAGAGATTCAACCCTAACAGAGGATATCTCCCTTTGATTCACATGTGCCCTACTTCTGTTCCAATTAGCAATAATATCTCGGTTTCGGTTTTTTTTTATCCACCCTGCAGAGGCAAATTTGAGCTAGCCAATATTTCCATATAGAATATAATGTTACACAAATTTTTGTTTTGCCAAATATTAGTAACAGATGTTGATCATGAATGTTTATGGAGTTTACGTTTCTCGTTTGGCCTTTACCCTGTGGTGTTGAAATGCAATGTCATAGTCATTGCAATCTCATGGCGCATTCACACAAAGAAGCTATACATGTACTTCCACAGTGTGATCTCGCCACATATTGTGGTGCAAATGTCTTCACTCATTTCTCAATTAGTGGCGTGATGTGGTATGCATACAATGTACATGTTGGCACTGTGAATGTGACCAATAAATATTGTAGTGCATACAATGTGTGTATCAATCAAAACATACATGTACCCGGTAGGGTTAGGTTCACTATTTGGTAGAATCATTTATGACCATCACGCTAATGTGAACTGTAAAATCGCAATAGGCTGTACAAGTATTCCAGGGTCAATTTTGGACTGGACAATCCTGTTTCCATGTGGCTTGAGTTACTGTGCCATAATTCAGCGCAGAGGGCCTTGAACGCAAAGTCATGAACTGTAACCAATAAATCTGCATGTTTTCAATGGAAGTAACGAAAAGAATGTTGGCATATGATCCACGTCATAAAGTTTTTTCAAAGTCTGATCACGCTGGCTGCCCCAGGGCTTACGAGGCTTGCTCCGTGCACTAATTGGAATCCATTTCAGGCCCTGGAGGGGTTTGGCCTGTCTAGGATACGCAGTCTCACGATGGTCGTTGGTAATGGAAGCCCGCATGTCACAATATTATTAGGCAGGTGAGACCATTTTTTATTACCAGCACAGAGCATCGGGAGACCCTGCTGTTGCTGTCAGAAAAAATATGCCACGGTGGCCGGGTCAAGATGGCAGCTGGGCTGTCAGAAATGTCACAGAACTGCAATTTTGCCAAAACTCTGGAAAAAAAATGTGATTGAGGGGAAATGTTGGATGATGTTTCTCATATGTCGAAGCACGTAGGGGGGGGGGGATGGGATGAGTTGAGGTTATCCATGAACTGAGTGACATGACGTCTCTTGTATCCGTCTCAGCCACAGACATGTGCTGACATTAAAGGGAAGATACAACATTTGCAAACATCAAAAAGCGAAATGATCACATTATCACAAAATACCTTACTGAATTGTTAGCATCCTGTAAAATGGTGTGGTGTGCTGACTTTCAAAAAAAACTTTATTTTCAACGGTCGGTCGGTGACCAGCATTGAAAAAAAACTTTTTTTTCAAAAAAACTGCCTTTTTTCATATTTAGTTATTCCGCATTTTCTTTGCAATAGATTACACACCTGTGGCTAGAGAGTGATTTTTTTCTTACAATTCCCCCAAGTCTCTCTTTCTCCTTCTCATCTTAGGGAGGGGGTCGGAACCAGACTAGAAATGAAATGTTTTTTTGTTTTCTTTTTCCAGCATAAACAAGCCCAAAACGTGAAACAAGTCAGTTTAACAATATTTGCTGTAACATACTAATCCTCCCAATCCATTTATTTCTGAAAATTGCAGCAAAAGCAAATACATTCCCCTTACATGTAACGATAAAATCCGCTGAACCTCTATGGCTCCATCACAACAGGGATATTGAAGCTCCTAATGTTTTTAACTTGTGGCCTCTCCATGTGCCCAATACTTTTCAGCTTTCAATCCTGAACTTGCACAAACATGTGGAAAATCCTTGTGGGGTCTTATTTCCAAGATCTTAAACCCTAAAAAAGTTGCCATATGGCAGCAACAAACAGCGTTGATCACAAAAAAAACAAAAAAAACCCCAAAACACCAACCTGATCAAAAAATTAATCTCTGTCCACTGCCATCCTACCAAGTATTATCGCACCTGGAAACAATTTAGCAGATAATTTTTCCAACGGCCAGGGGACCGTGACCAAGAACTACTCCCCGGCCGCACCAGGGGTCCCATTTGTCTAGCCACCGCCAGTCTTGTAATTATTTCCGCCTTCTATTAGTGGGTGCCTTGAGAATACAGCTACAGAAAAGTGCTACAACACTGGAGGGGGGAGAGGGAGGGAGGAAGATTAAAGGGCTAAACTGAGGCGTTGACATGCAAAAGTGGATCGGAAATATACTTGAGATATCTACATTTCAAATAATTTTTAAAAGTTGAACAAAGAAATTGACTCGAGCGGGGTTTGAACCTGCAGCCTTTGTGTGTTCTTTCAGCAAAACGAAAACAATTCACACACATCCTTATGTGATTTTTTTTTCGTTTTGCTGAAAGAACACTGAACTTTTTTGTGGACAGAACCTGAAAACAGCGGTTGTGTTTAAAACTCCGTAACTTGAAAAGTACATAAGTGATTTGAATGATTCTTGTACTAAAAGAAAGCTTATGAATTGAGCTTTCATATCCTAGATTTTGAAAGTGCTACATGCAGAACTTCACTAAAACAATGGTCCTGACATTTGAGGGTTTTTTTTTTCACCCCGTATGCCATGTAGCCAGGGATCACGCCCACATTCACGATGCTACCTTAGCAACATTAGACAGACCTTTGGAATAGCATGATTACAATTAAGCCTCCAGTCAGTGCAGCACCCAAAAGTGCCCAAGCACTCTATGGTCTCGTTGATTCTTCGGTGAATAAACACAATGTAATCTACGTCTATTTCAAAGTAACCCTACCTATTTTCTTCCTCATGGAGGTCGGCTCTTGATTAAAAAAAATGTGTAACATAAGTGCAGTCCTAATTTAACCATTCCAGACAATAAACGTCAATGTGGGTGTTGATTACGTGAACATGGGTTTACACTTAAAACACTGTACACAATCGGCACAATGGGGGCAGGGCACAACTCGACACATCAGGAATTGAGATGTAAAAGCATCTCCATGGTACAGGTAACCATCTCAAAAGGGCCTTACGCAAGGGGGGAGTGGACATCTTTAAGACTCCACGATGCATGTTACGGCTCATGACTGCGACTATGTGGTGCCTCAAGGCAAATATTACGATATCTATAATTCATTCATCCACGGTGTTAATGGATTCCTGATCCCGCGGGGCGACCGTGGCTTCTGCGCTAATTCCTCGCACCGGTTTCTATCCAATTATCCGTTAATGTGACGGTTCATCTTTCATGGGTGGACATTTTAGTGCAATTGGCAAAGGGTCTCCAGGACAAGTAAAACTTCCTCTCATGGGAGTGCCGCTCAGGAACAAGGGAAAAGTAATTAGGTTAGATGATTTCCAGCAAATTTCCCACCGGTAGTCCTTCGTGTAACATCTGGTCGGAATGGTTTCATCCAACTATTGACATTTCTACAAATACAGAAAGGGCATATTCCTCAGTGGGAATACATTAAAGTGTCTAGTGTAGTTCTGTTTTTCAGGAAAGTTGTAATGAATCACATCTACAAATACAGAAAGGGCATATTCCTCAGTGGGAATGCATTAAAGTGTCTAGTGTAGTTCTGTTTTTCAGCAAAGTTTTAGTGGAACATTTCTCCGACACTTAACCTACTTACATGTACTGTAATGTTGGTCACTTCTCCAGAGGGAAAGCTCCACTCTGCCCACACTGGTACGTCCTGAGGGCAGTTTCTCAGACCTATTTGACCCATTAAAACTTATGGCTTGACCATTAAAACTTTGTAACAATAGAGTTACACTTTAGGGAAATAAAACTTGTTTCCAATATGTTATCAGTTCCGACTATATGATACAGATATATGATACAGATACAGATACAGTACATGTACAATGTGTTGTACAACCAGCTGTGAAAACTCATCCTGCAATTATTGAAGAGCGCCCCCTGTTGCCCGAAACTGGCCAGGGAAAAGGAAATCAACAATATTTGGTTTCAAGGATGACTATACCTTTCTGATTTGCTTAAAAACTGTAACTTTATTTTTGCGACACCAGAAACCATGGTAATATGATGAGAAAAAAAAATCAAATTTATGTTATCTCAGAATCACATCTGCTGGTCACGGAGGGCTGACCTAGTGTCCTCTTTGTGACTAACTGAATGAGTGACTTGACTGACCGACTGGCACTTTTGACTTGGACTGCTTGTTGGTTGGTGGACTGAGCCAAACAGTGCTAATTATATAGGAGTTGGGGCTATACTTCCAAACAACACTGTGTCCACAAGATGCATAAAGGACTTTCATTGAGTATCCATTTTGAATCAATCAAATCAATGGGTCCAACTTGTCAGCTGGCCTTGTTTTGTTTTTCTAAATAAAAAAAATCCTGCTCTCTGCAGTTCCTCTTACATTGTATGTGAAAACTCTCTTTAGGCTTGTTCATACTATCTCCTTCCCTACCCATGTTGAGCTCAACAGGGGTCCAAAGTAGGCAGAACCATTTATCATGGAACAGGGGCAGTCAAGGCAAAACCGTTCACATATGGGTCATTCCATAAATTTGGGGTCCAAAAGTGTGACATTGGTTTGTGTCCCTGTTACACCTGACCTGTCTAATTTGCCATGCAGGTATTATTAAAACTAACATCAAATTATTTTGTTTTATTCTTTGGCAGGTACTTTGCTTTACGTAATCACTCTTGGAGATAAGTGTAGAAGGCATTCAAGACTGTGTCCTGTCAGACGTAACAGCGACACGAAAAGAATTGGACCCCAAATTTATGGAATGACCCGTACCGGTACCACTACTGTACATGGGTCAAGTTGTAGATTGTGGATTTTCTACCCGAGTAGAGCCTCTCGACCCTAGCCAGGTTTGGATTTTACCCATGTAGAGCAACAAACCCATGTAGAAGCCATGCTGGAAACGGGTTCCCGAAGTCTCCGTGTTGGACTGGGGCTACTGATCTCTATTATACTGACTGGATAGCGCTTCGCCCTATACGTGTGCACAAGACCGTTACGCCCTCGCACACACGCGGCGGCCATTTTGAAGTTCCCTAAAAGGCCCCACAACGCACGGATATAAAAGCACAGAATTACAATAGTTTAGGAAGCGGTTTTGGATCATCGAACAGGTTTTATTCATTTTGCCCCCAGTTTTATTTTACTCACGTTAATATTTGTTCAAATATTTAATTTGATGTATCTGCATATACATACTTTTACGTGGCCAGAGGGAGCGTCAAAATGGCTTCCAGTGCCTTCATCCCCTACGACCCGAAGCGCTAGCCAGTCAGTATAATAGAGATCAGTGACTGGGGCCAACATGAAGATTCCAGACAGTCTGTAAGGCCCTTCTTCCAGCTTACAAGCAGATGCTCACAATTATCAACTGCAACCAACTACACATATATACTGACGACCAATTACTACAGCAGTCCCTACACCACTGCTGAACTTCAAGCTTTGCACTTTCCATGTCTTGAAAGAAGTTTCTCTGAGTTAAAACTTACAACAATTAGTGAACCGTCATCGACGCTTTTTCCCCCTGAGAACTTACACAGTATAATTGAGGTTCGGCCTGATTGACTCCAGACATGCTGTCGCGCGCACTCGTACTTCTGCGCTGCCACTTCAATGTGCCTTCCATTTGTGAGTGATACAAACTTGATCAAATTGTTTAATGATTACCTCGGTGCACATTAGCGTGGCAGACATTCTTTGATTGGAAATTCTTCCCCCAGTAATAACCGAACCGAAAAGAATTTGTAGGTCTGTGAATTGCCAGCAGCAAAGTCCATTGGGAGGTGGGAAGATTTCATGTCCTACTATAAGTTGTGCCACCTTGCGGACAAATTCACAATCTCATTCATTCCAGAACCACTGCCATAGTCATGCCCATCACAAATCAATCATTAAACATCCAGTTCCAAGTCAAGTCATTAAGCCATTGAAATTGCGACAAGGGTCTCGTTACTCTGCATCCCTTCTTTCTAATTCTAGTGACCGGACTTGTGAATATCCTTGTGACAGACTCGACTTCAACAACGCTGTCCAAATCGTGAAAAAAACAAAACAAGTAAAAACAAGTACCACAGTCTAACAAGAATCTCTGTCAGTGCCCTTCAATGACAGGAATGTTAACGAAGCGTCTCTAACGAGCACCCTCAGTGATGTTACACCTTTGGAAGTCACAATCATGGATTGTGCCCGCCATGCTGGCCTGCTAAATTTCTGCTTGATGAGTCGGAGCTTAAAGAGTATGCCTCTGTTTCCTCACAAGATCCTTGAACTATTATGACAGTTGATCCACCTGACAAAGCAAATGTTACATTTCTTTATGAGTCATTAGTTGGTTTCTGTAACTTGTTCCCTGGTGAGTCTTCTCAAGGATCCCCTGCATGTGGTGGTACATGTGGTTCACAGTTGGCAAACTGACCTTGCAGATCCATACTCTCCAGACATTCCACACCTGAATGTTAACATTCTGGAAACCTTTCAGTAAAATATGCGCTCTGTGTGTGTGTGAACGTCGCTTTTTGACCACTTTCGATAGCATAGTGGATGGGACGCACGCATGCACACAGGCATGTTTACGTTACCTACCTAGTGTGGACATTCCCTTGCTTTTGTGTAGTTAAGAAAAAGCTCTGAAAAAAATCCTTTTACTCACACTGTGGAAACACTTTCAACCCAATTTTTTTTCTATGGTTCCCTTTTATTAGTGTTTCTCTTCATTTTGCCACGGATAAACCTAACCCCAAAATGCCTCTAAACCTGTTTTCGAGAAATGGGGAAACACTGTGTGGACTTGCCCAAGTCCACACAATGTCACCTCTACCTGGTTATTGTGGACATCTTTTGTTCGGAAGTCCACACAGTGAATGTAATGCTTACCCACAGGTTTGTGTGTGTACAGCGCGAAGTGCACGTGACTAATTTTATTCTGTATGTGAGCGAAGCCATAGGGTCTTCGCGTGAGGCTCAGGCATCGTGGGCAATGTGTTCTAATGTCTAGCTCCCAGTGGTCTCCCCCAACTCTCTCTAAAGCTTTTACCGTTGAGGGCGTACCGGTACTTGTGCACGGAGCCCATAATCACGGGGTGGAGATTTCGATTTTCACGTTGCAGACAAGTCCACACAAGTCCTCCTGTCTCTAGTCAAATCACAAGCTATTCAAATGAACTGAGACTACCGTATTTCTTTTTATATGTTCATCTCCGGTTAAACCTAGTTTCCATATCGACGTTAAGCCTATGCAGACTGCGCAGACAGTGCGCGGAACCGTAGGCAGCGTCTGTCTGTGTATTGTCGGTGACGTTTGCAGATGAAATGTTACCATGTCTGCGTTGCAGTTTGGATCTTTTTTGCATTACTCTCTGCATTTCTTACCTCGATATGGAAAGAGGCTTTACATGTACTTGTGACTGGACTTGTGATGGACGCGACTACGTCACCGACACACACAAAAAGACATAGAATGTACTTACTTCTAGGAGGAGAGTTGGCGAAGAGATCAGTGTCACTTTCTGAAGCCTGCAGAGAGGGGGAACAAAAGTAGAACACATTTTTAATTGTGGAATCTATATTCACCAGCATCGTTACAGTCAATATACAATGTACATGTATGTATCCCAAGTTTGCTTGGGAAAGGTCAAAGCCAAAAATGCACAGAAAGCTAGGGTTGATTGTAGTGCAAAACTGCATTGCTGCAAAGGCCCTGGCATGGGCGGAGAAGAAAAAAGAAGAGGCGGTAGACTGAACAAAGTATGCAGTACCAAAAATCCCACGGTGCAAAGGGGAGGGGTTTCAAATCAAGATGTGGAAGACAGATCCACGGTCAGAAAAAAGCACTATGTACATAAAACTTTAGATTTTTCCTTATAGCCTATGCTCGCACGCCTGTCTAAATTCTCCCCTTTAACAGTCGCTTGGTCCTTCCCTTGACAGCATTCCCCCAATCTGATCTACTTTCGCGCCTGGTATCTCAGCTCCCCTGCAAATCCCAACTTTGGCCCCAGATGACAAGTAGGGTCACACTGTTATTGCACTTGAAGGATCATTCCAAAAAAAAAGCAGAAGGATTTATTATATAAAAATTGAAATACACAGTTGACATGTGCGTCAACTGCTTTCATTTTTTATCTTCTGGAGCCTTACGTTGGGCCTCTTGGGAACAACTTGGAGTAAATCCCCAGCCTGTGACAAGTTAAGCGCACTGCAAAGCCGAGAGGGGCTTTCTTCAACATGACCGTGAAATATCTGCCAATTCGTTTTACACTGGCCGTGTGAATGGCATTGTGAAAATTACTGTCAGCTGCTGGGATATCCTCCCCCCCCCCCCATCTGCAAAGCTTGGTAAATCACACTACAGGTCGACAGCAACGACAAATGCTGACTGCAAATCAAGTTTTGTTTTGTATTCAGAATAATACAGGGTGGGTCAAAAAAAGTGGAACCCAAACCCCCAAAATTATATTTCATATTTAAACAAAATATGCGGCACCGAAAAAAAAAATGACGTGAAAGCCAATTTCATAAGCTACTTTTAGACGAAAAAATGACTGAAATTGGTTAATCCGTTCAGAAAAATCACCATTTTCACACAATGACCCTAAAACCTGTCTCGTCCAAAATATGTGAATTCAAGAATCGTCGTCGCCATTGTCTTCAAACATCAACAGCGATAAAATCTCAGTTTAAAAAAAGGAGATTTTACAAATCCAATTGTTTGCCTAAACCTGGGTTGTTATTATAAAGATATTGTTTTAACTACAGTTGGTGACAGTTGTTGAAACAAGTACATGTATTCTATGTCATTTTCTTCCTTGTTCAAAACAGTCAAAACGCACAATAAATTACTTTTAAATATGAAATATATTTTTGGGGGTTTGGGTTCCGCTTTTTTTTTTTACTCACCCTGTACAAGAAACAGACAGTTTTTAGATTTAATCAGTAGGACTGATCAGTATAAACATGTGCAGCTCTGAGGTCTAGACATGAATACACATGTACAGTGTATGTGGCGGAAATTGCCAAATGAAATTTGACAACATTTGGGAATCGTTCCAGGGTTTATAGTAAAGGTAATTTCAAACCATGAAAAGTATACATGTTAACGGTTCATGGGGAAAGTTCAAGTTCATTCTACTTTTATCACCTGTTATGTAATTCCTGTTTCAACAACATATTTGATGAGAAAAGGTTTCAGATATTGAAATGATAAAATGCAGTAAATCTAGGAGTCATGTCAAAATGCAGTCTGCCCGAGCCATTGTGATCACTGTGCAGGACACGCAGTGACATAATGAAAATGGGCATCGGGTCATTATGTTGTACAAGAATTGAGCACAGTATGCAACAACAGACTATAACAAAAAATTACGGGATAATTAGACCAAAAAGAAATTAAAAGGGTTCCACTTTCGTAATGAGAGTTCGTGAACTGTAGTCAGATTTCATACAGAATGACTGGACCCAACACCCATCACCGTACAACACCATCCGTAACAAGGACTGTAAAATGAATGAACCATGCCTCTGAAATATATCGGTCAGATATGAATATCCACCCCACCAAAAAAAAAAAAAAAAAAGAAGAAAAAGAAAAATTTGGTAGGTAATCGGAGACGGCTACTCATCTGGAAATGCATCACACACGCTCTTGACGGCGCACTACATGGGCACTCAGCCCACTCCAGTGCCTGAGACCTCAACGAGGCCCCTCCTTGACAAACTTATGCAAATGACCCGCTCCGATACAATGGCAACCCGATAGCCGTACGCATGACGAGAGGATCTTATTGGCTGCTCAAAAAATGCGGTCTTCTGCCACCACTTTTCACCAAAAGGGAACAAAAGTGGGCACTTGTGTTCCACTTTCTCCCCTATAACTGTGGCAAACTGCAGAACACTTGCACGAGGAGAAAAATCTTGAACATTTGGTGAGGCAGATCAATAAGGTGTTTCAAGTCTTCATGTGAAATCTTTTTTTAAACTACGCCTAAATCTGAAGTAATATTAATGGGGGGGGGGACATCCAGAAATAGATAGATCTACATCCATGTGTTACATTTTTTTCTTTATACGTGTACATCTGACACACGAGTTTGAAATGATTTTTGTTTACAGAAATGAAATTTCGTGACAGCAATACACAAATTTCAAAAGATATACAAAAGAAGTACTTTTTACTACAAAGTCTGTCTGTCATAAAGACATTCTTGTATGCACAGCAAAACCTTGTCAATTTTATTTTCTCACCTCAGTTTCTGTTTGATATGGTACAATAAAGACCTCATTCAAAACAGTAGGTTTGTTTTCGAGGAAATCTGCGAGGGGAAGTTTTTCCACAAGAAACGTACAGAAATAATGCTACCTGTGTGGGAAATGGAAAGTCACCCCACAAAAAAATAACCCCCAAATTGTCCAAGGCATCAAAATAACTTATGAATTGTGTCTAGACTTATTTTTTAATCCTGCACCCACAATGGTTTAAACCGAAAAACCTCAGTTCCCCCTAGGCTTAATTTTGAAGTACTTTGTTACAAAAGTACACCTGACCTCGGGCAAACCTAAAAATGTTATTGTCAAAGAGTTCTCCTTTTCAATTTTTGAGGGCGCAGGATCAAAAATAAAATAAATTGTAACAAGCTGGGGGATTTGCATTAAGGCGAGGATTTATCGATTAAATAAAAGTGGAATGCCAAGTAGGGGGTTTATCTATTGGAAGTAGGATTACGGTTTTGATAAAAAACCCTGAAGAAAAAACTACATCTGTTGTGCATGAAGCAATGAATATAATTTGAGCCTTTGAGCTCCCTTTTTTTCCTGTGTCCCTTATTTTCAATGCGAGGTGGATTTGGTATAAGAAAGCCGGAAAGGAAAATGTAGGGAATTTAGAGGATTTGGTATGCCCATGAGAACTGTTCGGGCAAACATCAGGAACCAGGTAAACTCCTGCAGGCAGTGTGTGGGTTTTATGACCCGTGAGACCTTTTGCAGAAAAAAAGGGAGGGAAAAATGACAAAATAATCTCTGAAAAGCACTGCCCCTGGAGGCATCCGTATTACTCTGAAGAGTAGATTTGTAAACCTACGTAATCTCTTGCAGCCGGAAAACATATTTTTTTCCCCTGATTTTTTTCTCTGTGTGAGATTTACTCTGAGCGACTGACACACTGATTTCAAAGTATAACAAGACTTCTCCTAGAGTTCCCGTTTAGTTATGGCCGTTCAATTAAAGAGAAGAGCGTGCTCTAATAAATTCTCACACAATTACAAAAAATTACATGCATGCACCACTTATCAACTCAACCAATGAAAATTGGAAATACGATCGTTGTCGTTGTTTCAATCATTAGACCTGCCTTAAAGCCAGAGTCCATCATTTGCAGCTATCCAAAAAGTAACTGACGTAATTATTGTTGAAAAACATACTTGGTTGAAAGATAGTAAGGGGACTAAACTCCCTGTGAAATTATTCTTTCTGGCAAGCTGTCATTTTGAAGAAATCAACAAAAGAAGGCCTTTCCAACGGTGCTTCTTCAGTGCGCCACATCGCGTAGCTGCAATCGGCTCAGTGAGAACGTGTCTCGGACGCTGAATTCAGGCCCAATTTTAAACATGATTTAGCAACTTTTGATTTGAAATCGAGATCCTAGAATGTTGTTTTTCTCAAAATATACAGCCAAAGCTGAGCTGAACTTCATCAGGTTTGTTGTTTAGCACCCTTCTTTAGATCTTGAGCACTTTTGTTGCTTCAAATGAACAAAATGCACAAATTACAAATGATGGACTATATCTTTAAATCACTTTTCACAAAATATATTTTCAGCGAAATATGACTCAAAAGTCGAAGGACTCTAACAAATCGTCACCGTTTTCACAAAGTGGAAAACCGCAGTGTCAGAATGCCTTCGTCGCAACAAAACGATTCCTACATAAGCATATGAGGTGTTTCACTTTGTGAAAAATGGTGACGAAATGAAGTGCCATATATATATAAATATATGAAATAACGCAGACCATGTTATGTGGTATCAAATTTGACTGGCATTTCAGAACATTGATTTGTGGCAAAATATAGGGGCCGTATCATAAGTCCGACGCCCCACAGGTTCGACGCCTCATAAGTCCGAAATTTCGGACTTATGAGGCGTCGGACTTATGAGGCATAAAATTTATTTGTTCCGCCTCATAGGTCCGACGCCTCATAATTCCGACGCCTCACAAGTCCGACAAATTAAACGCCTCGTTTTTCCGTTGTTGGACTTATGAGGCGTCGGACCTTTGAGGCGTCGGACTTATGGGCCTTTATTTGGTTAGGGGATGTGATTTTGTCTGACTTATGAGGCGTCGGACCTATGAGGCGTCGGACTTATGGGCGGACCCCAAAATATACACAAAACTGAATGTGACTAATAGTGATACCTCACTGGCTATACCACTGAACATGACGTAACTATCGACATGATGTCACAGCAGTGTTGTCTCTACACATCAGCCCTGCAATATCTTGATTACAACAGGGACCACGTCAATCAATAGTCAAACACTCTGCCCATTGACCCACATTGCATGAAATGAGGCTGATTTGAGGCCAGCCAGCCAGCCAGCCAGCTAGCCAGCCAGTCGGCCGTCCACAACAGAACAGGAAGATGTTCTAGAATCACCAAAACAGTAGCTCGCTCGGCAGAGATTTTTCCGGAACAAGCGTTCGCCTAATGACACTCTGGCTATTACCACGCACTCCATGCCCTCAGGGAGAAGAGAGGAGGGGGCTTGGTTGCATACACACATGCAGCATGGATATCCACGTACGTGTACATGAATTTCGCTGGGATGTTTTCTGAAACTGCTCTCTGGTCGGGCTTAGCATAACATTTGGTGAAGCGACCCCTCGAGAGTTTTTCAAAATAACAAAACCATGAAGCAAATTTTGAAATGTTTAATTGTGCAAATACTTTAAATCTTTGGCCTAAACCCGTATGAATGTCATTTAATTTCCATTGTGAAAAAGGGCCGCGTTTGTGGATTGAAATCCTTTTGCCTGACTATCAGTCATGAAGCGACCCCTCATCAAGAATAGCACTGCCAATAAGATGCTTGCGTTTCTTGAAGGTAATTTATGGCAGCGACTGATTGTTTTAAAAGTCATGCGTTCACACCTCCAATGTAAATGTACTTACACTTGTACGATAACTTCATGCATGTTTCATATTAAAACAGAGTTTGTATATATCATACATGTATATTACATGAACATAAGCACAACAGAATTTCTTAATGTTTACATGTACATGCACGTATGGTAGTTTATGCTTTGAAACTGCACATGAGCAATAAAATTTGTTTTAATACTGCACGAAGTCCCCTAAAGATGCACCCATTCCTAGTTGAAACTAGAGAACTGCTTTCTAAGATTGCTGTAATACATCTGGTCTACACTTAATCACCGATATTTCTTGCTTATCAAATTTATTCCTTCGAAATCTTGAGGGAAATATGGGAAAAAAAAAAAAACCTTGGCAAGGCGCCCAACCAATTTGATAAACAGCGTCATCAAAATCGTTTTAAACCCTCCCCTCAATCCCCAAACAATGCCTCATCCAAACTACAAACCTGAGTCCCACCGCTCCGGCCTGACTGCGGCAACTGCTGGGATCAGGCCCGGACCCCGCGATATTGAAGCTGACAGTTGCAAATTTGCACTAATAAGCCGTGTTGGGTTCCAATAAGGCCCGCATTAGGGTTTGTCACAAACTTTCCCCAGTCACAGACAGAGTGAATTAATGCTGATTGCCACCGAGGGTTAGGCAAGGGACTAACCTTTTTTTTCTCTCTCTGCACGCACGCTGAACAGACACATGTGTATTGGAATCAATATTCCAAAGTGATTATCGTTGACGGGGATCTATTTTCCCCTACCGGGGGCCGCGCTGAACCCAAATGGAAATGGGAGGAAATTACTTCATGATATTAAGGAGGGGCTTAGTTGTCTTTGTTTCAGCTGGCAGGGGACACGCAAGCATGTCAGGATTAAACCACTGTTGACTGATGCCTCATACTATAGTTCACCAACACCTTCTCGCGAGACAGTAATCAATAGACCAGGAGCAGCTCGTTTCGTGTCAGAGTGCCACAAATGATAATTCAAATCAGGGGAATAATTTTTTTCGTCTCTTGCATTTTCACTGCCCTCATGGGCACAGCAGCACTTTTTTTTTTAACATTTGAAGCACAATTTCCCCATTTCCCTGGCATTGTCATGCTCTGCAAGCCACCATATTGGTCAGGCTCCCTACAGCTTGCACGCAGATTGCTTTGCAGTGAGTCATGACATCATAGCCACCAGCCTACCCTGCATCTGATTTTCCCAGCATCATCATGAACATCATCTGAACAATGTCTATTATGATAACAAAAAAACAACTAAATACCACAATTCGACAGATTTGCAAAATACTTGCAAATTTTACAACCAACATCACAACTGTGAATGTAATTGTAAAGTGTCTGACCAAATTATCTATAAAAAAAAAGGCAAGACACATTTTGGACAAGATCCCTGCAGACCTGAGAACCTCAGAACACCTGCGCTAAAGATGGCAGCTTGACTCAGCGGGTCCATAATCTAATGGAAACAGCAGAAGAATAGACCACAGTTTACGAACAATACGTGACCTCTTTAAAATACAGTGACAGCTCCTTCACCTAACCAACACTAAAAAGACCAATCACTCACACGTTATATGGTACATGTACCTTCTGCCTCCAGAATCCGCTGGCTTCATAGCTGTACAGCCAATCATAGAATGGAGCAATCCCTTGAACTTCCAGACAGACTCCAGCAAGGTCTCATTGGAGTTAATAATCTGGAAGCTGTTTGGATTCAGCTTTTCCGCAGCTCCCTTGGGTAGAAGGAAGGAGGGGGGGGGAGACAAGAGACGAGACCCCTCTCCCTGACATGAGTTTGGAGGCAGGGCCCCCTAGGGGGAATCGGACTAATTCAAAAGTGCAAGTTTCTGATTATCTGATTACCGCTGATTAACTCAAGGTGGTTGGGGTGATGCAGAGGGGCATTATGGGACAAACAGCCGGTTTCCTGTTCCCGTAATTGGTATTGACCCGCGGGGCACTTGCAGCCTGCTGCTTGCTCGGAGGCACCGGTTCCCAGCAAAATGAAATTACGGCATGAGTGTGTTTGTGTGTGTTGAGTCATGCACTGATCCTGGCCACGTACAAGAAACATGTACATGCGGGACGTACGTGAACAGGCATCAAAGTTTACCAGTACATTTCTTTTCCAGGAGAATTCGTTGACATTTTTAATACCACCACTTCAATACCGACACAGCAACCAGCACATGTTACAGATACACAAGTAAAAACCTGAAGACCTCTTCAAAGCCAATGATGCAGTGACATGCAATAACAACAACAGCCACTTCTACCCCGAGAAAACAAAGTGACAGAAATGGGTTCGTAAAAAACTGAACAACCTAACGTCATCAGACGATTGATAAGTCTTCTACTTGGATACCAAGTATCTGTATACCAGCACCTTCTCAACTAGCTCCATAAAATAAGACCTAAAGCCAGTCAATTTCCGCTAATGAGAACTGAAGAGCGACAACGCATCAGGTGAAGTATGTAATCGTCCTTCGTTGAATCAACAAGAAGAGAACTTGAAAAGTACCAGCAACTCCGCACTACACCATTCGACTGTACAATCTTGCTATGCCTGCAGTTTTTACAACCGGTGTCATCAACTCAGCGATTCGAGACCCAATTATTTCCAACTGATTGCTTGCAGGCACAATTCCACAATGCTTGCCAAATAGATCGACAAAATCATTTTTAACTGGTTGTTTGCTTTTTGGTTTAGGGCTCTTTCACTGAACAGTTAACTTTCACGAACAGTTTTCTTGAACTTTTCACAACTCTGTTTTGAAGACCTAAATCTTTGAGGACCCCAAATTGCGAAAAATTTATCATATTCACAGAGTGACAAGAAAGTTGTCAGAATGTTTTTTAAAACTACTCACACATGTTTACGGCAACAGTTGTACCTATATATGGCAGTATTAACCCTAACCACCCTAACCCTTCAAAATCCAATGGCATGTTTTGTTGGAATCTATTGGAATGAGTACTGCACTGGTAAACTGATTATGCTTTACATGGGGCCAGGCATGCAACCATAATCAGAGTCCAACAGTTTGGGTGTTGAGTTACCATATAGGCCTATAGTGTTGGATTTTGCAAGAGTAAAGGCTGGTTCATACTCCATGCGAATGCAATGCGAATTTGACGTCACGAAGCACTCGCTACGAAATTCTGCAGACTTGGAAAAGTGTTAGCTTTTGCAAATTCGCTGCGCGAAAACTTGCCCTTATGTCACAAATTTGCATTTGCGCTGAGTAGAACCGTTCCTAGTAAATCACTCAAGAAAGTTAAGGATAATCAAGTTTCTAGATTCTTACATTTATCCCCAAATCTCTGAATATGATATGTATTTTGCTAAAACAAAATTGATTCATTGTCTCCATGAGATGTAAGATTTCAAAATATTAATAATGTGAAGTGTCTTGCAACGCGAACACCAAACATTTGGCATGAACCATGCATGAACAAAGGAACCCAAACAGTGCACATAGCAAGAAGACGAAAAAGCCTAGAGGGGAAAAAACAGTGCCATAAAACTAAACTACCAAAGATTTGGTCTGAGGCCTGACAAAATATTTCTGGCCAGCAAACGTGAGTGCTTATTTCTCTCAGTGAAGGGAACAAAACCCTGAGTTCTGACCAAACTGCACTGAAGAAAAAAAAACCCATGAACTTCCTAGAGATTTGGTCTGGGGCCAGAAACACGACTCCTAATCTATCTGTCCAATAAAAGTGACTACTGTTCCCAGAAGGGGGTCACTGGTGATGAAGTGAAGTTGTGTCAGAAAATTAACCTGCCAAGTCACATTACCTCCAATTTATGTGATGCCGGAGGGGGGAGAGAAATGCAGACAACCATATTAGTATCTGGATGTCAGGGAATGGAAAATGCATGGTTCGCCATGGTTTGCCCTTATGGCCTGCCTATCCTGCTGATACATGCACTCTGGGAAAGGTTTTTGTTGCCCATACGAGTTTAGAAATACCGTCATGTTTATGTGTGAAGTTTTTTTGATACGTACATGTACGGTAGCATATGATGTACCTTGTAGACAACTGTTACATTTTCCCAATTTGATATATTTTTGTTTGGTCGTGGTATGAGTTTAGCAATTATTGCTACCAAATTTTCATGTGAGAATTTTTTTTAATTTCATGTTATGGCTCATTGTTGAATAGATTACTCTAATGGTTTCCACATTTTCTTTTTATACACAATGATAGAAATGGGTCTTACTGAAGTACTGAAGTACCTCCATGCTGAAACCACAAACTTGAATTTTGTTTGTGGTGCTACATGGAGACCTCTTATTAAGGTTTGTGGTTTTGTTTTTTATAAGTTTGAATGGAGAAGATTTTGAGCTGGTGGCTACAAGGGAAATGGTCAAGCAAACTCACAAATGACATCGACATGTAAACAAGTACAATTTTCAGAAGATGAACATCGGGCAAAACACTGAACACCGATGGCTGCTCAGATGAAGGATTAATCGAAGTTGGCAAGTAATAACAAATCAGCACAGGCTTTGTGTTGCTTCCCTTAAATTCAAGATTCATCACCTTTAAAACCAGAAGGCAATCGTCACACAAAATGGCGCTCACGTGTCGACATACAAATGTACTGTACATGTACAAGGTAATGTAAATGTACACCATACAGGAATCAGGTGAATGCTACTATTACTGCAGAACTACAACAAACCTTTACAGGCGTTGATTATAATTCTTGGGTCATACAGTATTGAAATCTAGCATCATGAATATCGACGGGGGAACAAATCCAACCAATTAATCTGGTCCCGGCTCTACTACGGACAAAGGAAGCCTCGTTGCGATAGAGTCCTACCTTCAAATCAAATCTCAATGATCAGTTCACGGGAAACAATGCCGGCCTGGAAATCCAATCGTTCCTCCCCCGCGAGTCTCCCGTCTGAAACCCGATACGCGCAACCCATTTTTGTGTGCGGGGCCCTTGCAAATTCCCTGTTTATGCAGCCAGCCGGGTCGATACAAGGCCGAAAATGATACATGGTGTCCAACAAAGACCTGCACAGTTATCCATCTATTTTCTACCCCTCCGTGATGCTACGTGTCCCTCGCTCTCCTCCACCTTCTTTTCAAGAAGCGACGATCGACTACCGCTAGTTGAAGAGCAAATACAAAATTAATATCGGGGATATTATCCCAGCCGAGATGTATACACAACCGAGGTAGGAAAGAAAGGGGGGGGGGGGGGGAAAAGAGAAAGAAAGAAGAAGGGGAAAAAAGGAGGTAATACTAATAAAGCCTGAGCGGCAAGCAATGTCGGCCGATGAATGCCTAACTGTTGATCTAGTTCGACAGGGGATGCGGGCTGTATTACAGGGGAACAGCTAACGTAAACAGTGACAGTCACGACTCGCGGGCATTGCACACGCTCGCCCGACGGATCCGGTTGCATCTGACATTTTCCCGGGAACTCAACTGTATACACACGAGTGATGGGATATCATTTCGGCCCCGGGTCTGTCTCTAGGGCAACATGGCTGCCGATTGAATCCAGGCTCTTTCACAACATCTTTTAGTTTCCCCCTGCCCTCTTATTTTTTTTATTTCACAGTTCCGGGGCCCCGTCAATTTTTACCACGATATTAAAACGCCTGTAGTGTTGAGATTGAGGATCCTTTTCAAACACGAAAAGGCCGGTGGTCTGCTGATAGAGGCAAATGTTGCCAAAACAAAACTCTTTGAATGCGCACACACGCGCACAACCAGAAAGAAAAAAAATCAATGTATTGAACCGAGTCAATTGACAAGGCAAAATGTTTAAACTAGTACGAATAATCTGATCACACGGGATGTGCTCGGCATTTATTTCCAAGAGAGAGACAACAAAATTGCCAGACTGATTCCATCAAATAATCCAATAATTCTATCACAATCGTGCCTCATATTTTTTTCTTCTTCTCCTTGTATGTTTTCTTTTTTTACAACTGCAAAGCAATTTCTGTAAGCTAGTGAGTAATGGTAAAGGAAATTGCTTATTTGTAGCGATGTTATTTTAGCAATTAGCAAATTAATCAGGGGGAAATGTCAATTATCCTGTTCATCTATCGAATTATTGGAGGGAAGACAGGGCAGTCTGCAGTCATCAACAGCTCTGTTTATCCGTCTTTTGCTAGGAAAGAGAACTTTCCAGCTTAACAGGTATAGTCACCCCAACTCTTAGGAACTATGATTCAGTCTCGGGTCAGACTAAGGGGCCTTCCACACTATCCAAAAGCTCCATTTCCAACCCGGGTCCAACACCCAGATTTTGAGAACGCCCAAACACTAGTAAAAAATCCAACACGGCTTCTACATGTACATCATGTGTCTGGTACATGTACCGGTACATGTACATGGGTAATAACATCATACCTGATTAAGAAAGGGATTAAAAGGGATCCTAACCCTCCTCACTCCTCCAAAATCCTCCTGGCGGTTTTGGAGGATTCTAGAGGATTGAGGATGAATGGTGATTGAATCACATGAGGATTTTGGAGGATTGAGGATGAATGATGATTGAAGCATAGGAGGATTTTGGAGGATTGAGGATGAATGGTGATTGAAGCATAGGACGATTTTGGAGGATTGAGGATGAATGGTGATTGAAGCATAGGGGGATTTTGGAGGATTGAGGACGAATGGTGTTTGAAGATGAGGATGATTTTGGAGGATTGAGGATGAATGCATTTTGAGGCAAGACTGTCTGACAATTTTGAAGAATTTAGGTGCTGTAATTTTGGAGGATTGATGATGGTTCTTAGCAAAAAGGGCCTAGGGGGTTAATCAGAGAGGGATCATGGGTAAAAAAAACCCTAAATGTACCAGGAACCTTCCTCACTAACAGCATACATGTAATAACTCAATACACCCAAACGTATGGACTCTCATTATGGTGGTGCATACATACATTGTACATGTACATACGCCTGACTCTATGTAAAGCATAATCAATCTACTAGTGCAGTACTCACTCCAACAGAATCGAACAAAACATTTAGTAGGATTTTGAAGGGTTGGGGGTGGTAATAAAAAACACTACACACACGCATCAAAGACCGTGTGAAACTGTCCAAATTTTAGGTTATTTCAAAGTACCCAGATGACTTTAACCCTAACTCCCTAGGCCTTTTTGCTAGAATGTAGCCAATTGGCCTCATGGAAAAATAGCATACAGCCTCAATCCTGCAAATTCCTCCATTATTTCTTGAATATGGTCCATGGAGGGGTGACCACTGCCTGAATCCTGCAAATTACTGCGGCAGTGACTGTCAATATGTTGAGGCTTGGCCAGTGACATCCTGGAGCAGGAGGATTTCAAGCATAATCCAGGCCTTAAAAGTAACATGTATTTATGCATGGCTGAGCAAAAACAACACAAGGTCCGGCCCAAGACCTTGACAAAGTGCATCCTACGAAATCGGTAACGCACTTTTGCCATATTATAACCTCAATCCTCCAAATCCCCCCACTTTTGCAAAGAGGATTTTGAAGGATTCAGGGCGGTTAGGGATAAGCTTATGAATAGTCATACATGTAAAATTTAGAATAATATGACAAAGGGCATGTAAATGTGCCAAAGAAAAAATTCAGACAATTAGTCCGAACACGTCATTCTATATGTACATTGTGCATGTACCAGTGTAAAGATATACACGTATACCGGTAAGTTATAACCTCGTAAAAAAGCAACACCCGTTTATAGCGCTTACGTCTGATACTGCACAGTGCACTTTAATAAAAGAAAGAATAATCAATAGTGCAAATTCAGTCCTTCATATATGAACAGGAGGGATAAAAAAAAAATTACAATGACAAAAAAACAAAAACATCTGTGACAAATAACAGCAACAGCTGTTTAAATATTAGCGATAATGAAATAAATTGGAACAGAGAGCCGCCACAAGTTAGACAAATGGCAGACTTTGTGACTGTCTGGCTTAGTTAATATGGCGTCAAGGTCTTTATGTACTGGTACATGTAACTGCATTCAGATTTTTAGGGGTTTTCCTTTTTATTTTGTTGTACTTTTTGTTCAAGAAATGCACTCGTTATTTGAGCATTTGCTTACATGCAATTGTTCATGAAAATGAACATGAATGAAACTGGCAATTATGTAATGTCCGTGACAAAGCTTTTTAAGTGCTCAGTGAATAAAACCCAAAACTGTAATTTTCAAATCTTATACATCCACCATCTACCCCTGTAGGAATTGTCAAGGTGATTGCAAGCTAGGAGTTTTGGATCACTTGTCTGAATCATTCATCAGATATCATGGTTAATTGGCTCCGTCATGGACATTGTTTAATTTTATTTTATTAAGCCCAAAGTACAAACACTATATATTTTTTTACGTGTATAGATAAAATTGCCTCCCATTCCAATTTGCCACAACGAATAAATTGACCATGGTAAAAAAAACCTTGAAATTTATGAGGCGAGTTGCAGCTGAGCATGGTGACTTTCCTGTATTACATGTAAAACCCTCACATATTCTATTAGAAATGACACAAATTACATGCTGGCGCTATTCCTGTATACCAGCTGAATAATAAAGGTCAATGATGCAGACAATTTTTTTTCTTTTGGCTATAGTTTGTCCCAGGACTAAGTACCAGGACAAGTACCGGGACAAGACCTCTGAATTTTGACACCTGCTTATAAAAACGCTGCACAATAGACGAACACACAAAAAAAACAGATCTGTTTTGTGAAGGGTGTCGGTAAATATCTCAAACTGATCCCCTATTGAAAACAGACCAGGTGAAAGCTCTGCCTGTATGGACCCCCACTAACTCTCTCACTCCAAAAACAGCTGTCACCGTTTTCGGGTTGGAGATCTGCTTGATCGACAAGGAAAGAATAAAAACGTGTTGTGTGTGATTAAAAAGGCTCCGCCGACCGAAAATGTATTTGCCATGCTCGGGGACGAGCTCTCCAAAAGAATCAACTGTTTGAACTCCGTTTAACAGTAAACACTAGAGCGTGAATCAATACCGAGCACTACTGGGGGGAAATCAATGCTAACAAAGTGACCTGGCGAGAGGTACTTTAGGCCATCCAAGAGAGGGATAATCAGCGGACGGAGTATAACGGTCCGGGACCTGAATCCGATGTCCTCATTTTTTTTTCTCTTCTCCCCTACTCCTGAATAAATCCATGCTGTGTAAGGATGTCAGCTATTGAACGAAGGGTTGTTGTGAAAAGGGGGGGGGGGTGTAGAAGAAGACAGGAGACTAGGTAACGAGGTTGGAATGCCCTACTTGGGAGAGATTTGAAGCTGTACTACGGAGTGACAAGGGGGGGGGGGGAGTTGAAAGAGAAGTCTACTTGTTATGCTGGCAAGGACTTGAGACTGCTCGTCAGAGGAGAAACCCCCTGCCAAATTGGAAATAAGGAGCGCTTGAAGATGCAGAGTTTTTTTTTTTTTTCCCTTCTCCTTTTGGGTCTTCGTCAGAGGATATTCAAGTTGTTCAGGAAATTGAAACCTGCGCAAGAGTGTGTGCACGGTCCCGGTGAGCCGCGACGCCGGGGCCCTGATCGTTAACCCAATCACGAGCGTGGCCAAAGCAAACATGTTAATGGAACACTACTGCATTAGAGCACTCGAACCGGTGGGAGAAATCACATCTCGATTGTGTGCACAGCACTCCAGGGCCCACTTCTTGGCGGAGGCGCGGGGGAAGTGCTCTGAACACACAACACCAACCGTGGTGAGGATGGGGGTTCGCTGTATAAACCTACAGGCGATTGCCAGGCCACAGACTTGCTCCAACACCCCGACCCCCCCCCCTCCTCCCAACAACAACCTTCCAACCCAACACACGTACAATTAAAACAACAAAGGAACGCGGCGCCCTGTTGAGAAGCCCTAAATCATCAACCGGACAGAGTGGCCGTGTGCAGAATTTCACGCCCTGCATCCACCACCATATGTCAGGCTTTACAATGCCCGGTCAATTTCTACCCCCCCCCCCCTTCCCCTCCAACCTCTCCATGATTGAGTCCTCTACACTGGCAGAGGAGGTGCAATAATGAAAAGCCTGCTGACAAAATGCCATGGTAACCTTGTTCTCTATCACACCACCAGGTTGTAAAATTACACTCGGCTCTGACAGGATGACTAATGTCGGGAGATGTGCGTGGCGGCTGTCACAATGGGGCTACTGGTACTTGCCTGCCCGCCCGCAGAAAAAAAAAATACAAGGTTGTGCGATTTGTCGCAGTATGCATGTAAATAAGAATAGACTGTGTGAATTATTTATAATGTAAGGCACAAAACATAATACATCTGTAAAATTCTGCTCTCTTTCTTTAGCGAGGTGCAATCCGTATTCACTCTTTGGAATAATGATTTTTACTGAATGAAACTTTTTTTAAAATAAAAAAAAAACCATCAGCTAAAAAAACAAAAAAAGCAGGTAGAATACCGATGCGAAATTCAAAGTCTTTTCAACATTTTCCCTAACTGTGCTTAGCCTCTGTAAAGTGTTGACTAAATGTTCAAATAGTGCTTCAAAGATTATGTAAATGTTTACAAAATTAAAAGTGGATTCTCATCCTCATTAGTGTTGATGTTCCAATCTTTGGTTATCATGAATCACAAGAAGATTTTGTAATTTACATGTAATGGGGAAAACATAGTGAAACGGTTGCGGATGTACACGTACATGTACGGTCTTCATAAATATGCACCAACATACGGTACACACTAGTACAACAGGAGATTTGTACAATGGCAAATATGGTACAAGGCATGTTCCAGTACAATTGCACACTGTACAATGCAAAACACGCTGGCTCCTAATCTTATCAAACACAAGTAAAAGAACAAACAGTTTCAAGTTGTTGACTCAACTTGAGAGCCTGCCATCACGCATACAAATGCACAATAATGTCAGTTATAAGTGTATGCCTGTTATTCTAAGCATTATTCCGCACAAACCAAACATGCCAAACCATGGGACGGAATTCATATAAACCTTACCTGTACTCCATGTGATGATGGTGTACTATCGCCCCAACCTTAAACAGTAATCCGTAATGAAATTCCAGGTTTTTGGGTCTTCCTATCAACGGGGCCTAGAATTAATGATCCCAAGTTGGCATTACTCACTCTCGGACCAAAAAAAACCCACTTCAGGCTGCTCAGCCACATAAATCCCCAAACAAAATGAGCACATACAGGTATAGTAAACGACTTAGCGATGCACGGTGCACAGGGAATGCACAGAGAGCTACCACGTCATTAAGCACACACACACACACACAAATCCGACAATCATGGCCGCCAACAAAGCCCCAACGATTCTGCGCTAAGTATACATACCTCCGGAGATCTACAACAACCCCCTCAAAAAAAAAAAGGGGAAAAAAGACCCAACAGAAAGGATCGTGCTTTTCTTTTTTATTCAAGAACAGATTAACCGCATGCCCCGATGGCTTTGTGCCTACCACAACCGCCACCTTTTTCCCCTTTCTCTCCGTTTTCGTTATCGCCTCGCTGCTCCGTGCCGAAAGGATTTTGAGCGTGAAAGGGGCAACTTTTTTTTTAACCTGAATAGCAGACAGGAAAAACAGAGTCGGGATAATCTGTCAGATGTGGGTCAAAACCTTGTTAGTTGGTTGTCCCCGGAGAGCTTGTGTCTGTGCTGCAGACTATTTAGAGCGGTTTTCACCGATGATGAGAAAGGCCTTGTACTGATCTTAGCTGTAGGACACTTCTGTTTGATCGTGGACAAAACAGTATTTGACCAGTATTTTCTTCACCGAAAGGAGCCAGCCATTCGTTTCCCTTCCTGGTTGAAAATAACTGGATTTGTGCGGGGCACAATGCCAAAAAAAATTGGGTTAGTCAAATTTTCTCCCTTGATTTCATATTCTCTTGAATTCCTTGGTATTTTAGGAATGGCTCGCTGGCTACGTCTTAGAGGTTGCAGTTGAAATACCGGTAGGATCAAATTAATCAGTCTGACATAAAAGCATGCTTGATGGGGAAAATATGCTGGACTTAATATAATTGTGAATTTTTTTTTGTGGACACAGCTTTAAAGTACGTTTATAAAGTACGTGTGTCCTCGATTTACACTATAAACAGGCACCAACTTACATGTACACTGCTAGACATTATCAAATGGTACCGGTATCTTGATTTTTTTGTTTAAGTAATTACTTCTGTATCAAATAATCCATAAATGTCTATAAATGACATCATACTACAGTGATAGGCATTTTCCAACTAATCCTATTTTTCTTTTTCTTTTCCCCCTCCACTCTATCGCATGTTCGCTTGTCACAAAGATATCCCGAATCAATAACGATATAAGATAAATCACCCGGGCCTGTATTTGTACTGCAATTGTGTGCTGGACTTTTACAGCTGTTCCACTCCAAGTACTTATCTGAAAAGCACAGTGGAGAAAAAAAACAACTGTCTGGCTTCCAGAATTCATGCAGTCAAGTACTTCTGAACTATAAACCACGGACATGTCAGCTCTGGGAAATCCAAAGACTTGAACATTTCGGTGCTTGACTTTTTTTCTGGGGATGATGTTAATGTGGTAATCAATGCAATGAACGGTGGAAGGGTCAGACATTTTAAGCAATTTATCAGTTTATAATCGGCGAGATTGTGACTTTTTCTGCATGTTATGGGAATGTCACATTCAGGGCATGCATGCAGTCAATTCAGGACGGTGGGAAAATTGCGGAAAGTAGGCCAACTCTGCTACAGGTCAAATTGGCGAAATGTGGCACAGTTACATGTTGATATATGCATACGGAAATATTCAATCCGTTTTCATGTTTGCCTTCAATGCATACATTTACATACATGTGCATAAATTCACTTGACATGCAATTTAGGGGAAAATGGCAGAAAGATTGGACAACCCTAAATGAGGGGGCTGGGTGAATACTACAATGTAAATGCGGCCACTTTATGGCAAAATATGGTCCATTTTCATATCCGCATTCCAGGCAAACATCCTTGTCAACATATGCTGACAGTTTCTCAATACTGACCCTGTGCCTTTGCTGCCTATCCAAACATCCTTCTTGCAGGTAACTTGCAGAGTTTAGGTTGACATGTAACCTTGCCATGGGTTAATGTCTATTAACAGACTGTGATGATTTTTGTAGTCAGGTTTCATAATTGAATGACAGACAGGTGTCTCAAATTAGACATGACCAATATAAAAAAAAAATGTTTATCATCACCATCAACAACAATCTGCAAGACAACATTCCCTTTTTTTGTTCAAAAATTTACTCACAAGTATTTATGTCCAGAAACTCAAGAAACCAATCACTTCGCAGTAAAAGAAAATGGGGGTATCAAAGTTGCATGGAAACCAAGAATATGTTTCAAAGAATCACTAGTGGAGACAAGTGGATGAGCTGGAAGACAAAAAAAGACTAGGATGTCTAATGTACCAGTAGTGCATAGGGTCTAAAAACAGGCTTCCGATACCTCATAACAACTGGATTTTGAAGTTGGAATACATTATTGTCGATATATAAAACGGACCTAAATTGGTCTGACAAATTTATTGTCCTGCTTGTGCTAAGCCCATCCAATGGTTTTATCGTTGAGGTCCTGATTTTCAAAAGCCATGCCAGATACAAAACTGTGTTGTTTCTAATGAAAGATAAAATGGACATTATTGTACAGTATTGAACAAAAACTCCATTCGAAACCTGTCTAATTTGGTAAATTCACTAGGCTAGGGGCATTCCTTTGCAATACAATAAACATAGTACGGTACATGTAAACGTACAGCAGTCAAGAGGCTGCACTGTATAATATGGCTTCACGCAAGATGTTTTGTGAATAGATCCTTGTTTAACTTTCCCTGAAAAGCCTTTATATTTTAACGAGGAGCGTAGCAGGCTATCAGACTTTTTGAATACTGCCTTTTTGACATGCTCACAATCCCTTGACAAGCATGGTGATTTTTTCTTTCTCTTTTTTCCCGAGCAAAGCAACCTATAAACACCCACCAATCAATGGAGAAAGGGGAGAACCAAACTATAAACACCCAACAATCAATGAGAAGGAGAGGCCGTGGCCAGACAGCCCTAGGCGGTTGTTGATGCTGTTGACAACACTCTGTAAATCCCGGCTTTCAAACACCGAACAAAAGCGGGGAAAATCACGGAAGCCGTAAAAACGAAAACCTAATCACAAGCTGACAATGGAAATCACCGAAGCCCTTCGCTCACATCATGTGATAAAAACCAGAATTCTTTTTTTTTTTGACAATCAGGGGAACAACTACACTCTTACAGGAGTCTAGAGTGAATGAAATTCAGGGATATAGATATATAAAAAAAAGCAGGGGATAAACACAAAGAAGTAGGTTAGTACTTTCCCAGCAGAATTTCAGAAAGCTCTGAGTGACGTTCCAAGTCAATGATCTGTTGTCAAACTCTTGGGCTAATGGGGGAAAAATGCTACCCGAATTAAAAGAGTTCCGGCATCGCATGGCTTCCCAAATTACCCAAGCGAGAGTTTTTGAAACTCTTCTTGTTTGAGGGAAGGCTTTTTGGGAACGCAATGATTGGGAATCCATACAACGTGCCATCCGAGAAACCAAGTCAGACCATTCGAACAAACATGATGGGTTTTCTGTTGCTCAAATTAGAGAAGAAGAGAGGAAAAAATCGAGCATCCATCAAATTCAAGGATGAGAACAAGAATTTTTGGCTGTCAATTTTTTTTGAGAGATGTGTCAAAAACTTAAACTTCTTTCACAGTGATATACATGTATATTTGTCAAGTTTCAACCTACAATTTGTGTACTTTCAGACAAATTTAAGGAGACTTTGAACTAAAATTGAAGATACTATGGTAAATGACAATTGGTATTCGTTGATATTTCACATATTTATCGTTTTCAATTTCATTTCAAATATTGACCAAGCATGATTATTGTACCGGTATGTGTAGAGTAACACCAATTTTTTTTTACAAGATTCTGATCCTAGAATACGTTAAATTATATGGACTCTCGATAAGACAGTCCACAAAAGGCAGACTCTTCTGCTGTTAATTAAGTACGGTACCGGTACATAAAGCATTTCTAATGTAAGAGGTTGATTCAAGATGAACTCTAGAGGGCAGCACACAAGAGCACCACACAGAAATCAAGTGTGGATGTGCATGCACTCTCACAGTGCATGTCAACTGCATACAATTCACTGAGAAATGGCCCAATGTGGCAGACTTAATGCAGTTATCTCTAACCACGTTGCAGTTATACGCCAGCTCCACCATCAGCCTGCCAATTATGCCTGCATTAGGAGCACAGCCAGTGTTTATTGATTTTAATGCCCCGGACTTAATTTGATTACAGGCCCCCCTAATTGACCAATTAAAGGGTCAGACATAGCACAGGCTGGCATGCACTCACAGGAGGTACCACTCTGGAGAATAGGGGGGGATGTAGTTGGTTTTCCAGGGGCTGGAAATGGGGAAGATGTTTCAATCTGACATGACTGCTCAGTCATGGATGGAAATTAAGCTACTGTGGGAAAAAATCATCAGTGTCGACTTTGGAGTGCAAACAAACAACATTAAGCAGCTGGAATTCACATTAACAGATGTTCATGAAAAAAGAAAGAAAATAATTACTGAAAGCAAAACACACAAAGCCAAAATAATCAATCAGCCTGCAAAGTCATTAACCAAATGGCACACAGGTGTACTTTCCGTTCACAAAACACTCCCCCAACAGTTTCTGGGATTTACTGCAGTCCTAATACTGTCTCGTGCCTCAACTTGATGCCTAATGCTCGTCAATGGATGCAACTGGAATACATTTCCAAGGCTGCTTGGCAAAATTCTTTTGAGTTACAGGCTGAAATGTATACACACGCTCTGACAGTGACAGTGACAAACAGCCATGCAGACAGATACTAATCAACACCCCGACAAATTGCTACGGAAAAGCCCCGAGAAATAGACGTAATGAAGAGACAAGTGACATGGCCAAATAATCAAGCGCAAAGACAAATGGCTCTAAAGAAACCCAGACAAATAATTTTAATTAAAGAGACTACCAATTTCAACTGCTTCTCTTCAATTTAAAAAAAAAGTATCTCATGTTTGCAGACAAAAGATTGTTTCTTACCTCCGATCCAAGCAAATCAGTACAACTAAATATCGATATGAAATATCAGTTTCCCGGCGACGACGCAGAATGTAGAAATCCAACGCTCCAGCCGGCAAACAATAATAAATAATCCTTGGCAATACAAGATGGATTGATTCTAATCCTGACTGTTGAAAGCTCTGACGTGGTGGTAGAAGATTATCACAAAATTCAAAGCGGCCTGTTCCACACAAAAAGCTAAAATCCTGCCATTGGTTGTGGTGTGTTTCTGTAATGAGTCCTCGCTGTTCTACATGTACATGTAAGCGCAGAGCTGTCGCTTGCACAATGCGTGTATAGGTGTAAGGTCCACTGTGCTACACAAGGAGTTGTAAATCTTCACAGACGCATGTGCATGAACAAGTGTTCAAACATCCATCACAAAGCCATAACAGCATTCAAATAATCCACCAGCAAATGTTGCATAGGGGTATCCAATGGGTGGGCCACAGATGTACAAATCCAGGGAGCCGACAGAGAACGTCTCAGGAACAAAGCAATATACAGTGCTGGTACTAAGTGTATTCACACAGTGCACACAGAGCACACACGGCTTGTGCCTGTAATAGCTATGAGCCTCTCCCCCACACAGCATGCATGCAGGCGGTATCCACACTCACACGCAGGCAGCCAATATGCAAGCCCTGTAGTGTTCCGCAGTCCTACCCAAATTCAATCCATCGATTGGGCAAGCGTTCGCCCAACCAAAAATAAGGTTTCCGCAAAAAAAAGAAAAACCCGCTCCGTTGTTGAACTGAGGCACTGTTTGCGCGAGAGGGTTTTTTCTTCTGCTACTGCCGGGGCTGTGTGTATTATTCAAACCGCCCCACGTCCTGTTCCATTCAGCGCCGGTCTGTGAGTGTGTGTGTATGCATGCAGCGGGGCCGAATATGTGTGCCACAACAATGCCAGCCCACAGAGCCTGTATCCGTTTCTATTGCCCCATAACACATGTATTCAGCTTCACCGGCGAGTCCACAAGGCACATGCACAGCATGCATCACTCACGCATAATACAGTCGATGGGGTGCTCTCGGTCGATCGAGTCCCGCAGCGTTTATCAGAACACATCCACTGCCGTCGTCGCCCACTGATCCATATGACCCACTCCCCTTTTTTTTTTATATAAATTTCTCCCAGCTATCGTGGCTTCTTTCGTTTTTTATCAGCCAAACAACACACACCCGTTAATGCGGCTGCTGCAACTAATTAAACCGGCCCGGCATATAGGGCAGATTTTTTTTCTTTTTTTTCCCCCTGTTGGAGCTCCCCCGAACTGTTGATATTCACTCCCAGAGCCCTTTTGCCAACACCTCGGGAGTTGTGCCTGTGTTGACACAGGGGAAACAGGGAGGGCAATAGCAATGCATCAAAACTGGGCTCGCTGGCTGGATAGCTAGCACCCCCTCCCCTGCTCAGTCAATGAGTCTCGCTCGCATATTTAAAGGAGCATGGAGTAGAAGGCGGAGTCCTTGGGTTGTTTTTGCTAGTGCTGTTGACAAAGAGAGAGCGAGGCAAAGAGAGACACACAGACACACACAACCCCCCCCCCTCTACTGAGTAGCTGCCATGCATAGCCCTAGTGCTTGTCAAATGGAGCAGAAACCGTAGAAGCCTCTCTCTCTGCAATCTCCATCTTTGCTTTCGAGAGAGGGGACGCAGACATTGTGTATACACACTACAAACAAACAAACCGTGGAGAAGGAAAACCCGAAGAACGCATGCACGGCCAACGGTTGGCAGGATTTTAATGACAACCTGATGAAGAGAGATGATAAATGAAGGGGGGGGGAGAGATGGCTACTGTGTTCCACCAGGGCAAGATAACGGGCAGTCAATCAAATTATTAGGCTTGCTTGATGATGGAATCGATATCTCTGTTGATACTTAGCAGATGGCCTTTCCAGTATTTGCTTTGGGATCGAAATTTATCAAACGCGCTGCAAATAAAGCTGACTGTTGTAGCTTTATTTTATCAATCGTCTCTTGTCTTCTCTTTTTTTTGTAATGGTGTTCACATGAGCAATCTGCTGCCACCAATTAAAATTCTTTGTTGTCAGTGACTGCGGCAGGGCTGATTTTGATTGGCTGCTTTATATGCCTGGCCTCGTAAATTGGAAGGTCAGTGTTTTCCAACTGGAAATAATCGGATTAGATTGACCCCTGTGGCACTTTCGCAAGGGGGGGGGGGGGAGACAGAGTTAAAGCCATCAGTAAGTTTATGTTAAGTGTTTGGATTGATTGATTGACTGCTTTGGCAAATTGGAAAAAAATATACTGTGCTAATGCAGGGTAACATTTGGACTATGCTGGTATGAGGGAACTGCAAACATGAGATTTTTTCAATTAACAATTTATTAATCTCAAACTGCATTTGACAACTCATGTTTTATTTTCTAAATTGTTTTCTTTAATAGCCAGGTACAAGCAATCTATTTAAAGTAAAGGCTTTCAGGCCAGAAATGACAGTAGCTCAGACAATTATTTCATTTTTACATGGCAAAATGCCAACTCTACCAGAAAACAAATCTTGATATATGCCCGTCTGTATTGTACTTATAAACACTCCTTTAAATACTGATGTTGAAATTCTGATCTCACACACACAAACCTAGGAAAAATAAAAACCCAGCTGGAATTCTTTTTACTTGCAAAAGTAATCATCATTCCCATGATCTTTTTTCCCCAAGGTACAATGTAATATCAAATCTACTCTAATATTTTTTTTTATTTTTTTATTAATCATTTGCTTTTCTGATACAGTACCCCCAAATAACAAGTCTCTGTGACACTTTTAATAATACCCAGAGCAAGAGAGGCCATCCTGTTCCCGTTTTTTTGATTTTTATTTTTTTTTATTGTTCTTGGAATGAAGGAAGAATATTACAATCCTTGAAACTTGACAACCTGAGGCCAGAAGTAACTACAAGAACAGACCGATAGGTCTAACCCCTTGTGGGGAGCATCTCGGGTCCCCCACGCACAAGAAAAACACCCATTTTTTTGTTATATATCAGACTGAGAAACACTCTACGGCCATTGTTACTCTGCCCGGAAAAGGGAATCCGGGAAAGAGTGAGACAGGCGAGTGCTCGGAGAGACGGCCCAAATGAGGACAAATCTGAACTAAATGAAGATTTTCCTGGAGGCGGAAGAGGCATTAGTGCATTACCCCGCGCTTGTTTCAACGTTAAATAAAAAAAAAATTGGAAGTGGTCGGAGCAGGGTACCGGTGCTAATACAAGCTCCCATCAGCACTAAAGCAGAAGGAAGAAAAGCCCGTGAGGGACACCAGTTTCTTTCCCCCGAATCGCCACTAGCCTTATATCCCATCAAGGTTTCCCCTGCTTGATTGCACCCTAAATGAGTCCTTTTTTTTCTCTTTCTCTTTCTTTTCTGTCCCCACTTTTCCCCCCTTGCCGCTGAAACACGGAGACCGGCACAAAAAGCCCCTGCTAGGGGGCTGTGTTACTGGAGCGGATGTGTTCATATTGGCTTATTAATCACCGGCAGCAGTTTGCGAGGGGGAATTATTTGTTCTGGGACGGAGAGCTTGAGCAGAAAGCTATTCTGATATTGAAGGAAGCATGCTTCAATATGCCTTCCTGAAACGCGATCAAAGATGTGGGTAAAGTGATAAGAGACGATTTCATTTCTTTATTTTTGTTCCCCCTCTTAATGGTCATTAGTTATTAGGAAGGAAATTCGGTATTATTTTTTTCTTTTCACGCATCAGCTGGTATGGTTTTTATTAGGAGTACTATTTCGTCAAAGATATTCAGCTGATAAGATAAACTGTGCTCATTCATTCGTTCAAGCACACATGACACAAAGTGCAATGCAATCAAACGTTCACCGGCGCGGCCGGCGGTGATTAAATGTTATTGCTGAAAGACAACTTTTGCAATTTCTTGCTGAATTCCTCTTTCCATGTAATTGCCATATTGAAACAATGCAGGGTGACATTTATACAAATCTCTTCATCAGTACATGTGAGTCTGCGATTTTTCCCCATTTTTTGTTTAAAATTTTCCCTTAATATTTCACAAAATATTAAATTCTCCCTCAAGTTTTCTGAAAATCAAGTCATCAAAAATCATTTCAGTCCTTACTTTTTTGCTACAAAACCGTGCCCAATGGACAACAAATGCATTTATAAACTCCAAATCTGTGAAAGCGCTACATGTAATTACATGGACACATATTAGACAATGTAAATAAATTCCAATATTTATTGGGGCGTTCAGACACTGTTTTAAATTCGCTTAAAACACTAGTTCAACTCCATTTGCTGTACCTTTTCTGCTAAAACAGTTTTAAATTTATACCGAATCGGTTTTATCTCGCCGCTAAAACGGTGAGTCAAAACACCTCTGAGGGTGGGTTTAGCGCTAAACCAGGATGATTTTATCTTCTAGTACGGTGTCTGAACAGTTTTAGCGTATCGTACACCGTCAGGTCGGTGATAGTAGTTTCTTTCTGGGAAAAATTCTGCTAAAAACATGTACATACATGTGCAGTACAGAAGCCCAACAGCTGATATCTACTGCAGGGATACATGTACACGTGTATATCCAAACTGGCGATGACAGAGACATTACGGGTTCATGTCGGCTACAATTTCCCAGCACCATCCATCAGCTCCTGCTGGGGAATGCTTGGAGTCTTTGGAACCATGGTCTCAGGATCATTAGAAGCGCTGGGAGTGAGATGGGGTGACTGCGGATCAACGGAGGTGCGAACAGAGGCCACTCCAATGAATGGATGGGGTCAGTCAGTGGGGTTGAGACGGGCTCATGGATCATTCCTGATGGCGGCCCAAAACAAGTAATGACGGGGAACATTGTGACATGGGAACATTATGACATTGGAGGGGTGTGGTTGGGACTGGGAGGAGGGGGGGGGGCTATAGACTAACAAAGGTGGAAACAGAGGCCACTCCAATGAATGTTAGGGTCAGTTATGGGAGGAGGGGGGTTGAGATGTGCCTGTGGATCACACCTGATTGCGCCCCAAAGTTGTTGGAGATTACGACATGGGAACATAACAACATGGGAATATTACGACTTGGGAGGGGTGTGGTTTGGAGGGGGTTTGGCTAGAGACCAAACGAAAAGTGCAGATAGAGGCCACTCCAATCAATGGGTTGAGTCAAGAGGGTTGAGGTGGGCTCATGGATCATTCCTGTAGCAGCCAAACAAGTAATGATGGGGAACATTGTAAGACACCAGAATGAATTTGACGACCTTCCACCTTGCAGAGATCTTTCATAAAATCTATTCTGAAGCCATACTTGAGGTACGCAGGTTAACAAGCCAAGTTGCGATCATCTCTGGTTGCAAAACAATGGATACCCGGCATGAATAACCTTTAGACATGTAGATCAGATATATATCTGTCACTGTTCTTTCTAGCTTTAGGTTTTGAGTAAGATGGCACACATAATGCGAGGGGTCCCCTGCTACAGTGTGTTGAAGGACATGGATTCACATCCCACCAGGGCCATCACGGAATTGCTAAGTGCACAAATCTGCTAAGCACTGAATAAAAGAAGCTGAGTAAAACAAGTTATGTGCCCAAATGCCATTGGATTGATATTCTTTGTGAATATTCTCAGGCAAGTATTTGCACCTTTGCTTGGACCATTTTCCGCCTTGTACTGAAGTACCAATTGAACTACAGAAGTACCTCACCGACTGAAAAGAGAGAGGCTGGTGGGGAGCCGTTAAACCAGTTTCAATCGGGCGCCATCTTGCTTGTGACACCGCGACCGTACCGCGATCCACAATCTGTGCATGCAATGCGAGCATGTACACGTGTACAGTATCCTGCCCCTAAAGACTGGTTTCTGCCTCCATAACTATTCGCAGTCAGAGTCACATGACAGGGATCGGGAACAGTCTACACTCATCGCCTGGTATTACGTACATTAATTAAGTAAGGAAGAGCGTGCGTGAACCAGTGAAGTGCATGTCCCATCAAAGAAGGCACTGTTGCTAGGCAAAATGCGCCCTCTCTTGGTCATGCACGGAGCTGATAGACCAGAGTGCCTCCAAGTGGGTTAACACTACTGCACAAAGCACAGGTCTTTCATGAGTAAAACTCTAAGGCACAAAATGTATTCCCTACATGATGCAAGTTAATCGCTATACTTGATGCTCACAACACTTAAGCAGTAAGCAGCAGCATCTTTCCCTGAAAACAATTTCTGATTCAATCCATGGTCAAGGTGGATCAGATTGGGGTGAAAACAGAATTACAAAAGGTTCTTTACCTGAACAATCTAAAAATCAAATAATCCTTAAACCCTAACGTCCTAGCAATTACTTTGGGATAAAGAACTGAGTATACTACAGAATACTATGAGTGCTGTGTATACATTTATATCCTGAAGAATTTCATACTACAGTTTATTTTTAGTAGTATTTTGCAGCTTTTGAAGAGATTAGGGTCAATGGCTAATTGACGAGCTTGACCAGGTCAAAATGTAAATTACAACCACCCCTTCATCTATAGGCGCATATATTTGTCCCCCCCAAAAAACACTTAAAATACAAAGGGAATTCAATTAAACCTTCTTTTTTTTATGACCTCACGGTTGACTTGTGGTCACTCTTTCGGAATGGACACAAATGGAGTACTTAATTTTACTAAAGTGACCTCGTTGTCGGTGCATGGCAGGTTAAAGTGGACTACTTTATGCAGATGTTAGAGTAAAATATTGCAAAGTGGTTGGCGATGCTACCGGAAAAGAATATTTCTGACTTAAATTTAAATTCAACTTAAGGACTTTCATATTTTGTTGCTTGCATGCGTGCACACAGGTAAATAAGCCAACTTTTAGCAAGTTGGCGTGACCTACAATACAAAGAGCAGACATGTTAGGGGCTAGGACAATGGTTAACCATCGTTCAACCAACTTCACTCAAACGAAGGATAGTTGGACCACTCTAGTTGATCTATAGCTGGTTACCAATAACTGCGTGCATCACAATACATAGCGGGGAGCCAGGATCAAGTTTTGTGATAATGTGTTGACCAGAATTTGACTCCGATGTTCGCATGTTGCTATTGCGCAGGCGTGCATTACATCAAAAGTCATCACCAGTCGACTAAATGTCTCTAAAACTTCCTCCATAATGTACGTGTACATGTATGACCCATATGTTGTCTAAACTAGTTTACAGTTGCTTACCGAAGCCACCTGGGAAACAACAGATATCAGAAATATATATTCCAAACAGTTTCAAATGCAAGATGAACATTCAAATTTGTGGTGAACATGACTGCACTCGATGGCTTTAAAATCAATGCTTTCTTGAAAGAAATTCTGCCACAGCTTGGAAAAAACAGAGATCTCCTTCCTCAGAGAGAGTCTAAACATTTGTAGTACAGGATGGCAAACACAAACATGTAGGCCTACATGTTCGCGTTTACACACTATCTACTGCTATCCAAACAGTAAAACGTGAATAGAATTTATTGCCGAAAATTCTGTTTGTTAAAGATTCTCTCCTTATTCTCCATTTTCCTGTTTCTTCCCCCAGATTCCAGTGTGGTTCGCGGTTAAATAAATGTTCTGTCTCTTGAAGCGCAGGTTGGAAAATACTTAGTTCAACGTGACTCTTAGAATACAAACAAACACCAGCCAAACAAACAAAAAAATGGATCCAAAGCAGGGATACAGATGGATATATTAGCGCGGGAAAGGGGAAGGGAGGATAATAAAAAAACCCACCAAAGCGACAAAACGAAAATATTTTTATAAGGTCACTGCACCGGCGACGTAAAAAATACACCCTCTTGACGGAGTGCCGACCGGTTTACCACGTCTCTCCGGAGAGGCTCTGAGAACCTCTCGGGTTGTCTTTGGCAAAACACACAAGATGTCATCGCTTGGCTGAGTGTTATTGTAAGGTGGGAGAAGTCCGTGTTACGGTTGGTGCCTCCCGAGTGCACTATGGGAGTCGCGTAGGGAGACGCTCCTTGAATAGCGAGTGGGAGAAGCTGGAAATCAGGCCACGATTTCTTGTTTTCTTTTTCTTTTTGCGCTACAGAGGGGTGGGCTTTTTTTTGGTTTAGAATGTGACAGATATATTCTGTGTGCTATCGAGAATTTATGTTAGATGGCGCGATTGGGATGATGAAGTATTCTGATTATAAAATTGTGTCTCTTATTTTATTCTCCGAGGAAAACTAAGAAAAGCACTTGATTATTTTCTGGAGTACCTCTGAGTCACAATATTTTTCCAATATTTGTAACATGATATTTCGCTTATAAATACGCAAGTGTGTTCTTTATTGCAATATATTTCTGTTTTTTGTTATAAGATTTTGGAAATGCTTATCCAAAATACATGCCTCTCTGAACTGATTTAAAGGATTTTTTTTGGAAAATATATCAACTTGCAAATGTAGCAATATATTTGATTCATGTGCACTGTTCCTTGTACATGTAGGGTATATTCTGGACAAATATGCAAATGACATCTTTGTCCAAGATCTTCATACAAGTGCAGGGCAAGTTTGAATTGTTTCCAAGAAACAATGGGACAAACTTTTGAGCACAGATACGCTGACATTTTTATAAAAAATAAGGCAGCATCTTAAACTGTACACACTTTCGGTATTCATCGAGTCATGCACATAAAAGTGTTATATACCGTAAATTGTCGTGACTTTTTGTTTTTTGTAACGGAAACAAACAGTCATGACAATTTAACACCTGAGTCATATTCACAGACACTGGTGTTTTTTTTAAATGTCAAGTTTACAAAAACAGATTAATTCTCATTTAAATACTGGTACCAAAAAAAGGCACTTGTCACCTTAATTAACAGACATGTGATGAAAATTCCAATTTTGGCATATGTTTGAAGGGACGTTCGAGCACATATTGTGAAAATTTATTTTTAGAAACTCAACCTACACATTATAAATAATGCACATGTGGGAGTATGTACACATGGTCATTGGAGACTGATCAAATTGGGACTACATGTATGATGTAGTACCGGTACATGCAGTATATCAAGTCACAACTGTTTGTTGCATAAACATGAACGGGAATTACATCATTGTGTTTACAATAGATTTGCAGACCTGCATGCAAAATACAGCAGGTAATTTCAATTTCATAACTTGAAAAAAAAAATCTTCGTATTTTTTCTCATTTCATTTCTCCTTCTTCTTTTGAGTACCGGTACGTGCCCAAAACACACAACACAGGCATGATGCACTGTCGCACCACCGTCTTTTGTCCTGCGCCCATGCAAAATATCTTTTAAATTAAGTTTGGGGAGTCTGGCGTAAAACAGCAAATCAAATTCAGCGGGGGAAGACAGAATTTGATTTCCCGCATCTGGGAAAACAAATATTGTCGCATTCCAATGCGGCACGCACTGGCTATTAAATAAAGTCAGGGAAATTAATACAATATGCATGGAAAGCAAGCGGCAAACAAATGACAAATTCAAGAATGGGGGAAAAAAATTATAAAAATAATAAGATTTTTTTTTTTTTTAACAGAAAAAAAAAAATACGATTTTTTTGTTTCTTCTCAAAGACATGCATGTGTTGAGATAACGTGGTCCCACTGGAAAATCCATCGGCATCAATTTTCTTTCAATTCTAGTCGGCATTGATTCGATTTGCTGGCCCTATTACTTATGATGAAATTCAATCTTTGCGCCTAACCAAATTGAGCACAAATCAGTATAGTGTGCCAAGGATAAATTTAGACACAAATTTCTGAGTTGGGATTAAATTCTCGGCAGAATTTGTTTTCATTTCGCCGGCCAAAAATAAAAAGAATAATTCCCCGTACATTTATATACTCTGAAGCAAGTGAAAATAATACTCTCTGAAAATGACTTACTGACGACCACCAAGTAAATTTTTTCCCCATTTCCCTTGAGCCATCAGCTGAGCAGAGGTATAAAAAGGACAGAGTTTTGCAAAGTCTTTTCATTTAAGGCTTTTGATGTGCTCTAGTTAGGCCTTTCTTTTTCCCAATCTGTTTTCCCCTACATAAAAGTTTAATGCTAGGTTCACACATTCCTGACTTTTAAGCCGAATCGCAGGAATAGCAATTCTTGAGTAAATCAGGGATGGTTCTTGGCTGCCTAGGGATGATTCTGTTTGTTCGGTGAAAGATCGTGAAAGATTGGGTAGCACCCCGACAAATTTGAATATATTCAAAATTGTTGGGGTGATTCGGGAACCAATTTCAATTCTTGGTTTATTCTGGTTGTATTTACAGCTAATTTGGGAATGTGTGAACCAATCATAATGATACAGTATATTTCCTTCCACAAAACACACATAACATCTTAAATTGCTGCTAAGTATTTGTAACGTCGCAAAGAACGAGAGCAGCGTCTTATATTCGATCTGGAGACGCTCTCACCTGGTGGTTTGAACATGGAATTCTCCGCGTTCAAAACATGCAAAAACAACACCCCATGAAGAAGGACGGGCGTCCGAAAGCTCGGGTACAACTAATCCAGTCAGCAATGTTTCACATTAACTATTAAGTGTTCATCCTTGTCAGACTGAATCTTAAATACACAAAGCTGAATCAAACTGATTTTGGAGAAAAGAAAAACATTAAGCATAATACATGTACATGCATGTCACCTTTCTAGGATTGTTCTAAAAAACAACAACACCTACGTATTACAAAAAAAATTGCCTTTGCTTATCTCTTCAGGCAAATTCATGAATGTAACGCAGGACGATAATATCTGCAATTAAAGTGAGAGGTTTCAAGCTCACCTGCAAGCGACAAATTAAGCATTTCCGCGTCAGTTGAAAAAAAAAAATCCTCATAGCCGGTATTACAAGAGTTGAGACAGAAACCCTAGGGAAGCCATTATAGAACAGTTGACATTTTGTAAAGTGTGCATGTATCCCACAATTCAGCCTGCCGTGCACCCATAAGGGACAGCCTTTGATACATTCATAGCCTGAACTCGACAAGACTAAAAAATCCGGACATATGCCTCCAGGATTTTAGAAAGTCACACCAACTTTTTCCAGACATTACTTTTGGCCTACATGTTCTTCGTTCCCGTCCCACGTGTGCCGAGAGAAAACAAGTCTCAGCACTATGCATGATCAGTGCCCGCAGAAAAAAATCAAATTTTCATTGGGGAAAATGGACAGCGAGTCAATTTCCAATTAAACAAGTTGTCTGTCCTGCGGGGGTGCAACTGAAATGACTGATATTGACTGGGGAAACTTCCTGACTCAACAAAGGCTGGATACTGTTTGGTTTGGAATGTTTCTCTATTCAAATCAGAGTTGGTCAAGAGGGCTGTGGAGAGGGGCGAAATTTGTTTCTTGTTTTTGTTTTGTGTTGTTTTTGGCTTCAGCTTTGACATTGGGAAAGCCTTTGTTAATTTTGTACATTTTCTTGTTCTTTTACCCGTATACTATCCGTACAGCCATTTCTGGATTTTGGTAAAAAAAAATTGTGGAGTTACAAGCTAGTTTTCAAAACATTTCAAAGTAGACTGATGTTTCATAAGTTTGTGAGGCATACTGGTGTAATTTTTTTGTTGTTGGTAACTTAAATAATACAGTTTGTATGTTTATTCTTTGTTTAAGCGCCCTGAGGTGGATTTTTCTGCGATTATAAATTTCTCTATTATTATTATTATTATTAATTATTTTCTGTTTCAGTGGATTTTTACGTATAGTCTGGGAAGATTATAACAGCATTTTAAAGCTGGCTAAAAAAAAAAGGGAGGGTTCCAGGGGCGGAACTAGCTTTCAGGAAACGGTGGGGTGGGGGTGTTTGAGTATAAGGCATTCCCTCATTTATTATTTTGGGCTCCGTATTACTCCTCCTCCCCTAGGTCCACTCCTGGGTTTCCACCATGCACTATTAATATAAATACGACCTACAATTTTTCACATTTTTTGGACTGACTGTCTGACTCATACAAATCCATCTCGAATGCACTGCCAAATGTGACTGTAAAGCATGGTTTTCATGACATGCTTTCAATTTCAACATTATTATGGTTATTAATTATTTCTGGTAATGAAACCAAGTATCCCTCAAAATATAGGTATATAATATACCGTAGCTCGCAAGCCTGAAGAAACCAGTAGAGAGAGGACAATGGGAAGAAATTACAGTTTTAGAGGTGGAAGGAAAACCCAATAAGAATATTCTGGGGAAAACCCACGGAATCAGGTAGGGACTGAAAACTTAATCTACATATTGGCCCAGGCGGGATTCAAACCGGTCATAGCGGTGGAAGGTGATGAAAGAACCGCTACGCTAACATGACTCCCCACATACATGTACATGTAAATACAGCACATACTCTATACATGTACATGTGTGTCAAAATATTATGCACAATCCAGAGGTCTGCAGTATGAAGCGACCCCTAAAATAGGGTGAGCATGGCTACCTGCCAGCTTATATTTCCACCGACTGATAAAAGAGATGAGGATTATGTTACAGCCTACGCACTCTGCTGACTTAAAGTGACAATACAAAAATCCTACCCGCAATTTCTAAAACTCTGGAATTTAAAACGGATTTGAATTTTCTTTCACAGGTGAGCATCTAATGGACAGAATGGTCCTACTCAATAATGTTTTTCTAATAACAAATATATAAACTTACAATACCAATAACCATTTTCAAACTTAAATTGTTGGCCGATATATTTATTTACAAAGGACCAATAACCATTTTCAAACTTAAATTGTTGGCCGATACATTTATTTACAAAGGAACTTACATGTAAGGCCAAATAATAAAAAAAAACATGTTTAGCGTCCTGCCTTTTTTTAAAAATGGGAGGAGCCCCTTTTTTTCTTTCCAAATGGCCGCCCGACCCCATTTTCCAAAACGACCGGCTGGGCTATTTTTAAAGATGGCCACCAGCTTTTTTTAACAAAATGGCTGCCACTTGGACTCAGGAAATGACATACCAGCTTTATATGGGCTAGATGCAACAGACAAAGAGGCCAAAATGATATCACTACTGGTATTTAAAATGTATCATATTTTTCAGGTTTTTTTTTTTTTTTTTCAATTTAAAAAAAAAGGAAAGGAGGCAGCCTCCAAAAAGGAAGCGGGCGGGCACGCTAAACATTTTTTTTTTTTTTATTTGGCCTAATTCTTCCAATGAAAGATCAGCATAACTAATATCTTAATACTTACAAGCCAATCAAAAAATGTACATTATAACCCAGTTAACATCTGTCACAGACCTAAACACACACATGTACCGGTACGTCCTCAAATATTGTCACCCAAATCTTAGTGAAAGTTTTTCCTACGTTCTGTCATCCACTCAACGAGCCAGTCAATTTCAACTCCCCTGATCAACGCTTTCAAATTGGAGACAACAGCGACAAACACACAAAGCAGCCTGGCAACCTACAGCCACACTGCCCTATTTGCAGGGCAACATATTGGCCGCGTCCTCTGGGAACCACGCAGAGATTTCACCCCGCAGACAAGAGGGGAGAAAAAAAAGAGTGCTAATTCCAAAGCTTTTTGTCACTGACAGGGCCGACATCAATAATCCATTTGTGTGTGTATGTGTGTGTGTGTGTGACTCTTTCCCATGTGGGTATACTATCATTGCGGCTTTTTTTTTTCCCTCTTCTGCGGCTTTTTTTCCTTCTTCTTCCCGTCCTTGTTTCCTCCGAGGCTCCTTTAAAGTTCCGGCCCCCGGCTGCGTCAACACCGCGCCGCAATCCAATTTGAAGCCATGTAACTTGTACCCGGTTCTGACACAACACGACCTGACAGCCCCGGCCCGGCCATCCACGCACAATTTCCTCTGCCCATTTTCTCAACACATGCCTCAATTATCCCGGACTGAATCCCGGACAAATTAGAGGCACAGTTTTTCTCTCTCTCTCTCCTGGAAAGTGAACCCCAACTCTCCGATCCTGCGTCCCCCCCCCCCTTCTCTTCGGAGACCGAACTAACCATGGCAAGGTGATGAAATTTTGCGTCTTGACCCCGAGGGCGCTGTCACAAAGGGTGACAGCTAAATGCATTACGGGGGAGAAATACAAAAAAAAACAAAAAAAAGACGGTAAAAGAGAACACAAAAAGAGGGGACCGAAAATGGTTACGCTGAATTTTTTGTGACGGTCGGGTGATGGGGGATTATTAAGAGATTGGGGCTGTGCCTCCAGTGCTTATCATCTGCTTTTTCCCCCCGACTCTGGATGTTACACTAAAAGTGTATTGATAAGTGGCCGGTTGCTACATGCACCCGTAGCAGGCAGATTTCCTGTGAATTTTTTTTTTTTTTTTTTTTTCAAACCGAAGTCATGGACTGACTGCAATTTAGTTTTTTTACTATCGAAATATCACGGGTGAAAATAATACAGACCACTTCTGCTTGACACAATCCCAGCTGGGCCCAATTTCATAGAGCTGCTTAAGCAGAAAATTTGCTTAAGCACGAAAAAACATTGCTTAGTAAAATTAAGTTACCGGCCAAAACTCCATGTGATGTGCATTGCTTGTGACTGGTATTTAGCTGTTGTTTACTTTAGCATAACAATCGCATGGAGTTTTGGCCGGTAACCTGATTTTATTTAGCAAGACGTTTTTGTGCTTAAGCAAATTTTGTGCTTAAGCAGCTCTATGAAATTGGCCCATGCATATTTAAGATGACTGTCCGTATTCATGAAATAAGTTAAATAAACAGATTCTGCATGACAGGACTAAACCTTTGAAAATAACAAACCTACATGTGTACGTGAATGCGTGTATTTACATCTGTAATCTGGAAAAAAAATTATTTGTACTTTGTAGGCAACATGTAAAGGGAAAAACAGATTTTTGCTTTAAGACTTGAATAACATTTTTTTTTAATTGTTCAAATAAAGGAATTTATACTTTCAACTGCTTCATTTTTAAAATCCATGTGCCTTACAGCAAACAAAATCATGAACTATTTGAAATGTATACCACTAAAGGCTGTTCCCCAGGGTATGGGAAGAAGTGGCACATGAATTTACAACTGGTGATACTGGGTACCATACTGTCTAATTTTTTAAAAATGGCACCGACGTGCACAACCTTACTTTTTTTTTAAATAACAAAGTCAAGTTTTATTGGTCTTTAAAACGTGACGCCAGTAACAAAATTTTATGAACATTTTGCTACGGAGGATGATCACAGGCTTGAAGAGATACCAGCAAAACTAACAGACTCCCCTAAATAAAGCTATAAAAAGTATTTTTGGCTTAAAAATTTACAATGCCTGCATAAGATTTAATGATGCGGCGTTAAGCAACCGAGCATAACGTTGAAATTTCATTAACGCAACACAACAGCTGCTCGACGGACAATAAACTTACGACTGGAGCTTTCGGCAGTTTATGAAAACGTCTGGGAAAAGCGTAGCGATTCATCAGACAATTATGGTGTTTTAACCGCATCTTGATCTTTATGACTGTGTATTACATGTACATGTACAACAAAATGCATGCCATGCTTCAAGGTTGGGCAATGAATAACTTTGGACCCCTGGGCTTTGAAAAACAGGCTGTTATGGCTGACTTTTGGTGAAGTGCACTTTTTTGGGGGCCACTTTGAAGCCAAATGAGCCAAATATGTGTACATACCTGATAAAATGCAACATTTGTGCAACACCAACATTAACAAAAAAAATACAATTAAAAGTTACAGGAATTATTGGCAGACAAACAGTTTGAGTACAATATCTCCAGTAGCACCCCCCCAAAAAAGTCAGAGTAATTGTTCTAATCAAAGACCACTATCCAGTGGAGTAGCCAGGGGGTGCAGAGTGCAACGGGCTAGAAATTTGAACGGCAAAATCGGGACGTTGATAGAAGCAAAACTGGGACAGCGATAATGGATTATACATGTACCAGTACATGTAAACAGGACAATCATTCTATTTTGCAGCGGGCAAAACAAACCCTGGCTAAGCAACTGTACATGTATGTTTCATTTTTTTTTTTTTTCCCTAAATATTTTCCTCTGAAATTTCCTCATTATTTTGGCGCCACCTACCGGTAGTAATATACTTCCAATCCCCCACAATTTTTAAAAACAATTTGCAGTTCCAAAAATCAATGTGGCAAATGTGCAGGCATCACATAGTGTGTACTATTAAAAATAAAGTGGCTGTTAAGCTGTAAATTTTATGCGCCGACCAGACCAAAAAAAAAAATCATGAATTTGGCCGATGGCAAGTCTTTTGAAACATTATCTACTGAAAGACAGCGAATATTAGCGCAACATGGCAACAAAAGGCAAGGACTCCCCACGAGCATTGGCACAAATTGGAAATGAGGTTGACAATAATGGAGTTCTGCAATCATATGAGGTCGGTCTGCCAATAACCGATATTTGATCTGATGGTTGATCGCGCATCATCTGCGGCCTGGAATCAGTCCGTGTTTTTTTTTTTGCTCCCCGCCGGTCTCCCTCCACAAGCAGGGACTCTAATCAGGCAGGCGCTTGCTCAGGCACGACCCTTAATTGGTAAATTAATCATCATTTGCAACACTTGTCCGTGGCTTAATTGAACACTCTGGCAATGGGGGGGGGGGTGGAGAGAGAGAGAGACAGAAAGAAGGGAAACACGGGGACGAAGCGTGCAGGCAATCACGGCAGGCCCCCGCGACAATACACGGCTAAATTGGGACGCTACAATTGGTTAGCATAAATAGGCCATGATGGCTTGGCTCCGTCTATTCACCGTGTTGTCGTAACGAGGCTAGGAAGTCTGCAGTATTAGGAAATAATCTTATTATAATTAGATTCTTTGCCCGGAATGGGGATTTAGTTAACCTCTGCCTGTGTGGCCCTGAAAATGTCGCATAATGATACTTAAGTAGGCGCGGACATGGTTACCAGCTTGTATAAGTGCATGTACTCTGGATGTAAACATTGATGTGGTACCAGCTGGTTGGGAATTGTGAGGTCGGCACTGTGTTTGTATTTTGCTCTGGCCTTGTGTGTCTTTGGAAATAAATGGTTCGCTAGATGGCGCTCATTCTAAAAGAATGCTATATCATTCTAGGTTTCTTTAGTGATTTAGTTGCGATTCATGAGAGGGACTTTGGCACAATAACAAAGAAAAAAGGAAATCACTTCTCAAATTTAAGCACGGTTCAGATACATAAACAAATGAAGCAATTTTAAGACCTCCAAATGTGTATGTTCATGATCTGATACACCGTGCCCTCTGGAGACGTGCACACAATAGTTAACAAAAGATTGTATACGTCTCCACAGGGCAATTTCTACAGATGAATACATCTCCACAAGGTTTCCACGAAATAGATATATATGGATTTTACTCAAAAACTAGGAATATCCAAGGTGGGTTGATCCGTTGCAAATGGAAGAATTTTAGAAAAGGGATATTAAGTCCGAATTTCAGCCCAGGAAATTAATTCTGGTTAAAATAAGAGCATGTTGAAACTTCACTTTCAAACTCGAAACTTTACTACACGAGAAAAAGAAATGTCTCCACAAGGATTCAAATTTCAGTATGTGTGTATTACATACAGCTTTCTTTAATGATAACAAATGCCTCCCATAGATGCATTTCTAGGTTTTCCTGTCTGTAATTTCCTTTACGTAACGACCTTGCGAAAACAGCAAAAGCTCACTGGAGCGGTAAACTTGTAGAGAATTCAAATATAAGCTTCTTAACTGACCAGCAAAAACACTGTGTTTTGTCTGTTGGAAACTGTGAGAGCTGCATTTTGTTTACTCTCTGTTCGTGATCCGCAGGTTGAATTTCCAACCTTTAACGAGATGGAAATTATGGAGGGGTGGGGGAAGCGTGGGGGAAGCGGAAGGGGAAAAAAAACGGCATATACAGGAGAGGCAGCCAAAAAATTTCTCATTCCGGACAATTAGGCACTGCGCCCGTGGTGCCGGGGTTGCGCTAGCCGGGATCAATACCGTATGGATTTCTCCCCAAAACCCCCTCACCCTCTCGTCTCGCATGATGAAATAACCGGCGTTAAGTGACATAACTGGGTCTCGTTACCAACGCTTGTTATGCCTAACGATTCATCGCTCGGGTCTGGGCATGCGATGCTGATTATACGGCACCTTGCACGCCAAAGAGAGAGAGAGGGGGGTTGGTTGTTTTATCGCCCCGCAGCAACAACGCCCCTCAAGCAGCCGGGTAATCTTACCCTTATCAATGCAGAAATGCAAATTCAACCGTGGAATGTAAGATTAAGCAGGGGAGCAAAGCAATACGAGTCGCCGTGTTTAACGACGCCAATATACAATTGGAAAATGCCGATATGATAACCGACATTACCAAGCAAGTCCTTTTTTTTGCACAGGCCATGAAGTACATGACTGGTACAGTTTGAGGTGTCAAATTCTTATGTTCTAGATAAATTGCTTTTTACCGAAACTGTTAAAAGAAATTAAAAAAAACATATGGAAATGGTGGTCGCATCGGCTCAATAAGCACCGTGTACATAGGCTAAATCTGCCATTTTTCTCGGAAATACATGTGTACCAAATTTTCTAAAACGTTTGCACAATACCAGCACTGGCGCAAATGGATTTCACTGAAGAAACTATTCGTCAAAACCAAAAACCAGAACAGAAAACTGAAATATAGCACACATTCGTCAGAAAAAAACAACAATTTTTGTTGTAACACGTGGAGTTTGGACGAAAATGGCCCGTTTTACAGTCCCTATTCCGCGAGCCCTCACTGGTTCCCCTGTTGTCAGGCAGCCTCGGCGCCAACGGATTCCGAATCGTCTTTTCCTAAGCTTTCATTTCATGTAAAACTTGTTCTCATTGGTTACTCAGTTTTATCGGGAAAAGGAATTATTTAGAAATGTTCACCAATCATATCCAGCGTCATCGTGTGCAATACACAGCCATTTATCCACTCCCTCTGTGAAAGAAACAGCCATTCTAAAACTTGGGGCTAAACAAAATGAGGCCAAGGCTTACATTCCCACTTGCACATATTAACTTCACCACTGTGATATATACCTCTGCAATCGGTTACCATAGCAACCCCTCATTTTATGACATACTGCATGCGTTCATTTTGAGCCTGAATGGATTGCCCCTTGCACTGCATGCGACTGTCTCATAAAGGGAAAAAATGACAGAGAAAACGTAGCCCCGTGTAAACACAATTGATATTAATTGAGAGTTGATTGGAAGGGCTCCGTGGGCAGACTAATTGGTCGTAATGAACGTTAGCCACGGCCGGTCTGGCGTAGGGTCAATTAATGGTAGGATTGACTTCGCGCACGGCGGTGATTAATGAGTAATGAACAGACATTGGGGAAAGATTGACAATCGTTGGTCAATTGCAAACAAACGATGGATTATTATGCCACTTCATGAGCAGGGGTAATGTAACCGTTTTATTGCTCGTGGGTATGGATTGCACAATGTGTACCTCCGGTAGAAAAAAAAAAGGCAAAAACATTTCCGCCATTTAAGGTGTTGGGATCATTTGGGGGGGTGGGGGGATTTTTTTTTTCGTTTCAAGAAACAAAAGTACTCAAATCTTTAGGCCTAGTAGGGTGGTTTATAACAACTAACCGTGTACATGTACCGGTATGGGCCTTAATAACGAGTTTTTTGTCTAGTTCCCTGAATGAATTTTTTTAATTGTTAACTGTTGAATGGGATGGCAATGACTGTATATGCAGGCACAATGCAGCCTTATTTTACTGCAATTTTTTTTTTCATCTAGCTTTAAACATCAGGGAATGTTTCATTACAAATTTTAAATGATTCACTGAAGCAGACTGGAACTAATTAGAAATTAACTTGCTTTCATTTCTCTTCGCAAGTTCCACAAAATGAAGATTTTACCGCACTTTCAATTCAATATGGCCGACTTGTGAATAAGGCCCCTAGTATACTGCATTGAGGAAACCGAGAAAAGATAATATGCACTTTTTGGGGGGTCTCATAAGTGGTTTGCATTGCTAATGCACACGGGCATTATTTTGAAACCTTGTATAATGTTTGTTTCCTTCCAAATGATACCGTTTCTGATGGAATAATTTCACAGGGTATTTGAAAAAGAAAAAAAACTTCAAAATACAAAAAAAAAAAACATGTTACCTTTGCACTTTTCCAATCAAAATATATGACCCATGAACATATTTAATTTCCATCCACGTTTTTCTTCTCCCTACAATACCTTCAATGACTTGACCAAACAAAAACCCATTTGTACATTTAATCCATGGTAATTCCCTGCGCTTACAATAGTACGCTATCAAATTTAATGTTCGTTCGTTTTGCCAAAGAGGACGCGACAAGATGTCACCAGTGCAGACTATTTGCTCAATTTGTATGGGCCATAATTTTTACAACAGTTTTTTTTTTTTTAAGAAGATACAAATTGCTATTTTGTCATAATCATGGGATTAGCCATCTCACTAAATGAATTTAGGCAATGAATAAATTTAGGACGTTTAACTGTGTGATGACTTTTGGGGCTGGGCCAGTTGAATTATTCAAAGTGCAAATTAAACAATAATTCCATTCTAATGGACTTTGGGCGAAAGTCGATGATGCAAAAATTCAAATTAAAAGTCAATTTTATGGTGGGCTTTAAATCCAGAATTTTTAAAATTCGGTTTCAATTCCACTATTCGGTTCTGAGTTTTGGGATCTGGATATTCAAAATCAACCCTAAAAAAAATTTGAGCCTTCCATTTTTTGTGACACAGGCTGAAGAATAATCTGTAACATCCCCCAATTTGTTCCATGGTCTCTGATTGTCTTCCTGGTGCATGTATATGATTATGAATAGCCTGCCTATTCGACTGATCAGAGAGTTCCCACCCATTTTTTCAACATTACAGCTCTGGAGTGTTTTTGTCAAGGCCCAGTGTTCACCGAATCCTGCAAACTATACCCAATCATTGGGAGGGCATTGCTTTGTGACACCTCACTCGTCACTTTTTGTTGGCATGACAGTGAGCTGAATGGGAAGTTCCGGTGAAATCAGATAACTGTTATGCGATTTGAAGAAAATTAGGATAACCGGATTTTGAAATCTCTGATTTCTCCCACTACTATTACTCAGTCTTTTGGTACACATATAACGGTACATGTACATGTACAGGGTGAGTAAAAAAAAACCGAAACCCAAATGTCGGGACCATTGTTTTAGTGAAGTTCTGCATGTAGCACTTTCAAAATCTAGAATATGAAAGCCCAATTCATAAGCTTTCTTTTAGTACAAGAATCATTCAAATCACTCATGTACTTTTCAAGTTATGGAGTTTTAAACACAACTGCCGTTTTAAGGTTCTGTCCACGGATCACAAATAGTTCAGTGGTGTTTTTTTTTCCAACAAAACAAAAACAAATCACAAAAGGATGTGTGTGAATTGTTTTCGTTTTGCTGAAAGAATGCACACATTTTTGTGATCCGTGGACGGAACTTTAAAACGGTGGTTGTGTTTAAAACTCCATAACTTGAAAAGTACATGAGTGATTCGAATGATTCTTGTACTAAATGAAAGAAAATTAATTGGGCTTTCATATCCTACATTTTGAAAGTGCTACATCTACATGCAGAACTTCACTAAAACAGTGGTCCCGACATTTGGGTTTCGTTTTTTTTTTACTCACACTGTATATCTCATGGAATGGAGTAAATACAAATGAAAATGAACTGAACAGTGCAACCAAGTACAAAAAACTGCACATGAGATCTAGAAAAGAAAAAAAATGCAAACATCAAAAGACGGCTTTGAAAGATGGATCGTTTCTTTTGTCAGTTCCTCACATTTCTCATCAAAATGACAATAATCTGAACTGCTTCCGCTAATAACACAAACTAACCTGTTCACAGATTCCCCTGTCCAATAACTGCAATTGTAAATTTATTTACGGAATTATATACATCTGTGGAGACTGTTTTGAGCATTGTCTGAGGTGTGATTTTCTCATAAATTTAAGGATGGGCCTTAAACCGTGAGTTAAACGACAGGTGTTTACATCCGTCGGGAGACAATTACCGTCCAATCAGAGAGCAGACAATGTCCCCACAGGCTTCACATCTATTGGTTACATTACTCGATGATTTGACATTGGCAATCATTTCATGTTCTCTAATTGGACTTTATTGGCAATTTATTCTCTTCTTCTTTCATAATGATTTGACATTCAACTGACATTATCAATGCCTCACTGCGCCGGCCTGGTGTAAAAAACTCAATAGGAAGTATGGTTTCCGTGGCAATGACAATCTTTGGCAACGTCCTTCAATTTCATGTATGAGGGTGAGCAATTTAATTTGTCTAAACGTTCATTTGAAATTATGGATAAAAACAATGTCTGTCACTCATTTTTCTTTTCGTGAAGGGGTGGGGGTGGGGCTCTGATCAAAAAAGTACATTTTTGTTTAAGGAGAATCGGCTTAATCTGGCAGAAACTTTACAGAAGCTTAAAAATACACGAGGTTTCACCTCGACCGCTTGGCGAGGTAGGCGCCTTTACCGCCTGTATTCTGGTACAAGACCACATTCAAGATTCATTTCTATGGTTTTGCTAGTACGATTTGCACCACCTCTTGCAAAGTGTTCCACTTTGACCATCGTTTGGCTTTGGGCAAACCCTTACAAAAAATTGTAATTGTGTCTTTCCATTACTGTTCACATGTCTTGAAAAATGCTATAAAATTTAAAAAAAAAACCATACACACAGAAACGTTTGTTTATGGTGTAAATCAAGGATTTTCTTTTGTTCCTCTTCCCTTTTCCTTTGTTTGTACTTTAACTTTTTTGCAACAGCTCTCATTGGTTTTGAACACGTTTTCCAACCGATGAGTCCTCAATTCAGTTTCTATCCTCGATTCATCGATGATGTTGCACGAGTGTGTGTCCTCGATGTACACCATAAACACGCACATATTAAGGTACATGTACCATACTCCGTATGTCAAAAGTAAACACTCCGATACATGTATACAGCATCACGCATGTGTGTACATGTACAATACTAACCCTAACTCCCTAGGCCTTTTTGCTAGGATGTAGCCTCAATCCTGCAAAATCCTCCAATTGGCCTCATGGAAAAATAGCATATAGCCTCAATCCTGCAAATTCCTCCGCTATTTCTTGAATATGGTCCATGGAGGGATGACCACTGCCTGAATCCTGCAAAATCCTCCGGCTATGTCTGTCAATAGGCTGAGGCAGAGGCAGTGACATCCTGGAGCAGTGCGGAGGATGTCAAGTATAATCAAGGACTAAATTTATGCACGGCTGAGCATAAACAACACAAGGTCCGGCCCAAGACCTTAACACAGTGCGTACTCCGAAATCAGCAACGCACTTTTGTCATGTAACCTCAATCCTGCAAATTCCTCCAATTTGCAAAAAGGATTTTGGAGGATTCAGGGCGGTTAGGAGTGTTTAGTGCCACTATGAAAATCCATTGCATCAGCTGGCCAATTTTCAGCTGCTGCAGGATTTTTTCTTTTCATTCCAATGGAAACTACATGTAAGTCTTAAGGGTTTGGAGTTTCCTGGCAAGTGCAAAACAGTGTCCCCCCCCCCCCCATGTCAAAGAAGCTGCAAGGACAACCCTGAAAAGAAAGTGGTTACAATTTTACAAGAGATATTTTAATTTGTACATACCCTATCGTCCTCGCTTTCACTGTCGCACTGTGTATGTGATTGTGTCCGCACGATCGGCAGAGAAAAGAGTATGGAAAGAAAGAAAAGAACAGACAACTGGTAAATGCACAATGACCCATCTCATGAATATGGAGGAGGTGTCCAATTCAATGGCTTGAATGTGTTTAATGAATATGCATAAGGTATCAGCCCTGCGGCAGCAGGTGCAGAGGGGAGATTGGTGGGTATCATCACCGGGGTCGGCTGCTTGGGGGGCCGAATATATGAATATTGATCAGGGGTATCATTATGTGCATGGCTTTGGAGGGACGCGGAAGGAACACCTGAAATTGACAAACTTGAACACAATGGAGTTTCCAAGATATAATATAAATTCATTACGAACGATGCATGTACGTCATAGATGATGGAATGAGTAATTATAGGTTTTCCCGGCCAATTTCCTGAAACCTTAATCCGCTTCTGAAAATCTGTCATTCGTTTTCGTCTGAATTTGAATGCACGTCTTTAATCCCATTTCAATTCAACGAAAGTTCAATCGTTTTCATTGTCCGTGCATTCGGTTTTGAAAAACAGACGGCCAATGACGTTACCTGTGCATTCATTTACGCAAGCATACCTTTTCTAAATTGATTTCAGGTACAGCTGATTTGATTGACGGTTAATGAAAAAAGACACCCCTAATTGTATCTGGTTCCGATGACATTAAACTAAAAGTGAAATAGAATGGTGAATGTTTGAAATCGCCCTCTCAAAGCGAAAAAGAAGACTTGTAAATGTAAACGAATCTGAATGAACATAAACGAAAGGTGCTGCTCAGTCACAATAATTGATTGCACTAAAATGAAATCGAATGCTCTGGTAGCGAAAATGAAACGCATGTTCAGAGCGATTCTCAAATTCAGACGAAAAGGAATGACCGATTTTCAAAAGTGAATGAACATTTTAGGAAATTGGCCGGGAAAACCTATATTAAACCAAAACAGCTTTTAATTTAAAGGAAGGCCACAAACTTAGTGTCATATTATTTTGATAAATAGGGTTTTGAAATGTTTGACAGGGAGAGAAAGTGGCCTGTGAAACTAAGCTAAACCTAGGATCAACTAAAACTATCACAGGTCATAACGATATCTCCTGCCACTCAATTGACATGTGATCACTGCACAATCCATCACCAACCATTTTCTTATATTTCCCTTTCAAACCCAACAAGAGTCGTGCCTGATGTGAATAAGCAGCCGCATGCACAGGTAAAAAAAGAAAATGGGAGGAAAAAATCTCCTACAGTATTGCACACACCGAGCGCTAGTTCCGCATATGATTGATCGCTGTCCAGCATGGCGTGAAAAATTTCCCCCTACTGATATCTCGGTCGGACACACACAATTATTAGAGGCACCACGGGCATGGATTTCGGTTTCGCGCTCCGGTGGAGCAATCTATCGCCTGCACGCACAAGTGCTGCTCCCAAAGATGAGAAAAGGTCAACGGGTGGACGATGCCCAAAGGGTCAGAGGCCAAAGAGCAAAAAAAAAATTGGAAGAAAATGATCATTTGAGCACCTTTTATGCAAAAATCCATGCAGGTGACAATCTTGAATTTTTTTGTATCAACAAAGGTCTTAAAGGGAATACACAACATTTGCAAACATCAAAAATCAAAACTACCAATTATGAAATACCTTACTGAACTGTTAGTGAATGACAGTCTAAGCATCCTATAAAATCATGACACCTGGTGTGCTGTCATTTTCAAGAAAAGTGGTATTTTTGTTCAATTTCCAACGCTGGTCAGACGACCAAATACTACCCAATTTATAGTGAGACCATATTTTATTTGTATAATCGATTACACACCTAAGAACGGGTACAAACCAGCTAGACTGGTTACCTGGCCTTACAGTTTTCTGACGTCTACAAAATGCTCCGTTTCATCTTAAGTGGGGTCGGGGAACCAGACTACAGGAACATGATTGATTTTCTAGGTTTTTCCCAGCATCTATGAACGCAAAACTTCAAACAAGTCAGTGTAACAATATTTGCTATACATGTAAAATACAAACCCCCAAATCCATCCATTTTTGAAAATCACAGCAAAAGCAAATGTTGTAGAATCCTTTGATTTAAAGATTCAAACCACTGCAATTTCCTCACTTGTGATTTTTTTTTTTGGAGATTAATTTAATCAGATTTATTTCGATGCTGTGGTTTAGAGAATTCTGAGCACGTTTTCTCGGTGTACTCATGGAGGCCTCCTTTGATGACGAAAGCGCTGTCCCAGCTATTGTTCAGATTGTAAGCTGCCATGGGGCAGTTGCTTTGCACAATCCAGGATGCTGACGAGTTTTGGCTCAAATTCAAGGGAAAAGATTGAAATTCTAACTAAAATTATCCTTCATCAGACATGCAACTGGGAATTTAGGAAAAACAAGGAAACTCCAAACCACACAAGACTTTGTACAGTGTTTTTCAATTTGCAATGGCATTCATGAGAAGTAAAAAACGAGGAAAACAGCGGATCCGAGGAAAAGTTGCATGCCTGCTTCATGCAAAAAAAAAATGATATGATTGTACCGTATACTGCCGGTTAATTTTATGCAACCTTCAAATTTTAAAACATAGACATTGAAGAAGGAAAGGAGTAGAAAATCTGTCAAACAAATTATGCAAACTATTCAGAAACTTTAATGCAGAGGTTCGAAATCTTGTCAAGAAAGCGGCAGAATATCTGCCAAGGGGGCCCTCCCAAACTCACCCTACCTCCCCAGTGACTGGACTATCCCCAAGCCCATACAAATACGACGACGGGAACAAGAAATAATCCAAGGTAACTACAAAAACACGCCAAAGTCAGCCCGAGATCACGGAAAATGCATGCACAAATAGCCTCCACCCACAAAGAAAGGAAGAAAAATACTCGAGGTACGAGAGAGAGAGCGAGAGCTTGGGACAAGTTTCCCCTGAATGAATGAATGAATGAATGAATGAATGAATACGGACTAAGCTGGTCCGACGGGATGCAGGACCCATGGGAAATTATAGGGCTTAGCTATCTAATTCATCCCGTAAAGGCCCGGTGGTGTATGGCATCAAGAGATTTAGGGGTATTGGAGGGTTCTGTGACTATTACGCTTAGGACAGGCACACGTCCGGCCGGGCTAGGGGGAAGGGGGGGGGGGTAGACAAGGCAGCTGGAAGGAAGGTTTTGCAGCACTCTGATCCGGATGATCTGCTCTGACCTAAGGAAGTTGTATTAGAGTCGGCTGCGTTATTAACGACCAAAATTCATGGGTTTTTTTTTTGTAAGAGATGTGCAGGGTTGCAGCATAATTTTCTAGCTGCTAGTAATGATTTACCAACATGTACGTTAGGAATTTTTTTTTAACATTAGATTATGGTGGTTTTAGGACATTTGGATTAACATTTAAATTAATGGTTTAATATTCTTTAGCTAGATTCAAAATTATTTTTAATCCATTGACTAAACTATCAAATATTATACATTATATAAGCCTCCAGTTATAGGCCTACTCCCATGAGGAAGTTCTTTGGAGGTATTTTCTACAAGGTATTATTCATGAATATTTTAATTATTCTTCATTAATTTACTTTTATTGCCATACATGTAGCTATAGAAATATTTTTCCACATTATTAACAATTACCGGTAATGCATTAAAGAGTCACCAGATTTTTAGCTTTTGACAAATGACAACAACAGGCAGTTTAAGCTTTACCTTAAATGGGAAAAAAATTATTATAATCTAAAGCACAAGTTTCTCATCCAAATCAAATTTTGTTTTGTATCAAATTTCGTATGTAGTGAACTCTATCTACCGCATTTGTCTGTTCATACAATAAATTTGATTTAAAGCAGTATGTTAATGTAATCAGGTTTTCAAATTATTTGTAAACGTTCTATTTAGTCTAGTTCTTTCTGGTTATCAATTTGTAACAATCTTCAATTTCAATACTAGAAAATACATGTACCTGCTGCTTTTTGACAGAAGTCAGACACAGAACTGATGGGTTTGAGAGACATCAGCATCAGCTATTCATAAACTTTCAATTTGTTCTAGTTCATTCTGATGATCAATTTGTAACAATCTTCAATTTTAATACGAGACCCAAATTATCTGCTGCTCTTTGACAGCAGTCAGACACAAAACTGATGGGTCTGTGAGCCATCAGCGTCATTCCATGGCATGGAGTCTTTTGTCAGAGACAAGAGCCAATTCGTCTGAGGGGAAAAAAAGGCTAAAATAGCACAGAACAGATTCCCAGGAAAGAAGACAACGCGTCGGTCGTCCAACAAAAGCCCTTGGTTGTATCTGCCTGTCTGCTGCGAGCGCAGTCCATGAATAAGAGCAGAAACCGGCCTTTAATAACTGACGAACAGTCCCTGGGTATCAAACCGCGGAGAGAAAAGAAGTCGGCCCTCCCTAGGGGAAACCCGGCATCCATTCTTCATGGAGGTAGTCCTTACTGCCGGACCGAGCCGTCACCGCGGAGAGCCGCGGGTTAATCCCCCATACGTGACTCCGTAAATGAAAGGGATCATGGGATTCCCTCGACGGGCTTACTGCACAATACCTGACACATCTGCAACGTACCGTTCCAATTGCCGCCACGAAGGCCCCCGTTTTATCTTCTGACTTTCATCCATAATCTCTCAATTTTTTCCCCCCCTCTGTTCCGTTCCTTGAATTTTTATTCGGAGGGGATTCACATACCACTGTGGTGTTTTCGGACGTATTTTTGAGTTTCATTTTGTTGTGTACACAACGCGCGATCTAGCAGCTGTTACTTTTATTCTCAGGCCCCCGGGATATCATTTTTATCAAAATATCGTTCCAGCAAACCTGTGCGTAAAGTCTGTTGGAAAACGCAAGCTCACGCCATGTTTACTTGTAAAAAATAACCAAAAAAATCAACACAACTTTTGTACTGTTAATTATTCATTCGCTTTAATTTTCTTTTTGTGGTTTTATTCTTCCAAAACAGCATTTGAACAAGACTGAAGTATTTACATATACCACATCATAGAGCTGCATCGTTCCGTCTGACGAGAGAACTTACATGCCACCATACTGTCAATATAAACGAGTTGGCGGTATTTGTGTTGTCGCACAAAGGCTTGAAATGTTTGCAGACGGACAGGAAAAAATGAATACCTCCCTTGATCCAGTATTTTACAGCTGGCACAGCTGCGTGTAGGGTCTGCCTGCCTCGATGTGGCAAAGGAAGGCATAGAACAGGATAACATGCAAGTACATGTGGTTATACAAGTGTTTGGATATGGTGGGCCCAACTGCATATGCATGAATTCTATTGGCTAGAAGCAGCTGTGTATGCAGAAAAACTCAATTTCAGGAATGGTTTAAAAAAAATTAAACGGGGAAAAATATTAATAATATCATAAAATAATAACCAAAAAAGAGCTTTTTTTTTTTTTTTTTTAAATTATAACAGGTTATCCCAAAAAACCCTGAACCCTCAAAGTGCCCTTCTTGTTTAGCTTTTTAAAAATAACATTGCAAATATTGAAACAAATTTGCCAAGTATAGTTCATTAGCTTTTCAACAACAAAAACATTTTCCCATCGGAGAAATGTTTATTGTGTTATGGCCAATTGAAAACAAGTGCCGCTTTTTCATTTAGTCCACGGCAACTGATATTTGAACTTTGCATCCGTGAAAGAGGCAACCAGTAGATGGCAGAGCAGAACAGCACATCTAAAAAGTTAAACATAACAGTCCTTCTCAGGACTACCATTTTCTTCAAAAAAAAAAAGACCCTTGTTGCAAAAATAAAAAAGAACCAAATACAGAAAGATTAATAAATTAAAGAATGCAAAACTACCCTCACCCCAAATCCAGTATATTCCTTAAGTAAGTGACAATCAAAAACTGTAGACAAAATTACAAAGAGGCGCTTTACTTTTTTACTTGGCCATAACTCAATTAAAATGCCCCCATTGGAAAGACGTTTTCGTTGTTGCAAACCTAACCTTGTCAAATATGCATCAAGATTTACAAAGTATTTTTTTTTTAAAAGCTGTGAAAAAGATGGTGCTTTGAGGGTTTGGGGTTTTTTTGGGGGGGGGGGCACCCTGTACTATTTTCAACCTAGGGAATCATTTTAAGCAACTTGGAATTTTAAGCGACCATGACATTTTTTCTACAAACGGTAGTTGAATTATTAGGGATACACTAAAACATCTCCCTAATGACCAAAGTCTCCCTTATACCAGTACATATAATTTACTAGAACGCGTTTCCCTAAAAGTACAATGTACCACAGTTTCTGCACACAAAGCCTATAGGACTTGGTCCATGCAAACATGTTTTTCACGGACTACAATGTAAAATTGTGTTACGACTTCATGCAAATGTGAAAATAAATTAAGCTCTTATTTGATTGCCCGCAGTGTGCCTGAAGTGGAAATGTAGTTAAATTTGACATTTGTTTGTGTGTGGGGGAGGGGGGGGGACGCAGGCACTTGTCTTTTCGTGAGTATCCACAAGAGAACCACAAAAAAAATGGAGAAAAAATTATATTTGTTTGCAGCTGACATTTAATTTACATGTACAGGCATTTTGTAGGAATGTTTTGTGTCGGGGAGATGTGACAAAATAATTCAAAGAAAAGGCAAAGCCAATAAAAAATTACACGTGCATAACGGCAGTTGTGCCAAATAATTTTTTGTTGCGCGGCAACCCGTGGTCTGATTTCTATGTTTTTGGTATCAAAAGATGCGCAAGGCTCGAGGCTAAAAAGTCGTAACAGCTCGGGTTGCGAAAAAAATGATTCCGTCCCCCCCCCCTCCCCCTGGCCCTTTTAGGGTTAAACCACGTCCACTGGCCATAAAGAAGCATTGGAACCATTGGAATCGGAAGGTAACACAGCTTACGGGTTTATCCAAGGGGCGCTTGTAATCAGTGGTACGCGCGCGTGCATGACGTTTTTACTAACAAACCAGCTTGTGTTCCTTATGGCGAAGTTTTACTCTAATAATAACAGAGAGTCACTTTCTTTCAACACTAGTGAAGACAATTTTGCAGAACTAATTCTTCTAACTTCATTCAGGTTAATTGAACATCTTCAACTCAAAGTTTAAATTTTTAGAACAAAACTGTCCACTTTTACACAGCAATTAATTAATGAGTTTCCTCCTTGTTTAAATTTAGAACAAAACTGTCCACTTTTACACAGCAATTAATTAATGAGTTTCCTCCTTGTTCTCTTTACCGGTTTGTTCTCTAGTCCCCCCCCCCCCCCTTCAACACCCCCTCAAACCCCCGGCAACGACTGGAAATCTAATCAGGCCGCAGCACTACTCAAGAAGGTTTTGCATAACTAATTCTTCTAACTTCATTCAGGTTAATTGAACATCTTTAACTCAAAGTTTTATTTTTTTAAAACAAAACCGTCCCTTTCTATATAGCAATTAATTGATGAGTTTCCTCCTTGTTCTCTTTACCGGTTCGTTCTCTATTCCCCCCCCCCCTCCCCCCGAGGCAAGGATTGGAAATCCAATCAGGCCGCAGCAAAAGAGAGAGAGAGAGAGGGGGGGGGGGAGTTAGACAAAACTGACGGAACAATTTGCCATGTGCGGACATGTGTGTGGAATCCGCGAAATCATCCTCGCGGAAATTGCACGCTGCTCCTGTCGCTATCGCTCCGGCACAGGGAATTAAAACGAAAAAAGAGGCGACAAACCTCCACGCGCCGCGCAACCACCCCCAAATGGATTACATGTATAATTTAAGGATTTATTAATAATGTGTGCTGTCACACGGGTTGAGGAGAGGTGGCGGAGGGGGTCGAATCTTCTCGGAATTATTAAATGATTGAAAGGTCAATTGGAAGTAATGGGAAAAGGGCCAGGTTTAGGGAATGGACGCAGTCACTTATGAGGAGAGTTTTCCCAAATGGAAATAGATGCCCCGGGGTTAAAAAAACGGCGGATGGTCGGTGGCAAAAATTGATTTCATTTGGAGGAATGAACAGTGACAACAACAAAGCTGAAAATGGATGCATGTACTATCTAGGCAATGATATTGGTTAACTGTTAGTGTTCACAGACGAAGGGACAATATATGCCAATAACTGCTGTTTACTTAAAGGGAAGATACAACATTTGCAAACATCAAAAAACAAAATGATCAAATTATCACGAAATGCCTTACTGGATTGTTAGGGAATGACAGTCTAAAGCATCCTGTAAAATTGTGGCTCCTGGTGTGCTGACATTTGAAAGAAAAATTGTATTTTTCCAACACTGGTCGGCCGCCCAGCATTGGAGAAAACTGGCTTTTTCAAAACTATTCCTAATTTTTCACATTTAGTTAGTCCGCATTTTCTCTGAAATTGATTACACACATGTGAAGGGGTACAAGCCTTCTAGACTGATTCTCTGACCTTACAATTCCCCAAAGTCTATAAATTGCTTGTTTCATTTTAAGTGGGTCAGGGAACCAGACTACAAGAACATGATTGGTTTTCTTGGTTTTTCCAGCATCTACGAGCCCAATACGTGAAACAAGTCGGTTTAACAATGTTTGCTATAACATACTAATCCTCCAAATCCCTTTTTTTTCTCTAAAAATTGCAGCAAAAGCAAATGTTGTACATTCCCTTTAAAACAAACTTGATGTCAGCACAACAAAATAGCATTGACTGTATTTCAATTTAAATTTATATAATTCGAAAATTTCATGGAAAAACTACATGAATGATTTTGTGGATTTTTTCAAAAAGTATACGAGAACCAATATATTTCGCTTTCCTTTTCCCCTATTAAAAATTGGCTAAGAATTTTTTTCACTTTGCAAGGATGTGTACATGTATTTGGCACAACTTGTCACAACTTGTTTGGTCAATATGGGATTTGTGGTTTGCATTTTTGGGTAGTACAGGAACCGGGTACCCTACTGAAAGCCAACCCCAAATTGAAATCCCGGAAGTTGTGTGGAGGGCTTTATAGCTTTACGGTGTAAACTTCAACTTTCGCGAGTGTCATCTGTCGCGCGTGAAAATGCACAAAAACGTGAAATCTGTTTTTGGTTTTCCATGAAGCCTGGTTTTCATTTTGAAAATTCCCCACAAATGGCATTCAAAACCTTTCCTGTTCATTGTCTGAGAAGTTACTAAGTAATTTGTAAAGTTGGTTACGGGAACCGGACCCCATAATCTGGAACCGGGTCCTCACATCAACGGTCGGGTGCTCGCTTCCTGATGCACAGCCCTATAATGGGATAGTCTGTTTGGGAAAAAACAAGCTATTTTGACACCTTGCAGCTTTTTTTCTATAATTTGTTGTCATGTAAGAAATGCTTTCATGATAGAGCAAGACTTACCATGTATCCACTTCCAGATCTAGAGTGGGAACTCACCTGCACAGGGAAAGGGAGAAACATACCAAAGCATCGTATAAAAATGAGTCCAGCATTTATTATTTCACTTAATATTTTTAGTGAGTTCTCACAACACATCAAGCTTGGTACAGGAAGCAGTGAACAAAATACCCTTCATGTACATGTACATCTGGAAAACTGCCATTTATCAAGCATTTGTCATTTCCACGGACAGAATCAAAGGCAAATCTTTAACCCTAATTTCCTTGACCCTTTTGGCTGGGAACCATCCTCAATCCTGCAAAAAATCCTCCAATTGCCACCATGTGAAAATTGGATTCAGCCTCAATCCTACGAAATCATCCATTATTTTGTGAATTTGTTCAGTGGAGGGGTGACTATTGCCTCAATCTTTCAAAATTCTCAAGCAATTACTGTTATGGGTCGAGGCAGTGCCGATGACATTCAGAAGCAGTGCGGATGATATCGAGCATAATGCAGGGCTCAATTAGGCATGACTGAACATAAACAATGCTGGGTACAGCCTACGAACTCGACACAATGCATCCTCCAAAATCAATCGATACTTCTTGCCATTCAGCCTCAATCCTCCAAAATCCTCCAAAAACCGCCCAGAGGATTTTGGAGGATCGAGGAGGGTTAGGGTTACTTTCTAGCATTACATGAGCCATGACCTATTGACCTTTCCGACTGCAGAAAAAAAGGCCAATATTACTTATAAAAAAAAAAATATGCTATTACAGTCACTATAATTATTAATGGACAAATGATTTGTTCCTGATTATGATTACAGAATGCCTCGCGTGGTGCATGTGTGTACTGGTAGGAAACGGTCCGTTCCCCTTAAGAATTCCCAACCTGCGTTACTCCCATCTATATGCATAGAGGTTCCTACTGTACAAGAGTGCCTTTGTCCCCCATCCAGCCCAGCCATGTACATGTAACAATAGTCCCCCTCACAATCCTATAGGGAATGGTCGCCGTAAACCCAAAATTTGCACACACACACAAAAAGTGAACGTCGTCAGCCGCCACGCCATGACTCACGAAGCAAACGCCCCAACTCCCAACTGACAGTGTCAACCGCCCGAACATCAAATATCATCAGCGGGGGATAAAAATGCCCTCTTTCAAAATAAAAAAAGAACACGACGAAAAAAAAAAAAAAAGTGTCCCTCCACACACCGATTCACACATAACTCCGGGCGCTATCAGGTCCGTTCATCCGATCCTTAAAAGCTTTTTCAACGCTTGTATGGATTTTTCGCCCCCTCCGCGCCGTTCCCCTCTCTTTCCCCGCCAGGGGAACGTTACCTTATAGCCCTTTTCGTCCGGGCTCAAGATGCCACATCGGGCAGGGATAGAAAAGCTCAATAACATTGTCTGTTATGCTATCCTATCCCTTTTCACAAGTCTCCCCCCCCCCCTTTTTTTTTCATTTATTTTCCGGGGACAGGGAGGAAATGCCGGATTGAATCTCCCTCGAGGGAGATGGGGGAAGAATCAAACCGAAATTGTTTTCTGCGTTTTATTCCAAACGGTATATGTATTCTATTTCGGACAAATGGGTTTAGCATTGTATACACGCTGTATCCGATTGCTCTGTTTGTTATCGCCTTGTACGTCAATTTTTTTTATATTTTTTTTTTAAATCTGTCATGCGATAACTATACATCGATTTGTAATACGTGCCTACCGTACATTAAATTTGTCAGTGCGTCATTTTGCCTGGACCTCATCTGCTAAAGAACAAGCGTGATTGGATCTCGGAAGATGCGGGCCAATGAATTGAATTCATGTTCATGCATGAGTCACGTGATTGTGCCATGTAATTTCTGGAAGGAGTAGTGTTTTGAATTAAAAAAAATCAGGTTTTTGACCCCAGTGACCCCATGATGACCTTTGACCCCAGTTTGGTCATGTGACATGTTGGGGCTGGGCTACTGATACTTTTGACAAAGTTTGGTTGAAATCGGTCACAATATGTAGGAGCAATAGACAATGTCAACGTTTGTTACTAACTAACTAACTAACTAACCAACTACCGGTAACTAACTACATGTAAAAAAACGGAGAGACATGATGATTTGTTGAGTAGCGACGTACATTGTAAAAATATTGCTTACCTACCTGTAGAAGGCCTATTTTTTAATTAATGTAAGCAGGGAGTACATGTAAGTCATAAACAATCAACATTCAATGAAATTATATTCCATACATTTTCCATGTGAATAATAAGATTAATAGAACAGTGTGAAGGACTTTCTTTTATGTACATTTACAATGTGTAAAGTTGTCAACATTATTTCTTAAACAGACAGTTTCCTGTCAAACTACTCAATTACAAATAAAACACCAAAGCATGCCTGTCATACCCATGTGCGAACATCTATAAATCACATTTTCAATCATGCCTTATCTCAAATTCATTTACTCTCTATCCATTATCATCATTTTCTTTTTTCTTTCTCACAATTATCTTCATGACTCAAAGCACGGCGCGATGCAAAGTGATGTTTACATTATCGATAGCATTATCGGAAACGCGACCGGGGCAGCTATACGCCATGATTCCCGTCATGCCTGCCAAGCGAGTGGCGGGATATTAGTAATCTAGTGATGAGCCACCGAGACCCCATCATCACCCACTTGCTCAAAGCGAGCTGCGGCCGAGTCAACAAAATAGTTCCGCTGAAGCCCGCTCCGTGTCAACATCATGCAACGTTATCAGATTTTTTTTTTCAGGGGGGGGGGGTGTCCCTCCAACTGTTTTCCTCTACTTCTTCTCAAATCAATCCATTCTCCGAGCGTGCCCGGCCGTGAAACAGTGACAAACCTACCGAAAGAACAATTAATGAAACACTATGCATGGCCTGATCGTCTCCCCGGGCACAAATTTAGAAGGACACAAAAAAAGCTGCCCTGGAGGTGACTTAATGGCCCACGGCACTTGTCTAGCTGTTCTCCACCTCCCTATATCTTGGTGTTTTTTTTTAAATTTGGCGCATAACTCTAACCGCTCTCGCTGTTTCTCTCTGTCCGACAGTCACATTAAATAACCATGTAATCACTGCCGAGTCGATGAGGCTTAAAACCCACATGCAACACTGCGCTAAGAGCTTTCATTTGGAGGACAGGTCAGAAGGATCAGAGTCCAACAAAGAGCTTGGGGGGGGGGGTTCTTGTTGTTGTGGAGGGTCAGTTACTTGAGGGGGTTAGTGCTGTAAGCGTTTTCGGAGTGTTTGTTCTCGCATCTGTCGGTGAGTGGATGAATCAGGTTGGTAGAGTGGGCACTATACGATATGCCGTACTAGTGGAGACCATCTCGAAATAAGGAGCTGAGGGCTGGCACTGAATTTTGCATTCGAGTCTCGAGGAACTCCAAACGGTGGTGACATCATCGGAAGTGCAATGGTGGGCAGCATCAAGTGGACTTCTGGCAAAAACATTTTTTGTTTTTCAGTTCCATTTTATACTGTTTGTTTTTACTCATGATGTTTGTCTGTTCAGTTGGGAGGGGAAAAAGGTTTTATAGCAATAACCATATTTGCCAAAAATATACCCACTGTTTTACTGCGAGTTGTAAAGAGTAATTTGTGAGTCATTTTGAAATCGTTCAGCAAATTTCACGCACAAAAAATGCCACAGAATGTGGAGAAAAAAACAATGCCACATAACTAAAAATGCGAACAAAAGGGATACTTTTGTAGACAAAAACAATATACATGTATGTGTAACTGACCTTGGCCTCAAATTTCAAAAATCAGTTAAAACCGAACACCTGGGCCCCATTTTATGGCGCTGCTAAGCACACGATTTTCTGCTAACAGAGCTCCGTCTATTTCATGGAGACTATAAGCATAAGCACAGCAAAAGGCACGCTTACCTCAGAGGAAAAATTTGCTAAACTCAGTGAAATAACAATAGAAATCTCCATGCGCGCGCGACCGTTAGCTGTTGGCCGATGTACGAAAGCAGGTGTAATGTCCTGACTCTGATTCAAGTTTTAATGAATGTTGTCCTGAAAATGATGTACTTACATCACTTGAAGGATCTTGTGAGTTGGGTCTGTTGTTGCCGTTGGCAGCCACAGGTCTTGTATTCTCGTCACCGCTGGGCAGCGATCCACGGTGCGGAGACCGATTCTGAAATAAAAAATACACAGAAAAAATTAAGTCTTCCGATGTCTGGATATCAAGGCCATATCAATTGTTGGTTTTGTAACTAGTGACAAAAATTGTATCCTCAAAGTTATGGATTTGGCACCTGTCGGAATAAAAATTTGAAATTGCTCAATGATTTGATCATTCTAACACCACAAGATTCGACACACCAATTTAATTGAGAGAGGGAGAGGGGGAACGGGAACGCCATAAAATCAATGCCAGACCATTCCTGGCACCTTCCCAATTCGTTCCTGGTCTCCTTTTACGTGCTTTCGCTTCTTAACATTTGGTGAACGCGTCCTTCTCCAAAAAAGTGCGCCGACAACCAAGTGATCAATCGCACGGTAATTCAATAAAGAGAGTCAGTGCGGTGCATGTGACCAAGTGTGAGACAGAATTTAAATTCCAGGCCATATCGTCTGCTTTCCCAGTCGGCAGTTAACGCGAGTCAATTTTTGTTCCAATTAGGCCGGATAAGCGTTTGTTAACAGTTTGTTACGAAATCTTCCGGGTGTGTGCAGTGATTATACATTGTGTCAGATTTGTCGGTTCCAAAACAAAGTGTGGGCCTGTAGTAAATTTACATGTAGTTGATATTGATTGGTATACAGATTTTACCACATGTTGTTGAAGGGGAAAAAGTGGTACGTACACCACGGATTCTTTTAAAATGTAGAAATTTTCCTCTTTTTTTAGATAAAAAACAAATGTTAATCAGTACCAGATCTGGAGGGAGGGGGGAGGTGTGCATTGCAACACAAGGGGTCCGCTCATAAGTCCGACGCCTCATAGGTCGGACGCCTCATAAGTCCGACAAAATTGCATCCCCTAACCAAATAAAGGCCCATAAATCCGACGCCTCTTAGGTCCGACGCCTCATAAGTCTGACGCCTCATAGCTCCGACGCCTCGTAAGTCCAACAAATTAAACGCCTCGTTTTTCCGTTGTCGGACTTATGAGGCGTCGGACCTATGAGGCGGAATAAATAAATAGTCCGAAATTTTGGACTTATGAGGCGTCGGACTTATGATACGGCCCCGAACACACAACACCCCCCCCCCTCAAAATTCCTAAATTATTCTCGAATTCCCTTAGAATGGGGTAGGGGGCATACCCCAGACCCCCCATATAGCAGGGGCACGCCTTCACTTAAATATAAAAAAACACCCTTCATGCATTTCCTCAAAGCTATAGATCCGCCCCGAAAATATCTGCTCATGTAACTTCGGCATTTGACAAAAAATATGATCTCCCTTTTATCTACATGCTTTTAACAACTGAAAAGGTTACAAAACATGAATTTAAACAAAGGTTTTCGCAATATTTAGATAAGATTTAGCTAAAACTTCAAAGTGCTTTGCGCTTTTCTCTCGTGTTTTGCAGCCCATCTTGATATTTGTCCATGTCTAGCGTTACCTGTTTTTACTGAAAGATTAGCATTTTAAAATGTTTTTGCAGTGCTTCTTTTCAGTACAGTTTGAATCGCCATTTATTATTGCCATCCTCGCCGAGATCAGCCCAATGTTGACGCACTGCATTCATTTGCATAAATGTCTGCGTTTGATTCCCCCGTGACTAAACAACATTTTGTTGTAAAATTCAAATCAAAATTTCAACCATGTTTTTTAACACCCACCTAAAAATAAGGAATATCTACTATACAGTGTCACATTTATTTTATTTTTTTTAGCTTGAGGTATGATTGTGCCACTTTGTTTCCGGATGCAAATTGCATGAATTCGATATGTCAGAAGTTTTGACATTTGAAGCGGGCCAAACTTGTTCGTCGTTCAACGTGCATAATTTTCCCCCTTTTTTTTCCTGAGAAAAGGGTAAATTTCCCATCGCTTCAAGCAGAAATCAAAGGTAGGGCTATCCAAGTGCCACCCCTGGCAGCCTTATAAAAAGTGCACGAAAGAGAACACCGCATTAGAAGAGGCCGGCTGTAAAAATGCAGATAGCATTGATTCGTGCTTGATGGCAGACTGTGTTGGAATTTTTCGCCGGTTTTAATTTGAAAATCATCCCCCTTGCCTGAAGGGCCCTTATGCAAATAAGTGACTGCAGGGCATGATGGGAAGGGTGAGACTAATTGTCCGACCACTGATGTCATCCACCCACAAATTTACATGTATGCGCTGAGCATTATACAGGCAGAGAACCAGTCAAGTTCAAGCAAAATACATGTAAGTTTGGCTGGTAAATGGTAAACCGTTTCCGTTTAAAGGGAATATACAACATTTTCTTTTGCTGCACCTTTCAGAAATAAATGGATTTGGAGGATTAGTATGATAAAGATAATATTGTTAAACTGGCTTGTTTCACGTTTTGGGTTCGGAGATGCTGGAAAATCTGACAAAACCATGTTCTTGTAGTCGGGTTCCCTATTAACCCCAACGTTGCAATTTATAGATTTTGGGGATTGTAAGGTCAGAGAATCAGTCTAGCAGGCTTGTACCCCTTCACGGATGCGTAATCAATTGCAAAGAAAATGCAGAATAACTAAATATGAAAAATAAGGAGCAGTTTAAAAAAAAAAAAAAATCTCCAACGATGGTCGGCCGACTAGCATTGGAAAAATACAAGTTTTCTTGAAAATGTCAGCACACCAGGAGCCACGATTTTACAGGATGCTTTAGACTGTCATTCACTAACAGTCCAGTAAGATATTTCGGTATAATTTGATCATTTCGTTTTTTTGAAATTTGCAAATGTTGAATCTTCCCTTTAATATAGCAAATGTTTTCCATTCTTAGCACATTTCTGGGATTTGCAGCTCTAAGAAAATAGCCAAAGACGTGCTTGTGGCCATCAGCAAACTATTTGCATACATGTCTTTTGTGGAACTGGGAACACGAGCTTTATTGAAATACAGTTTCAGCCAATCAGACAGCAGGAAAAGAACAGAGCCACCAATGAAAACACAGGCGCTGTTTATAACATACCAGGGTGAGGTAAGCCCGACTACAAGTAGTTTCTGCCTGGTTTGAATTAAGTTGTTGGTTTCCTCATTCCTAATGGGCTTTATTCACGAGTCGGCCATATTGAATTGAAAGTGAGATAAAATCTGAATTTTTGGAACTTGTGAAGAGAAATGAAAGTGAGTTAGTTTCTAATTCATTCCAGTCTGCTTCAATGAATAAATTAAAATTTGTATTCAAACATTCCCTAATGTTTCAAGCCAGATTGACAAAAAACGACAGTAAAATAAGGCTGCATTGTGCCTGCATAAATTAATCTGGCCCATCCCATTCAACAGTTAAAGATACAGTCCATCATTTGTAATTTGTGCATTTTGTTCGTTTGAAGCAACAAAAGTGTTCAAAATCTAATGAAGGATACTGAACAACTAACCTGATGAAGTTTCAGCTCAGCTTCAGCTGTATATTCCGAGAAAAACACAGCATTCTAGGATCTCAATTTCAAATCAAAAGTTGCTGAATCATGTTTTGAATTGTTTTGAATTCCAGCTATACGCGATGTCGCGCACTGATCCGACAAATTATAGCAACCGCACGCACCTGTGCGTCGTGCCTTGTATGCATGCGCACGCTGCGCCGAATAACAAAACGAACTACTAATTTAAAATTTTCCTAAGACGCACCGTTGGAAAGGCCTTCTTTCGTTGATTACTTCAAAATGATAGCTTGCCAGTAAGATTAATTTCACAGGGAGTTTAGTCCACTTACTATCTTTCAACCAAGTATGTTTTTCAACAATAATACGCCAGTTACTTTTTCGGATGGCTGCAAATGTTGGACTATAGCTTTAACAATTAATGAGATGCATTTAGGGAACTCGACCAAAATGGCCAACTCGTGAATAAGGCCCATACACACCTATTTGTTGTTTGTTGGGTTGTTTGTTTATTTGTTCGTTTGGTTTTTCAGGGGTTTTTTTGGGGGGGGAGGGAATGGACATTCACATGGCTATAAAGGGGGTTGGAAGAGTTGGATATTTAGGGCACCTTCAGGACGCTTATTCATTGAAATTCACTTCAAGCCTTTTTTTAACAAGCACACAATCTGTATGGACACAAAAGCATTACGATCAATGCTTCTTTTTTTAGCCGTTTCTGTTCCAGGCAATTAAATCCATACTGCCGTTTCTTATCATTTACGGCAATTTAAATGATTAATGGCCTCTAAAAAATGGTTAAAGCGGGCTATATATATGTTGCTGAAAGCTGGGCATTTACTTGGAACTTTTTAAAATATCCCCATAACATTACCACAGACCTCCAGATGTTTCTATGGTGTATTGTGTTTATTTCTTTACGATGGCGCCAAATGACTGCATGAGAAAGAAAGGGATAAGCTTTGAAAAATGAACTAGAAGAAAAGGTTATGGAGGGGGATGTACACGTACATGTAAGCTAAGCTTTGCAGCAGGGCTGCACTGTAGATCTTGATTGGGTTTGTGCATTATATGAACATATCGTGCTTCGTGATGGCCTCGTCCGCCTGATGATATGTATGAACTTTAGGGGAGTGCATGAATTGAGCTTTGTAAGCTTTAACCTGGGTCCTGGGTATGATACGGTACAGTCAATGAAGGTACGGTACATGTACATGAACATGTTGGACTAAATTGTGGGCCAGTCATAAACAAATATTTTGTGTAGCAGAATACTGAACTACACTCAAGCAAAAAAGACAGTCCCCCCTTAATACTTTTTTGTCTAACTCAAAAACTACTGGGCACATTTTGCTCAAATTACGACTGATCAGTACAGAAATTCTTTAGCAATCCAGCCATACTCTTTGTTTGGCCCAAAACAGTGAAAATGTGTACACAATTATGCAATTTATGACAACTGGTACCGAAAAAAAGTTGCACTTTTGTATACATGCAAGGTGAGTGTGAACCACAACTTGCACGTATGTATACAAAAGTGCAACTGTTTTCGGCAGCAGTGACTGTAAATATGTTAATCCAGGCCTATATTTATGCATGGCTGAGCAAAAACAACACAGTCCGGCCCAAAGACCTGACAAAGTGCATCCTAACAAGACTTTTTTGTCATGTTTGTAACCTCCAATCTCCTCTCTCCTCCACTTTGGCAAAGAGGATTTTGTAGGATTCAGGGCGGTTAGGGTTAATTCTAAAGGTTAATTAGTGACTTAAATCAAATGATTTACATCACCCAGCCCTGATACAATGTAAGCCAGAACATCATCTCGTCATCCCTAGCAAGAGCCATATTTACCTCATATCGCCATGCTATAGGCAGAGAGCTACATAGACTCAAATGAGAATATGCTAATCACATGTCATTATATATTCAAATTTATGCGGGGATATTTTCTCCCCGACCACTTCAGCCCCAATATTGAGTGTCCTCGTATGGTTTCTTGCAGTGGTGGTTGACCAAACATGGCACATGCCCCGGGGTACCAATCAGCCTCGTTACTCTAGCAAGGTGAGAACTGTCAGGTCCTATTGTACATTAATGGTGATCCCTCGCCACACTTTTCATTAAAAAAAAACTCTGTTCATTGGAATCCTGCTGCTACTTTGGATGAGATTCATGTGAGCAGACAAGGGGTTAGCAAGACCTTGTTTTGAGGGGGAAGTCGGGAAGAAGTCAGATCAAGCCCAGGGGGGAATCCTTTAGTCACCCCTTTCATCAGCAAAAGGTGCTTGCTGGTATTAAAGGAAATGTACATCATTGGCCTTCGCTTTAATTTTCAGAAATGAACTAGTGGAGGGGTTAGTAAAATAAAACAAAATATTGTTACACAGACATGTTTGAAGTTTTGTGTCCGAAAATGCTGGAAAAACCAACAAAAACAAAAATGTGCAAGTAGTCTGGTTCCCTGACTCCACTAAAAATGAAATGGATCAATTTATAGATGCCGGAAAATTGTTAGGTCAGGGAACCAGTCTAGCTGGCCTGCACCCGTTCATGAACATGTTACCAATAGCAAACACAATTTGGACTGAAACAAACGGTAGAAAAGGAGCAGTTGTTGAAAAATAGTTAGGTTTTTCCAACGGTGGTCGGCCGACCACTGTTGGAAATGTATACAAAAATACCATTTTCTTGAAAATGACTTCACACCAGGTGCCATAATTTTACAGAACGCTTTAGACTGTCATTTACCAACATCCTAGTAAGGTATTTCGTAAAAACTTGGTAGTTTTATTTTTCGATGTTTACAAATGTTGTATTTTCCCTTTAAACTGTTGTAGAGTTTTTACAGCTCAGGAATAACACTGTATGCTATCCTAGCCTCATAAATAGGGTCCAGATATGTACAAGACTGCCCCTGTAAACTGTAGCCTTGGTCCTACGGCCACCTGTAGAAAATATGTCTGAAAAACAAAAGCTATTTCTAGCTATTTCTGAAACTGAGGACTCAGTGCTTAAAGGTAACATTCAACATTTGCTTTTGCTGTAATTTTCAGAAATGGATGGATTTGGGCTTAGTATTTTTTTGGCAAATAGTGTTACACTGACCTGTTTAATGTTTTGTGTTGATAGATGCTGGAAAAACCAAGAAACAAATTTACTTGGAGTCTGGTTCCCTGACCCTACTTCAGATGAAACAGAGCAATTTATAGACGTCGGAGATTTGTCTGGTTAGGGATCCTGAACAGCTGTTTTGCAACCGTTCATGGATGTGTCACTGATTGCAAATAAAAAATGTGGACTGAACTAAATTTGGTAAATTGGGGGCAGTATTTGAAAAAAGTCCATTTTGTTCCAACGATGGTCGGCTGACCATCATTGGAAAATTCCACTTTTCTTGAAAATGACATCACACCAGGTGTCATGATTTCACAGGATGCTTGCGACTATTATTCACTGACAGTCAAGGAAGGCATTTCATTATAATTTGGTAGTTTTGTTTTTTTGATGTTTGCAAATGTTGTATACTACATTACAAGGGGTAGCACAGAGCTTCTTTGCCAATGTTGCAAAAGCAGATTGGTCATAAATACATAAGCGTAGAATTGTGTGGTCAGCAGAGCAACAAATCTGACTTTGGTTTCATCCAAATAACTTGGCTACAGTCGGCACACATGTCAATAGGAAGTGGCTTCGTCTCCCACAGAAACCTGTGTAATTGCAAAGCCGTAGCCAGTTAATTCTGATGCGGCTTGGCAGACCAGGGGGCACTGGAGGTCACAATGGCAGCTGTAAGCTTTACATCACTGGCAACTGAAGGGGCAACTCCAGCTCAATACTTTTCTTAATGAGATGGGGACTCCAGAAAGAATGCAACAGCCTGACAAGTGCTCTTGCCCCAACTGAAGAGAAGATCTCCTAATGTCTGCTTGTCTCTGTGTCCTGTCATTTTAAGGTCACTCTTTGTGTGAGGACTAAAGGCAAGGGAGGGGGCTATAAAGCTTAAAGGAGAGAGTAAATGGGCAAAGGAGGGATGTTAAGATAAAGAGGTACATGTATGGGGGATTGGCTTAGATGGCAAGATGAAACGCCCCCAGGGTTTATTTGGGTTGCCCAACACTTTGGACTGACAGGGGTGGAGAGCAGATTGATTTTAGAGGACTCTATTATGGTGGCTAAATGGTCACTGACACTAGATGGGGTGATTTCATTCAAACACAGGGGCCTAGAAGAAGTGAAGGGGCTGGGGCTGTGTTTTATTTCTCCATGATTGAACTGTGCTTGTAGCTTACAATTATTTTTATCACATCCGGTGATGATTTTAAGAAACAAGTTCTCCGCCTAATGGTTTTTGCATTGTCTAATGACGGTAGTATTTCATAATTTAATGTGATAAACCATTTCAGGCTCGGATGTTGTGGTCACATGATACAAAATTTAAGCATAACTGTTTATGTGTGCACTGCATGTACATACATACATGTATTATAACTTGAAATATGGGGGGTTTGAAATTATTGCTATTTACTTTAGAATAGGGCTGAATAACACAAGAAAGATGCAAAGTTCAGTAACCAACAGGGATTTGACAAAACAGCCGACATGGAACATTCTAATTCCTAGGACAAAAGTTGGACGCTAACCCCATAAAAAGTACAAATATTGTAACAGTGACTTGGCTGGATAGATGAAGAGTCTATCAAATTTATGATTGTAAAATTCTCCATAAATATTCAAGTTGGTCCAAAGCGTCCCGAGCATTCTTTTGAGGGGGGGGGGGTTACACGGCACTTGCGATACATGTACGGTACTGGGACATTAGCATCATTACTTATAATTATTTGACTGAGGAAGAAAAAAAAGGAGATGAATTTATAATAAGTCCTGTCATCGGCAGTCGGGCAATGGGACAGAAAAGGTGCCAGGAACATGCATGGGGAGCCCCACGGACACTCCGACTGGCAACATTTGCGGCAAATAAATTATGGTTCTGGTGAATTATTTACGTCCATGTCACCATAGACTAACACCTCAGATCCCTGAGGGGGTTACGGGTACCAGACCTGCGGGCTTGGGGACACCGTGTATGAGTTTGGTAAGGGAGAAAAAGGGGGGCAGGTCATGACACACTATCCCATTCTGAATTCATTCGAAATTCACAGGTATGCAAGTCTGTCGTTCTTTTGTTCGCAAGGGGACGCTGTGAATATAGGGCCTGCTGTTGAACTACTGTACTACAGGATGGTCAAGTACACGTACTTGGTTACTTTTGCATTCAAAGGTCAAAAATATAAGCAGCATCAAGTTTTATGTATCACTTACATTTGTTCTTTTGTGACACTGGTATGCACGAGATCACAATTTATACTTTCATTGTCACCAAATTTCACAATTTGTACTTCCATTGTCATCAAATTTAGATAAGTCCTCACCGAGGGCGCTCTGCGCAACAGGTCTATTGGACACCACATAATGCCACACTGCATTGTTGTTAACCTTACAGTTTACCCGAGTCAAAAGGCAGCTAGGTTCATACTCGGCGCCAAAGCAAACGCGAATGCAAATTTCTGACGACATGTCATGTCAAGGTCAAGTTTTGGCGCATGAGTTGCGTTGAGTTGAGTTGCAAGGTTGAACACATTTCAACTCTGGCAAATTTCTCAGGGAATGTTTCATGACGCCAAATTCACTTCGCATTTGCATTCGAGTGAAGTTCATGTAACAAGGCGTTGCAACTCTACAATGGACAGAACCATAGCTGTAGTACTTTGTAGTGTTAGATCCTCAAAAAAAAGTAACCATAGCTGTGCTTGGGTGAATTTGGATAGCACAAAAAGATTACGGAGTAAAGACCGTCATATGTTACCTGATGTGTGAACAGTGTAATAAGCTGTGTCACCTTGTGACCTACTTTGCAATACTGGGGTAATGTGCTGTAATTGATGAGTACTGGGTAATGGACATATAGATCATGCTTCCACCATTTTGGTCATGTTCCCTGTATCCAATAACAGTACTGAATGATAATGTTTTTTGTGCAAAAAGGAACCAGACTATTTTTCCCTCCAGCCTCGCTTTTGGTTACATTGATTTGAATGGGGAAAAAAATCAAATGGCTGCAACATGATAATGGTCTATTGAAGCTTGTGACTACCATCTTTTGTGGCTGCTACAGCACTGAGTTAACGATGAAAATTAAGTTGATAAATGGCAATACCTAATGATGTTGAAATTAACATCCTCCTTTAACAAAATACCATCAAAAATGATACCGATGATTTTGTTACTACAATATCTTATCATGCATGGGCCGGCTTAAATTCCAATCAACATAGTGGCTATGACTGGATTCGAACTACAGACACACTAATACCGTACATAGCAGAGAGTGCAACACTATTGAACTTGCCTAACATGCCATTTCACTTTAAAATGCATCAGTACACGTATACAGGCCCTTCCGGTACACACATGAGGCCTACATACATGAAGATGAAACACCCCAAAGTTAACACTTTCAAGTTTCATGGAGCACTCGCAGCTCATAAATTCACAACAGCCCGATCCATAATTCAACACTAGGTACCGGTAGTCCGACTCTCACACCCTCCTTCCCCCATTGGGGCACCAACTGCTTGCAACCTCTGTCCCACGGGAGCGTCTCACCTGCCCTTAGGTGTCAGGGAATAAAACACAGCACACACTGCATCTGTAAATCATTGCCTTGTGCAGGTCCTGTGGGTTGTAGAGGGTTCAATGTTGGATGGTTATGAGTTTGAGGGTGGTGATTATGTAGGGATCCTAGTTTTGTCCAAAGAAAGTTTGACAAATGTATTTGACATTAAAAAACAAAGGATAGTGCTGTTGACATCTTAAGGCCACATTTGCATGTAATTCTGTGTTTTTCCCTTGGCGGGTGTGAAACACGCCGTGGGCTTGAGCTGCTTACCGGTATGTTGTTTGGTTGGTTGGTTGGTGGACAGTTTACTCCGCCATGTATTGTATTCGTGCAACTCGAGTATTACAGCTTTGCATTCGAAGACTGGCAGTTTTGAAAACGCTGATGCGCATACATGTGTCTAATTTGCAAAATGTTTGCATATTAGATCATGCCCCATTCGGGTGCACAGACGGTGCCGTATTAAAGCCATCTTCACATGTTACCCGGCCGCCATGGGTTGTACCACTTGGTACTTGTTGGTAACACTAGCTAGTCTGTAGGTGGGCATCTGGGGGAATTTTGTTCTCTTCCTAAATGGACTAACAGTTGCCAATACATGTATTTACTTTTCTAGTTGGGAACAACTAGAAACAAAGAAGTGTTCTTGACAACAATGGCCGTCTCAGATTTACTTGGCTACGTCTGGAAGTGACACACGCACCTATGGTAGCCGCTGCAGCCACTTTTCATAGACCGTGTTTCATATCCAGCCATAGTCGATTAATTCGGACGCGGTCATTTTTTGAAAGAGGGCTAACTTCCCCATGCATTTTGAGATTTCATTGGTCAATACGAGCCGGGACAATTGTTCTTTTCAGGTAGTCTGATGGGTCAAATTGTCCAGTGCGCATGGACTGGAAACCAGAATCTACATGTATGTAAATTTGTTCACATGTACTTACTTATATTATTATTTGATCCTGTGTCAAAGGTCAGAGGGCATTTATGGGCTGGGCTGTCTAGTACCACTGTGTCCAAAAATAGGATACAGAGCTTTGGCTTCTTGCATTGTCAGCATGTTCCTGTGGCCTGAAAGGCCAGTTTGTACTTCCTGCTAAGGAAAGTGCGAATGTGAAGTCACAAAACATTTGCAGCAAACTTTGCAAGCTAAGAGAGGCTAAGAAAAGTGTGCAGCCAGCCGTGACATGAATAGACTTTTTGGGTGAGGCTAGGACAGTTTTTGAAGTACCCTGTGTAAAAATTGGAATTTATAATCACTTTGAAGGAGAATCAGTTGAAAACCTAATATTATCATCATTATTTATTTCTGGTAATTCCTCAAAAGTGCCCTAGGCACTGTAGCTCACAAGCCTGAATAAACCTGTAGAGAGAAGACTTTGAGAAGAAAGTACAGTTTTCGAGGTGGGAGGAAAATCCCAGAAAAATATTCTGGGGAAAACCCACGGAATCAGGTAGGGACTGACAAAATTCGTGAACCTAAGCAGAAATTTAGCCCGTGGAAGGCGAGGAAAGAATCGCTGCGTCAACCCGACTCCTCTATCCTGGGAAACTGTATACATTTCAGAAAGGCCAACAGTTTTTCAAAATCCTGATGAAAAAAATGGAGACTACACTGTACATGTAGATAAAGTCTTTGGGAGTCATCTGCACGTTCCCCATGCAGAGCCACATCTGTTGTGTCTCATCTAATAAGTCCTTTTCAAATATGGCTACAGCGGAATACGGTCGACAAACAAAAGACTACAGATGGACTGTCTGACGACATTTATAAATAGAGCAAAATAAAATACAAATAAAATACAAATATAGAATAAAATACAAATATTGCAAAAGCTATACCAGGCAAGTTTCATGTCACTAAAGTTTATACGAATCATTAATTTTCATGATACCCTTATTTAGATTTTGCATCTGCCACTTTTTGTTGCATTTTTCCCCAAACACCCCCCCCCCCACACACACACACACACAAATGATATTGTATTAGAAGTTATTAGTAGACGTACATGTACCAGCATTTTTTCCCCAAAAAACTATTTTATGTCCTAATAAAACTAGCAACCACCACAGTGGCAGACATTACTGTCTGCTGACATGGTTAGATATGTGAGGCGTTCTGGCAAAATGAGACAGAACTGGGCAGAGGTTGAAATGAGGTTTGCTGATATTGGGAAAGAGGACAAAATTCTCCTCAAAATATTGTTTAATGTACTTCGATTGGAAATTCCGTTGACAAGTTATGGCTGTTTAAAGTTTGCATTTATCGACATTTCCAAAAAGTAAAATATTGGGAATAAGGCCTTTAAAGTTTCGAGGTTTGTACTTCGTGAAAATAAAAGATGCCAATTGTTTTTTTCTTTAAAACACTTTTTCCCCCATGATTTTAATACCATTTCTTTTAAATATGTGTACATGTAGTAGCCGTATCAAAGAATAAATATCAATAAATCTGAAAATCGAAGAAGAAAAATTCATCCCCGTTCAGTGTTCTGCATTTTTCTCCACTACTGCCTGTGCCCAGTTCCATCAACTTTTGCCAGGACGCCTCACAGATATCAAAGGGGCACTAGTTCTTGAAATCCCTGAAAATGTTCATGTTTTGGATTATTTACTTACACGTAGCCTATTTCAAACATCTGGTTGAAAGGAAACCAACCTAATGTCTTTCCATTCCCAAGAAAAGACAAAAAAAACCTGGTTGTTTACATCGGACACGACGGAGTACGAATACGTTTTTCATGTCGTTCTCAGTGTACGATATACACGTTGTGTGTCTCGGGAACAGCAGTGACCAATCACCAATGCAAAAAATGTGGTTTCTTCAACGTCCGCAAAAGGCGAAGACTTTACGAATGAAATCACAACTAGCATCCAAACAGCTTGAATTTATGGGGTCGAAAAAAGTGGACCCCGAAATTCGTTCTCACAAGCATAATACAGGAATAACACAAAAACGCCCAGTTTTTAAAGGATAGTTGTGTGGACGTTTATATCCTACTTTTAAACGTTCTTTCCGATTAACATCCTCTCGTTCAAAGTGCGTTTTGTAGCCCAATTGGGCTGTTCCAGTCCCTTTAAGGTGTGGCATATTTGCTTAATACACAAAGCTACCGCCAGCAAAAAAATCATGCCTACCAAAAAATGACTTTCCGCACCAAGAGCTCTAACGGTGATGATTTTGATATAATATCGATTAGGGAGATGGCAATGTGACATCGGCCAGCGCGGCGGAGAACCCTCTTTAGTCAGAGAGCACTGCTTGTGATAGTTGTAGAGAGCTGTTGAGATGTCATATGCGCAGGGGGTTTCGGAAGAGTAAAAGGGGGCAAACAAAACGCTCCAAGAGGTTGGAGTAAGAATGATTGAAGGCAATCAATAAAAAACGGCATCCAAATTCCAAGGCTCAACCGGCTGGTTTTTCTTTTTCTGTAAAATCCCCATTAGTATTACACGGCAGCTTGTGAAAGTGCGGCATTATGGAAATTGTGTGCGCCGTGATGCATACTCATGCTGTGCTGTACAGTGCATCAAGGCACTTCACAATTATTATTACCCCTGTTCATCAGGCCAAGAGATCAGTTGTGTGCAGCGTTAAAGATCAACCCAACCGGGTTTCTACTCTGACAGGTACGTTTTTATACCCCTGATGGGTCGAGACAGGCAAATTGCAGTAAAGTGTCCTGCCCAAGAACACAGAGCACCTTGAACCCAGTCGGGGTTCAAACTCGCATAACACAATGTGTGCACCCCGTGCATGTGCTTTTCCACACAATTATTTTATTTGGTTCAGAGATTCACACAGACGTCAATTTAGCATGAACAAGGGGAGGAAGAAAAAAATCAGCGTACATGTTCATGTGGGTGGGGATTATTAAATACAGTGCCGCCGCCCTCGCTAACAAACACGCTTGCAAAACAAAACCGTTCATGCCGAAATCGTTATCGATCAGATTTGGGAAAAGTAATCTAAAACGAGGGAAACAAAAGAGGAGAGTTGGGGAGGAAGAAAGTATTTTCCAGAAGGCGAGGTTCTTTCCCCTTGACGGCCACGCATCAATTTCTAAGTGTGCTTTTCCTGCAGTTTTCTGACTGACTGACCGACCCGACTACTATCCAGTTATCTTCATCATCATCATCCTCTTCTTCTTCATCATCATCGCGGCAAACGGAGGAAGGAAGAAAGAGGTGAAAAAGAAAAAAAAAATCGAGGGGAAAGGGGCAGGGGAGAAGCTTCTAATGGATTGAAGACCGTCAAGTGTGAAATTGAGGGATTTCAAACTTGTCTGCCGGGAGACGCGATCGGGAGGCAAGGCAGGGGGGAAATGTTTGGACAGGCAGCATTGGGTGTAATTACACAACCTGATGCCGCACCATGGCTGGCTGCTTTTGTCTCCCAGCCATTAACCACGCCAGACTGGTATCCATTTACACCGGTGCCACTCACGGCAGGGCCGGCGGTCAACTATCCCTTTCCCCACTTTCATGTCTTTCTTCACATCTTTTTTACGTGATGCCATACTGCAACTGACAATTTAGCGCGGCGATGTGAGTACACTATGCAGGGGAAGGGTGCAATATAATAATGAAGAATTGGAGCCACTGGCACGCAACACAGGGCACAATAATCACTATAAAAACAATTGCTGCATGCGATTAAAAGCTTTGCTTTACAAGTTTTTGCATAACAGCCATCTTGGAGGTCAATGCTTTTGTTCTACTGGAAAGCAGTGAGTAGACCTTTCATGCATTCATTGCTCCTGATTCAAAATAACTTTAAAAGCCCTCTAACATGGCTGATATGTCTATCATAGGCAAATTTCTGACCAGGAAGAAAAAGACGACTGAAATGCTGACAACCCAGTAAAATTCTAAACGCAGTCATGGGGGGGGGGGGGTGTAGGCAGTACAATGTAATAAGCTGGAGGATTCTAGAGGCCTTGAACATTGATTTTACAATGTATAACCAAAATGTAGAAAAAACAAAGAAACAAAGAAAAGTTTGGTGCGAGGACACAGCCTGACCTTACACATGGATGAGGTCTAGGTCGCCAGCCTAGATGTCACTCGTAGGGAGGTTTACAAAAACCTGGCAATCTCTCTCGCCTTGTCTACCTCCAGCCCAAGTTTCCTGATAAGAAGCCTGCATCATTCAAACCCAGAGACGATACACCAACCATCAGCCTTGTGCGACAGAAGTCGGTGTCTTCAAAACAGGAGATGGACAATGAAGTTGATTGAACTGGCTCTCGTCAAGTCAGGGGACTGATATCATGCAGCTAGAGAGCTTGAAGCCAATGCCAGAGACAAAGCCCGGATTTCGTAAACCCCTCGCGCTCTTTCTGGCACACTTTCCGATCCATCATCGACACTGGTTTAACAAGCCCTTAAGCCACCTTTCAACAGCGTTCAACACTGACACTTGCCTCACTGCTACTCGCATTGCGCCCCGTTAAGGCAAAGTCACACATTTCTTCTCACAGGAGGGCATGATGTCTTTAACAATGCAGTGTGGATAGCCGGGCATTTTTTTTTTTATTCTCCCCATCTGTGCCAGCTAAAATCTTAACATCTTTATCAATTCTTGTTTGGTTTGGTTTTAATTTGGTTTTTGTAGGCACACAGAAAAATTATTTAAACCAAAATGGCAATTTATTGCCCTTATTTTCATGTGCTTCCATGAAAAAAAGGATATAATGGCCTACAACAAGCATGGAACTAATTTCAGTTTCAAAATTTTCAGTAGGCTGGAAGATAATACAATTTTGCAGATAGATTTAGTATATTTTGATGATAGTTGTAGAAACCATAGCAAGTGCAGAGTGAAGAAAAAAATACAGTTTTCTTAAGAATTGGTAAACAAATGAAAAAAACTTTTTGGTTGTGTTTTTTATCATTCATGAAATTGCCAAATAAACTATAAAGAAAATAGCTGTATCCGTTCGGAATGATCCCATTTGCTATTTCCCAGGTTTGCAGCATATGCTAATTTTGCTATACAACATTGTGACTTTGAGCGCGATGCAGTTTTTGTCTAGCGCTCTTTAACAAAGACATTGACAAACTGGGGAACAAACCAACATACCAGTACATGTAGGGCCGGACAGCTGTTAGTAGAATGCTGGTACAGCTTTCCCGATGCTGCAGGTTCAACCCCTGCCCTTTGCTCCATTTTATAGTTCCTGAAATTGGTGGCAAACCATTTGCGTTTTGTTCCTCAGAAATCGAACGTTGTCCTTACCACACACAACAGACCTGAGCAAATTCTATAGATACTTTGTTATTACCAGCAAAAGCCTAATTTAATCATAAAATATCTAACCAAAAAAGTTCTTATAATGACTCATAAAATGTTTAAAGCAGTTGCAAATTGGAGATGAAAAAATGCTGGTTGATAATGCACGCAACTGCATATACGTGTACGTGTACGACACAACTACATGTACAATGTACATTGTACCACTTGTGACTGAGGCTATGCATCACAGTCAATTAACAATCAGGCCTGAAGTCAGTGCAAGAAGGAACGCTGTCATTTACTTTCGGTTCCGGGCAGATGGCGTCAAGACCATCCGTCAGCCTTGATCTTGGGAAGAGCATCTTCAGTTGCGGTTTCTTGAGCTGTGCAGGGGCAGGGGTAAACACATTCATCCGCAACGGCATCATTTGCCGGGTCGTACCACTTTCAGAATTTTGCCCTGGGTTGAAAAGCTACGAAAGCAATCGCACGTTTTTGATGACCCGATGAAAGACGCTGTTCCAGATAGTGTAAATCTTACATGTTACCGGACAAGCGTGCATGCGCCCCATTCAAATCTAACATGATTTCAATTTAATCAGGCAAAATAAATAATCAGCAGAATTTACGTGTATGAGTGCTCCACACATCATTTCCGTAAGTGAAATTTTGAAAGGTGAGGGTACAGTAACGGCGGCACTTCATTTTGTCAAATTTCTCTTGTGCAAAAATGCAATTTACTCTCTTATTTATATCAAGTGAAAACTCCCTCGATTCGAGTGAACATTCTCTTTCGCTGACTTAAACAGGGAACAGGCCGATTTGACTGACGAATAATTCTTGGTAACACAGGATTTTAATCTAATATAAAAGTTGGTTTAACTCTAAATCATTTTGTCCTAGTTTTACTCTTTTCGACATTCGCGAGTAATCGTCACCCCCTATAGACAGGATTATCAAGAATCTTGTATGGTTTAGGTTTAGGTTTACATGTATGTATTTGCACAGTATACTGATATTAAAAAGGACTTAACATTACTACCACACATTTTTTTCTACAGCTGTATTCTAAACACACATGTATGTAATAAAGATATTGACAACAAAGAGTGTTGTATTTTCCTAGAGTACGGCTGACGCCCAGTTCCGTCTGACTGAACAATAACAAGTCTCATTTCTATACTTTTCACGCATGTGCATCGACTGTATCAAAGTAAAGCCAGGCAATTTTCTAAAAGCTTTTCAAGCCAGTGAATGCAGACACTGACTCATAATGTATAATAAAAAAGTAATCTTTTCAAATGCATCATTGTATTAAAAATGACAAACCACCTCTGAGCAGTGTGGACTGAACTTCAAAAGTACACTGAACTCACCACAGATGTGTGATATATTTCCCTCTCTTTTCCCAAATGCGACGTTGTTTCGGCGGCCGGCTTGGCGGGGTACCCAGCGACAAAATGGCTATTCACGGCGTTAGGTGATGCATGTTTTCTCGCCAACCGGAGGGTCAATACCGGCACATGCAGGGCAGCGAGTTGCAGACGCGCATACACCCGATCAATTCAGTTTGTGTGCAGGTGTGTGCGAATGCATGCATGCATAACAGATTCATCATTCATGTACATGTATGTACATGTAGTCAGCCTCGGTACATTATTATGCGAGAGCTCATTATGGAGACTGACTTTCAACTAACACATGAATAAGCCATTCGACTATATTTCTGGATTTTTTTTTTTTATCAACGTGGCAAAACAAACATGCTCGCGCATGTAAACAAACGTGCAGTCGTGATAACATTTTCGCATGGAACACCAACAGGCTTTCGATAACAAAGAAATGTACCTATCTATACACAACGCAGTCTAGCTAGACCATCATCATGTCCCCAGACTTTACTTTGGTGCAAATCTACTGTAATTCAAAACTGGACACTCTTAATTTACACATGCACTGGGCTTGACGTACATGTACCACAGGGATTAATGATTTTCGGTTGACTCCGGAAGGTTTCTTTCAGAACTGCGTCTAGGGTGTTTTGAGTTTGGCCAGGGATGGCACTGACACGTGTGCCTATAGAAACGGCCGAAACAACTTCTCATGAACGCTAGTGGTACATAATAACTTCCAACCAAGTAATTCAGACAAAACCTTAATTCAAAACAAAACAAAAATTATAAAAATGAAAGAACAAAAAATTAAGGAAGTCTGAATTTTTCTCTGCAGTACACGTACATGTACCCAGATACTATCTGTAGCACATACATGTAACACACTGAATCTATAATGCTTGCGTTAATGCTCTGGAAAATAATTGTTTCCCCCCCAAAAAAACCTTACAAAAAAACCCTATGGTACCCATACTGATAGACATTATGCGTAGCAGCCACCTCAGAGGGCAATGCCTTTGTTTTGCTGGGATATGCATGAAGCCATGAGTGAACCTTTTGCGCATTCATTATTACTAGATTACACATACATGTTACGTAAATGACAAGAGTTGCCCTCTCAGATGGCCGCTACGCATAAGGTCTATTGGTAAGTTAAATTATTCGTCAATCCCGTTCATATACACGTCAAACTGGTTTATTCTTCATCAGTTGCAAGAAATGCTCTGTAGCTCTTGACAATTGGTTCAGGCATGCAAGGCTCTCCTTCCTATACATGTACATGTACACTACATGTACATTGTATGTCACGTACACGTTGTACATGTACTGTACATGCACACGTACACACACATGTACATGTACATGTACATACATGTATACAATGTACATGCACATGTACATGTACATACATGTACATGTGCATGTGCATGTACAGGTGCAATACATTTTTTCACGGGACTGCAATCATGAATGCACTCTTTCACTTCCCAGACTAGCAAGCCACTTCATTCACTCAACAACAATGCCAGCAAAATGTACCCAGCTGTCGCCCCAATTAGGATTCCTAATATCAGACAGCCACTCTAGAAGGGGGGGAGGGGGCAGAAAAAAAATTGAACTGGTGGGTAATGAACAATAGAGGGCAGCAAATAAGGCTACAGGGGCATCTATGTTACAGGATGCAGATACATGTTACATTGATTTTGTGAAAAGATCGAAAAACCACAACTTCAAAAAAACAATGTGTGTTTTCAGATCTTGGGATGGGGGAAATAGTACCTTCTCTACAAATTAGCAATTTTTTAAAAAATTAAATAAGGCAAAAATGGTCGCACACAACAAGGTAAAGAACTAAAAAAACAAATTACAAAATTTCTAAACAAAACACATCTCAGAAAAATGAAATTGAAATAAAAAGAAACTGTGTCTTTTCAGTGTCTGAGGCTTATCTTAAATTCCAACTACAAACATTCATAAACAAAAAAAACCCTGAAAAATGACAAGTTCATGACAACTTTAAAACTAGCTTTTAAAATGTTGTCAAACGTTCAGAAAAATGCCAATATTTGCTCCCGATATCAACTGAGATTATTTTAAATTAATCGCCACTCACCGACACATTTATAATTTCCAAGGTGTCATGAAACAACAGCGCTTTATTTACTAGAGGCAGATCAACCGATAAACCAAGCATTTGAGAGGAGCGGGAAAAGAACGAGAGCAAAGCGGCTCAATTTATTACAACCAATGAAATGTGTGGACAATGGCAATGATATGACAAATTAACACCCTCCACAAGTGGGCTCGGTACATTTGCAGATAAGCCTCGCATTTATTAGGTCAGTCTGTTGGTTTTTCAAATCAGGCTTCTCATGATTAATGATACGCGCCCGATAACAAGACAAAAGGGTATGATTCTTTGCTATCATCATCGTCAGCTTGAACAATATATATCTTTCCTTTTTTTTTTATCTCTGCCAAGCGCAACTGGAAGCCACAAAGCGAGATAGTGTGCAGCTATTTCAGTCAATGGTGTGAACTGCATTGCCCTCAACGAGTTTAGCATCTTTGCCGAAGGTTTAAAGTACTTTTGGAATTACAGGTGATAAACTACTCAAAAACCCGGCACACAAAAGAGCCGAGTGTCACATATTTTGGGACCGTTCCAATAAATTAATAAAGTACGGCAACGTGTAGGTGTACTTTATGTGGTTTTCGTTAACTTAGCTTGCCCTATTTTAAGAGGTCCAATTTCGGCTCCACTCTTAGAAAGGATACAGCATCAGTTGTAAAAAATCAAAGAAAAAAATTCAATACAAAAATCGAATCAAGGTCTTATCAAATCACCCCCTCCCCCAAAAAATGCCACATCAGTAGACTCAAGATCCATGTTAATAGTTCACTCTTCACTCTCCGAGATGGCACAATATCAGCAATGGCCGGGGAAAAAAGGACAGATTAATCAAACAGACGAATCTCTCATTATAACTGTTCCAAAAATCAAAGAAAAAAATTCAATACAAATATCAAATCAAGGTCTTATCAAATCACCCCTCCCCCTGAAAAAAATGCCACATCAGTAGCAGACTCAAGATCCATGTTAATAATAGTTTACTCTTCACTCTCCGAGATGGCACAGTGTCAGCAAAAAAAGAAGAAAAAAGGACAGATTAATCAAACAGACGAATCTCTCATTATAACGGTTCCGTGTTCTCTATAAATGCAACAGGGCCTTGTATCCAACCCAGCAGAAGGAATAGTCACGGAACTGACAGCCCCAAGAGAAACAGAAAGGGAAAAGAAGAAAGAAAAAAAAGGAAAGCAAATACGGAGCATAAAGGGTGTCAGGCAATGCCTCTCGGATACAGACAGCAACACAAAGGACGGGCAGAATTCATTTCCTGCCCTGAGTGGTAACCCGATAGGGGTCCCTCTCTCTTTGGTTTTGGGGGGGGGGGGAGATCTTGCGCGGAGGACGAGAGGAAGCAGCGTGATAAGAGGCGAAGAGCTCTCGGGTGAGTCTAGAGGAGCCCTTGTCATCATGTGTGCTTTCCAGCTCCCGAGAAGCACATAAGAAAACTGAGAATGCAGCGCTGGATATGTGATGCGCAATAGCGCTTCTGGTAGGAGTGAATAGTTTACGGTGAGGCCTGTGCAACTTCACAAAGGGGAGGATTTAGAGATTTAGAGAACATGGAGGTTTATTGTTCTTCCGTACCAAATGATGCATATTCGAACCTTTGCAGAACAGGTACATGTACCGGTACTGTACGATACCTAGGAAAATATGTATTAAACACCTAATAGTTCACCAGGACTACGCTACTAGATCCAACAGAGTCCAACGGTTACTCACACGAGTTTCCTGCTCAATCCAACACAGTCCCACACAACCCATCTTGCCAAGTTGTTGGGTACCTGAACATATCAAATGACTGGCATGCTCAATCCAATAGAATCCAACTGTGCCTTATCTTTCTGTTTGCTGCTGGATCCAACAGAGTCCAACTTGGCAAATTTACCAGTACCCAACAGAATCCAACTCTGAATGTTTTCAGTTGCCTGCTGAATCCAACAGATTTCAACAGGAAAATAAACAAAGTGCTTACTGCTCAATCCAACAGGATCCAACAGAAATGTAAAATAGTTGGATCCCGTTGGATTGAGCAGGGTATGGGTTTTT